>CP125974.1:42950695-43030409 GCA_030063025.1 Avena longiglumis | reverse complement strand
ATTATATCATCTATATGACTCATGCTTAACCTTTCTTTGCTTCTTGTGTTCCGAGGCCATGTCTATACATGCTAGGCTCGCTGGTTAGACCCAAGTATTTCCAGGTGCAAACCTGCTTGCACCCGCCAGTATGTGAACGAGAGTCTATAAAGCACCCGATCATCACGTGATTCTTGGACACGATTTAACTTCGCAACGGCATACTTGGGGAGAACACAGCTTTTATCTTGATCTTCATGAGGAATCATCTTATAATGCTACCGCGATCTAAGCATAATAAGATACATAAAAGGATAAACATCACATGCATATAACTTTATGTGACATGATATAGCCAATCTTCAAGCAATGATCTCCATCTTGTGCGCTCCTATGATCTCCATCACCCACCATGATTGCCTCCACCACTAATAGCAACTACAACTATTGCTAACTACTTAGCGATAAAGTAAAGCTATTACATGGCGATAAGAAGTTGACTCGCAGTCATACACAATTATAAAGACAACCATATTCTCGCCGGCCAGTACTCATCGACATGCAAGTCGTGAAACATTACAAAACATGATCATCGTGATACAATATACACATCACATCTTGGGCCATACCATATCACAGAAACACTCCGCAAGAAAACAAGTTAGACGCCTACTTTGTTGTTGCATGTTTTACGTGGGCTTATGGGAGTAGATGCTAAGAACGATTCTTACCTACGGAAAGCCACAACGGTGATATTATGGTTACAAACCCGTTAATCCCATGAAAACTATAGTGAGAGAAATCGACATCCACCAGCCGCATGTGTGGAACCACACATCAAGTGCGGAGCCGGTCTGTAACGACGCCGCAGAAGGTTGGCTTGGACCGCTTAATCTCACTATCCTGCCATTATAAGAAGAACACAAACAAGAGGCTTGCAACAGAAAACATCAACGCTCAAGAACAACCATGTTGCTCTACTCGTGAAACACATCTACGCATAGATCTAGCTCGATACCAATCAAGGGTTTCGCGGCATAGTAAATCAAGATTTTCACGGAGCGTAATGAGGGAAAGCCAAGATCTAATCTAGGATATGCAAACAACGAGAGAGATTGGATTAGATCTTCATACCCTTGAAGATTCAAGACACGGAACGCTCATTAACGTGGGTGGATGTAGTCAGATTTCGCTTCTCCTCCTCGCGATCCGATCCGATCTAGCACCACAAGTGGCGGTGCTCCGTGAGATGCACACGCAGCAAGACTCGACGCCTCCTCCTTCCCCTGACCAGCGAGTATGGTGGAGAGATAGATTGGATCTACAACACGACAGCGTGGTGTATATGGTGGAGAATTTCAAGCAGGCTTCGCCACAAACAATGGAGGGGGGAGAGGAAGGTAGCAAGGCGCCTAGGGCTTGGAGGAAGGTGTGTCATAGAGTGAGGGCACCACCCTCTATATATAGGGGGCGCCAGCCTGCCCCTCCTCCAAGCTCATCTCCAGTTAAAACAATTTAAACTTTCCTTATCTAGAAATCCTATCTCTAGTTTAAACGATTTAAACTCTCCTCCTTATCTAGAAATTCTATCCCGAGATTTAAACGAGTCAAATCTCTCTAGAATCGGCTGGGACCTATGGGCCTGTGCCGGCCCAATGCGGCCAGACACTCCCTCATAGGCCCATGCCCTCCGAAGGTGGGCCACGTTGGTCCTTCCGAAGGTTCTAGAAGCCCCAGATAAAACCGATTAACCCTAACAATTCAACTCCAAAACTGCACCGCCTTATATGAATCTTATTCTCCTGACCATTCCTAACCTCTCTGATATCCCGGATCCCATCGAGACCAACAAAATTCATAAACCAATTATCCAATCTATCCTAGCCAAGACACGTTATAAAGTGATCATGTTCGAGAATATGCGCATATGATCTTCTATCAATAATCAACAGCTGGTCTGGGCACCCATATTGACTCCCACACATTCATCGATGATCATATCGATGAACCACGATTCCGTGATTCAATCAATCCCATATATATATTCCCCTTCGTCTCACGATATTTTACTTGCTCGAGATTCGATCGCTTGCATCGTTATACCTAGTTCAATCTCGCTCACGCTAGTACTTTTACTGCCCAGTAATCCGATATCACTTTGTGATTAACTCAACCACATGCTTGCAAGCGTGTTGATATCGACACCGAGTGGCCCAAGTATATCTCCGACTTGGGAGGGACAAATTCCATCTCGATACATACAACCCAACAGATACTTTCCGATCACCGAGAGACACCTTTATGATCACCCTCTCATAGGATGACGCTTGATGACCTCAAAGCTTTCTTCCGATACCGTGGAGTTGCATTATCTCATGGTCTAAGGAATACAATATTTGATATAGGAAAAGCTTCGCAAAGACAACACGATGACACGATCTAATTGCTCTCGCTTTTGTTTGGTCTATCCACCATATCATTCTCCCAATGATATGATCTCATTATCAATTGACAAATCATGTCTATGGTTAGGAAACCTTAACCATCATTGATCAATGAGCTAGTCCATAGAGAGTTAGGACACGTGTGTTGTTCACAAACCACACAAGTATTAAAGTTTCCGCTTAATACAATTCTAGCATGGAATATAAACTTTATCATGAACAAGAATTATAATAATAACATCTTTATTATTGCCTCTAGGGCATAATTCCAACACTTTTCGTGGTGATTGTCAAGCAACATAGCGCATTAAAATGTGATGAAGACGACTGAAAAGTATCTAAAAAATTTAAATGCAAGCATAGTAATTTTTTATTTCGGATTAAATGCAAGCATAGTAAAAGAATTAAATGCATAGCGAAGTTTTAATCCTACACCAACTTGGTAGAACTTGTGCTTAATGAAAGCAAGGTCGAGCGTCAAGTTCAAGAGGATCTTAAATATGGCAAGACAAAAGCATTATTTGCCAACAAGACCACTTCAACTAATCCTTCTCCAAATTTTGAAAGAACTACCTCAAGCAATGCAAAACACCATTCAAGTCATTGCAAAACACCAAGTCGACCTTCAAAAATGGCAAACCAAATACATCCAACAAGAGCTCATCCTCAAGTAGCCAAGGGGAATGTTACAAGTGTGGAGGAAAATGACACAAATCATATGAGTGTAGCAATACAAGATCATGTCCGTCGATGAGAATGGAGATTACAAGTCCTTGAGTGAAGAAGAGTGTGAAGCAAGAACAAGGTTAGCTCTCACGAGTCATGACATGGATACCGATGATCAAGATCTTCTCATGTGTGAGCATGACGCTAGCCCATCACTCGTTGTCACAAAGGTTTTGACAACACAAACCAAATAACATGAAGATCAATGATGCAAAATTTTCCAAACCAAAGTCAACATCAATGTAAAGTCCATCAAATTCATAATTGAGGGAGGAAATTGCCACAACCTCTCAAGCACTGAGTTGTGTGATAAGCTCAAGCTCCTCCGGCCAACATAAGCACCCCTACCATGTGAAATGGTTGATCAATAGTGTAACCATCAATTTTCAACCACACCGCGGTGCCTCTTTCTCCATTGATCCATACAAAGATACAGCTTGAGTGTGATGTCCCCATGACCGCTTGCCACATGTTGCTCAAAAGGCCGTGGAAATTTGACAAAGGTGCTATCCATGATGTCCGCACTAACATGTATACCTTCAAGTGGCTTGGTAAAATGTGTCCATGCAACCATGAAAATACAAGAAATGTTGCCAACCGCAATGGTTTGGTCCACGAGCTGCCAAAAGGTGTGCCTTTATGCCATGATTTCATTCGCTGGCGGTAGATGGGAAATGTTTTTCGGGTTTCGTGGGTTTCTACTATGACGAAATCGTTAAAAACATGTAAGAAGCTCGATCAGGTGAAGAAGTAGTAGGATTTTTGTTCCTCGTGATGTTGACTCACCGAATTCTTTCGATGCAGGGGTCCCAAATGTCACCGCTTAGCGGACCCTATTTTCGTCACGCCTGATTTGAATTGACAACATTACTCGATGCATTTGGCATTTAGTAAGTTACTGGGCCCTGATGGTGGCTCAGTTGATTGTTGAGCTTCGTTGGGATACCCCAAGAAGAAGGTATGATGAGCACAACAGCAAGTTTTCCCTCACTAAGAAACCGAGGTTATCGAACCAAAGAGGAGGAAGGAAACGACCAAAGAGGTAACTTGGTGACCTGCACAACACAAACTCAAGACTTTGCCCCAATAAACAGTGAGGTTGTCAATCTCACCAGTTTGCTATAACAAAGGATTAACTGTATAGTGTGGAAGGTAATAGTGGTTTGCAGAAAGTAAACAGGAAGATGTATCAATGGTAAAGATTGGACCGGGGTCCATAGTTCACTAGAGGTGTTCTCGTTAGATAAACAAACATGGCATGCTGGGTAAACAAATTACAGCAGGGCAATTGACAGGACTGAGCAAGGCATAGCAATGCAATACTAGACATTCATGATTCTATGAGATTCGATTGGGCAATACAACAAGATACATAGACCGCCATCCAACTGCATCTATGACTAGAAATCCACCTTCGGGTTATCATCCGAACCCCCTCCAGTATTAAGTTGTAAGCAACAGACAACTTCTTTAAGCAAAGTGTGTAAGGTAAACAATCCACTTGTTCCATGAACAAGAGACTGTTGTTTTATCCCTAGTGGCAACAACACATCTACAACCTTAGAGATTTCTATCACTTCCCTTAGATTAAATAGAGGCATGAACCCACTATCGAGCATAAATACCCCCTCTTGGAGTCACTAGCATCTAATTGGCCAAGCTAGCTAATAACAACGGAGAGCATGCAAGATCACAAACAACACAGACATGATAGAATCAATAATACAAAACCATTAATCAATCTAACATTGTTATCACAATATCCATCGGATCCCCACAAACACAACATGCATGATTACAAATAGATGAGATCTTGATCATGAACGGAGCTCATAAGATCTAAACATGATAGCACAAAGGAGGAGATACAACCATCTAGATACTACATGGACCCGTAGTCCAAGGTGGAACTACTCATGCTTCATACCGGAGGCTGGCATGATGAAGAAGAAGGCCTTCAGGATGATCTCCCATCCGACAGGGTGCCGGGAAGAGCTTCAGATCCCCCCGATCTAGGGACGATGGTGGCGGAGGCTATGGACGGTTTCGTGGAATATTGATCGAGTACTTAGGGTTTTGGCATCGGGAGGGTCCTTATAGGCTAAGAGGCGAGCGTATAGGCCAGGTGGTCACATTTCGTGAGCGGCTAGGGCTAACCCGCGCCGCCAGGGGGTGTGGCCCCTAGTTCCTCCCCTCCATTTCGTACTATGGCTCCGAGAATATTGATTTTCTGCCTTTCTGGAACCAAAAACAGAAGAAAACATGCAACTGGCACTGTGGCATCTTGTTAATAGGTTAGTACCAGAAAACATATAAAAATACCTCAAAGTGTAGACAAAGCAAAGTAGATACTAAACAAGCATGGAACATTAAAAATTATAGATACGTTTTCGACGTATCAGGCCCCCCATGTCAGCCTCTCATTACAATAATTGTGTGTTTGATTTAAATTTTTTCTTCGCTCATGATTCCCTATTCTGAACTTGATAGCATTGCTCGATGCATCTGTTGTTTATTCAAAATGCTGGGTCCCACATGTCAGCTTCTAATTAGAAGAGTCGTGTGTATGATGGATTTTTTTCTTCGCTCAAGATTCCCTGTTTCGAACTTGATAATGTTGCTCAATGCATTAGCCGTTTAGTCAGGCTGCTAGGTCCTTGCCTCTCATTAGAAGAAACATGTGCATGGTGGATTTTTCCTTGGCTCATGCCTTTCTGATTTAAACTCGATAATATTGATTGATACATCAACCGTTTATTCAGACTGGTGGATCCCCGATGTCAGGTTATCATTAGAAGAAATGTGTGTATGATATACTATCTATTTCTGCTCGCACCGCCCTGTTTTGAACTTGATAACGTTGCTCAATGCATAAGTCGTTTAGTCTTGGTGCCTGGTCCCACATGTCAGACTCTCATTAGAATAAATGTGTGTATGATGGACTTTTTTGTTCGCTCCCGCCTTCATGGTTTTACCTTGGCAATGTTACTCGATGCATCACCGCTTGGTCTCGCAAATGAATCTCGATATCAACCTCCTCTATAGAAAATATGTGTATGTTGGATTTTTTCGGTCGCTTCTGTTGTTTTGACCTTGGAAACATTGCTCTATGTTATGCCTAATGGGTCCCCAATGTCAGCTTATCTATACAAGAAACGTGTCTATGTTGGACCTTTTCTTTTAGTCGTGTCCGTTACTTTGACCTTCTTAATGTATCTCGATGCAACCGTGCATGGTCTGGCAGGTGGGTCCCAGATGGCAGCCTCTCTGTACAAGTACTTTAACTGCTATTTTTTAAACCCGACCATTAAACTCGAGGGATGCTAGAGGCTGGTGGATCTGCTATGTCAGCCTCTCCGTAAAAAAATATTGCTACAAGAAAAAATGAAAATCTAAAATTTCTGAATATATGTACGCACATAGGATCGAACTCGAGACTTCAATACATGTAAACTGTGAGCATTGCCTCTAGGTCCAAGATAATTTATGAAAATATAAAATAATTATAGTAACTATAACTTATGTATTAGTTTTCTTAAAGCGATTTTGTGTGTCCATGTTATCTCTCATAACATAAAGGGTTAGCGCCGTGGCATCTCAGCTTTTTGAATGTCACATAATGGAGTAGTTTTTTAAAAACATGGATAGGCAGAGATTTTTTTAGAGGTGAGAGGTAATGCCCAAAAATGCTGAATTGAAAGATTTTGGGATACACTCTATGGGATATTTTTCATGGGCTCCTTTCTCAAATTTCACTAGACAATGGTTAGCAGACCGCTGATCCCCGGAAGGCCGAATGAGAAGGTTTTGAGATAAAGAGGGAACAAATTGGCTAGCTTCCATCTGCTAATTAGTAAAAAATGCATTATGTTGTGGCTCGGCCAGATTCGAAACAAAGACTTCACCAAGAGAGGAAAAAAGTCTTAGTTCTTTTGACATATATTAATGTATGAAATCAGTCCAGAGAGAATCAATTCTTGTTTTAGCTCTAAGAACCTTGGCACGTGATCGGTTTGCCATATTCTATGAACACATAATCATTGGAGCAAGAAAAACTGGCGATCAAGTCTGCTTTTGAGTGCATATCTCATTCTCACATTAATGCATGTATGTGTGACACCCCCTATATATGCAACCCAAAATCCCCAAAAAGAATGGATATTGTTTTAGTGTTTTGTGCATGACCGTACTTGGTAACTTGTCATTATTTAGTGGTACGTTATAATTTTATATTGTGTTGTATTCCATATGCCTATGATTTATATCATGTTCCACCTTTATCGGTACTTCCCCATGTTCCTAAGAGCATAGGATGATTTGGCTATAATTTTCATATAGTAGGCAATGAGTACTTTGTTAAGTTTTAATCTTTTATGTGGTTCTATGATGGTAATATGTGAACATCGATTGCATATTACTTCACCTATATGGGCTCATAGGGTTGCACCTTAGTGTAATGAAGGGAGTAAGGAGGGACGAAATGACAAAAACCGTGTCCTAAGTCTTGAAATTGTATTAAGGGTTTTCTAGATCGGGGGCTGTAGAACTTTATATTATTGAATCCTTTATTTTCTCATTAAAATGTCCTTAGGACCAACCATAGGGGGTGTACTTTATCATGTATATGGTTGCAATTATTTGAGACTCCATCCAAGGAGAATAAAACTTGACAAGATACTTACATGTTGCTGTGGAAATATCTATGCTAAGTAAATCCATTCCGCCTCAAGAACGTTTATCACATATAAGAATACACACCTTAGCTTTTCCACTTTATGCATGGATGATTGGCATTTATCTGAAAAGAGAATTTACTTTACTTGCATTTACTTTACACGCAATTTACCTTACAACAATTTACTTTTTCTACAAATTGTAAACCCCAAAACACCAAACCTTTGCATATTTTATTATTTTACTTGTCATACTTATTAACAAACACCTTCAGCTCCTCATGGGTTTGGCAACATTTTCTTATTGAAAGGTATTACAATAGATCTCCTACACTTGGGAGACATCAACAACACCTTCAACATGCTGGATCTTGCACCATGTCATGGAGAGGAGGATACTCGAGAGTCGAGGATGACTCTTTTCCAGGGTGAGCTAATGTAGCCCATACTACTGATGACTCTACATCTACACCGCCAAGTCCCTCAAGTGGACTGATGACTCACGCAGATAAGGTGAAGTCACTCCTATCTATGTGTGACTTCAATACTTCTTTGAGTGTCTTGTTTTTGAGATCCCCCTTTGAGTGTCTTGCTACTTCATGCAAATACACTTGGCATACTCAAGTACGAATTCCAAAATCATTGCCAAGTTTCCATGGAAGCAGTGGCCAACACCTAAAAGAACTAGAACTCCTACACAAGAGTCAAGGTGGCAACGGGGCCGGGTGTGGCTGGGTATGGCTCCACTTTACCCACCCCGACCCCCACGAATTCCCGTACCCACAAATCCCCATGAAACTATTAGGGGGAAATGACCCCCATCCCCGCGAAGGACGGGTATTCGATCCCCATCGGGGTATCCACGGGGACCTTGCCGTCAACATCAAGGTAGACAGATGCAGGAGGAAGCCGATGACGCGGGAGGACGCTAGGAACAAGGTGGATACAAGCTAATGGGGCGGATGCAGATCACGCCCCGTTGATCTAAATCAGATGGTGAACTCCTCTTGGCGGTTCAGGAAGCCGATGAGCTCCTCTCGGCAGTTGGGGAACTGGCGGCTAGGGCGGCTGGTGGGATGGGAGTTGGTAGTGACGAGGGTAAAAAACAGAGTGGTCGTGGTGGTGCTGTGGTGGGCTACTGGGCTTAGGGTTTTTTATTCACATACATTGTTTTATTAGACTGACAGGTGGTTCTCGATACTCCATGGATTCCCTGTGGAGGGAATTTCCCCCCATCCCCGCCATGCCAACTTATCGGGTACCTGCCCGGCATCCCCGTAGAGGTGATTTGCCCCTCCCCTATCCCCGCTTCTTATCAGGTATTTACCCGCGGGTACCCGTCCCCACGGGGAAAACTGCCACCTTGACACATGAGTCACAAGACTCTCCACAACAGAGTCTTTGGCCTAGTGATGATCCACAAGTATAGGGGGTGTATCATAGTACTTTCGATAAATAGGAGTGTCGATCCCAACGAGGAGCAGAAGGTGTTGACTAGTGGTATAGAGCAGGAAATCAGAATACTTAGCAAACGGATTTTAGGGATTTTCCGATAAAGCAAATAAATAAAGTGCAAGTAATAAAGACAAATAACAATGCAAGTGGCCCAATCCTTTCTTAGCAAAGGATAAGTTTGGAAATACTTATAGGGACCAAACGCTCGAGGACACATGGGAATTCCGCCAAGTGCTTTCGCTTAAATAGTCGAGTACCTTTCTTTGGTGTTATAAGTGTTGTGTGTGAACCTGCTAATGTACCAATTTACTTGGACTAATACATACTTGTGATTAAACCCCTTGCAAGCATCCGCAACTACAGAAAGCAATTAAGATATAAACCTAACCACAACCTTAAAATCGAGATCCCACGCCCCTTGTGCAAAGGTGTTCTAACAGGGTTCATGTTTCACTCAAGAACCCCACAATTAGTAGCCAAATACACAATGCATTCCCCTAGTCCCATAAATGGTGAAGTATCATGTAGTCTATGTTCACATGACACCACTAGGAGAATAGAACCACAACTTAAATACTAAACCATTGAATAATATCTCAACACAAATCCACTACTAACAACATGACTTCTCCCATGTCCTCAAGAACTAAACGAACTACTCACAAGACATCATATGGATCAAGATCAAAAATGTTATGGTGATGGATAACAATCTGAACATAAATAATAATCCAATGGTTCCACTCACAAGCATCAACTACAATAGTAATTAACACCAGGAAAGATTCTCCAACGAACTATGCAAGTATTCCACACAATTGTTATAGCGGTATGGAGTGGTGATGATGGTGTGGATGATGATGATTATGATCCCGACGAATTCTAGCTTGACGATGGTGTTGATGGCGACGATCTCCCCTCTCCGGGAAGGAATTTCTCCGGCAGAAATCTATCTACCGGAGAGCTCTTTCTCTCTCGGTGTTTTCCGCCCCGCAGAGGCGGCGGAATCTTTCTGTGGTCGCCTCTGCTTTAGGGTTAGGGGAAGATATAGGCGAGATGTTAGAGCTGTGAGGGCCAGGTGGTCCGATCTGTAGGCGACTGTGTGGCTCACGGGTGTGTGGGCCCCATGTGGCCCCTCTCCGCCTCCCCTTCTGGCATTCTTCGTCTTCTGGGAAAATATGATTTTCCATAGTTTTTCTGGTATTTTTCTGATCTTCGCGATATTGCATCAAAACACCTCCTTTTCCATCAGAATCCCGACTCCGGCAGTCCATCCTCCAAGAATCATCCAACATGCAAAAACATATGAAAAGACATAAGTAACACCTCTTAATATGAAATATATCAATGAATAGAGGCAAATTATGATATAGAATGGTGATGCAAATTGACGATCAACTCCCCAAGTTAGACCTTCGCTTGTCCCCAAGCTTAAAACTCGAGCTCAAGAACATGTCCACAGATTTATGGAGTGAAGTGTCTAAAAGAATACGACAAGAAGCATCACACTTACCATTACACGACTATAGAAGAAAGCAACTCACCATTATAAAACTTAGCTTGCAACAAAGTATGAGTCACAATAGAGTTGCATAAAGATAAATCATAATTGGAATTGGTAAACTTTGTTCTTGGTCAGAGAACAAATGGAAAACAGTTTCACAAAAAGCTTTTTGTAGATTTTTTTACAACAAGAGTACTCTTTGCTCAAACATAAAAGTTTTTTCATAATGATGGCTTTCAAAGTAATACTCAATAGATAAGAGTCTTGTGCAAACAAGGAAGATAAAGAACATGATTGAATAAATCATCATATGAATGCTTGAAACACAATAACTCAAATGCTTGCTGGAGATAGAGAGGAAGTAGGTTTACTGACTCAACTTAGAAATAGGAGAAAGACCCTTCATAGAGGGAAGCAGGGATTTCAAGTTCATAAAGAGCTTCCAAAAGATTATGGTACTTACTAGCTTTGAGCCCTCATTGCCCCTATCATAAGCATCTTGAGGTGATTAAGGTTAAAGTGA
Source organism: Avena longiglumis (assembly GCA_030063025.1). NCBI lineage: Eukaryota > Viridiplantae > Streptophyta > Magnoliopsida > Poales > Poaceae > Avena > Avena longiglumis. The sequence goes on along the minus strand of CP125974.1, from coordinate 43,019,105 downwards.
ACAAAGATGGAGTATATGCTTGACGAAATATAAGTTGGCAATCTCATGTCCCTTGAGTACCAGGGCCGCTCCTCATGCTACTCAACTTTAGTCACCGGTAAGTTCTTGTCATTGTAAATACATGTGTATCATAAAGAACCGCCAATGTGGTACCCCTTGCACATGGTACAGGAGCTTTCCCATAACCAAAATGACAAGGCAAGCAGACAGTGAGCATCTCAGCGATCTTTTTATTTGCTATTTGCATAGGTTTTTATTGAGGATGCTTTACAGATTGCTCACTATGGTTATGCTACAAGTTTCCACCATGATTAGGCATGGCTTAGGCTAGCGGCACAGTCGTTTCTCTAACACATATACATAACTCCATGGACTTACAAGCTCCCCTTTTATTTCACACCGATGACATCCACACACAAAAGAGCATGATATCAACTGGATATGTATCCATAAGTGTTGAAAGCGTTCCCCGTGAAATCACGGTTATACTAATCCCAACGTATAGATGCAAGCATATACAACTTCAATGACACAATGGTTCAAGTTTATTAGGGGCAAGAAAATAAGGTGTGCCATCAAGTTCGTGAGAGCTTTACTAACTAGTTTTCACATAACTAAATAATTTTTAATTCAAAAGATAAATGAAGCTTGAGAATTTTCTTGGAATAGCAATAGTGATAATAGGTAGATATGGTGGACACAAATGGCATGTGTTTTGGTTCAAAGTGATTGGATGCATGATAAGTATGCCTTCTCAAAATAGGTTTTGGCTAAAGGTGGGTAGCAAGCAAAAGAGTCAAGGAAACAAGCAAACATACAAGTGATAATGCCAAACATGCAATCTTCCTTGAAGACACAAAAGATCTTAATTAAAGAATACTAAGCTTATGAGCCAATTAAGAAAGAAAATAAATGATACAAAATACTTGTAAGCTTTTTCTCTTTTCCTTTCAAAACCTCAAAAAGTGTTGCTACGACTGTGAGCTCATTGCCAAAACCAATTTATATCTACTTGATGCTCCCAAAGTGATACCAATACCGATCAACAAGATCAATCATATAACAGAGATTGCAAACTAAAATAAGAAGTGCAAAAAGTAAAAGATAAAACTTCTCATAAATAATCCATAAAGGCACTCACACCAAGGTATACATAGATAATAAACTGGAGGAGAGATACTTCCACAGTGCAAACCAACCTATAAGATAACTTCTCTACCAAAGATATGAATCTACTAAAAAGTAAAAGGTAAAAGATAATGATGTGATACCACGACACTCCCCCAAGCTTGGAACAAGCCAAGGGGATGCCAAACCTGGTGAAGAATTACTCCTTCGGTGATGATGGTGTTTTCTTGTCATCATCAAACTTCCAAGGCAAAGGTTCTCCATCCAAAAAAGATGCCTTGGTTTCCACAATCTTGAAACTAGCAGCAGATCTTACGTGATTAAATCTAGCCTCATACTCACAGTTTTGATTTTGTATATCGTAGAGTTGTGCTTGTAATTGGTTGATGGCCTAATGGAGTGAGAGAATTTCATCCCGGAGCTCAGCAACCTCCTCCTTGTGATCGGTGATGATTTCTGAACTTATCTTATGTATGATATCCACTTTGCGTTCTGCCATCTTCTTGTACATGAAAACTTCCTGCTCCAAGGGTGGGTGTGGCCACCCTGGCCCCCGTTTCCTCCTCTGTTCCGTCTCGTACCTTCCATATGTAATAAAAACATAAAAAATATAAAAATATAAGATTTTCACGAACCTTCCGTTTTCACCATTTTTACCTATTCAAAGATGGACTCTATAGGTTCTGGTGTTTGGTTTCTGATAAATTCTTCCGTAGTCACCATTTGAATAATATCAACATCTTCGTTATAAGAATATCCAGAAATATAATGTTCTAGTCTTTGACCATTTACCACATGTGTGGTGTCGTCCTTCAAAGAAGATATTTTGATAGCACCTGAACGATATACTTCCTTAATAACAAAAGGCCCTTCCCATTTTGAGAGTAGTTTCAGAAAAACCGAGACGAGACCTATACAAAAGAACTTTCTCACCAACATGGAACTCCCTTTTGAGAATTCTCGTATCATGCCATCTTTTTAATTTTTCCTTAAAGAGTCTAGCATTTTCATAAGCTTCACTTCTCCACTCATCTAAGGTACTCATGTCGAGCAATCTTTTCTCACTAGCAATTTTAAAATCTCTATTCAACTCTTTCATTGCCCAATAATCTTTGTGTTCTAATTCTAAAGGCAAGTGACAAGCTTTCCCATAGACCATTTTATAAGGAGACATTCCCATAGGATTTTTATAAGCAGTTCTATAAGCCCATAAAGCGTCATTCAACTTTTTAGCCCAATTTTTCCTAGATCTATTAAAAGTCTTTTGCAAGATAGATTTAATTTCCCTATTGGAGAGTTCTACTTGCCCACTGGTTTGGGGGTGATAAGCTGAAGAAATTCTATGGTTTACATCATACTTAGCGATATTTTTTCTAAAACACCCATGAATAAAATGAGAGCCTCCATCAATCATGAGATATCTAGGCACACCAAACCTAGGAAATATAACATCCTTAAGCATTTTTAAAGAGGTCTTACCATCAGTGCTGTTTATAGGTATGGCTTCTACCCACTTTATAACATAGTCAATAGCAACAAGAATATGAGTATACCCTTTCGAAGGAGGAAAAGGACCCATAAAGTCAAATCCCCAACAATCAAAGGGTTCAATAACAAGAGAATAATTCATAGGCATTTCATTTCGTCTAGAAATGTTACCAACTCGTTGACATTCGTTACATGATAAGACAAACTTCTTTGCATCTTTGAAAAAGGTAGGCCTATAAAATCTAGATTGTAAAACATTTTATGCAGTCCTATCCCCAGCATGATGTCCTCCATAAGCACTGCCATGACATTTTCTCAATATCTCTTGTTGTTCAAATTATGGAACACATCTTTGCATAATACCATCCACTCCTTTATATAGATGTGGGTCATCCCAAAAGTAATGCCTTAGATCATAAAAGAATTTTCTTCTTTACCGGGTTGTAAAGGTTGGAGGCAAATACTTGGAAACAATAAAGTTAGTATAATCAGTTGTTGCCTATCAGAGAGGACTTCTGAAACCCCAAGAGCAAGGTATGATGAGCACAAAGAAGAGGTTTTCCTCAAGAGAGACCGAGGTTATCAAACTAGAAGGAGGAAGGAACGTCACAGTGTGTTGCAAGCAACGCGAAACCAAAGACAACAAACTCAAGACTTTGCCCCAACGAATCAATGAGGTTGTCGAGCTCATCGGTTTGTTGTAACAAAGGATTAAATGTATGGTGTGGAAGGTAATGGTTTGCAGCAAGTAAACAAGTAACAGTGGAAGATGTATCAATGGTAAAGATTGGACCGGGGTCCATAGTTCACTAGAAGTGCTCTCCTTAGATAAACAACATGGCATAAAGGGTAAACAAATTACAGTAGGGCAATTGACAGAAACTGGGCAAGGCATAACAATGCAATTACTAGTCATAAAGATCCTATGAGATTCGATTGGGCAATACAACAAGATACATAGAACGCCATCCAACTGCATCTATGACTAGAAGTCCACCTTCAGGTTATCATCCGAACCCCCTCCAGTATGAAATTGCAAGCAACAAACAACTGCTTTAAGCAAAGTGTGTAAGGTAAACAGTCCACATGTTCCATGAACAAGAGACTGTTGTTTTCTCCCTAGTAGCAACAACACATCTACAACCGAAGAGAATATTATCACTTCCCTTGGAAAGTAGAGGCATGAACCCACTATCGAGCATAAATACTCCCACTTGGAGTCACTAGCAACTACTTGGCCAAGATAGCTACTAACAATGGAGAGCATGCAAGATCACAAACAACACAGACATGATAGAATCATAAATACAAAACCATTAATCAAACCAACATAATAATCTCAATATCCATTGGATCCCCGCAAACACAACATGCATGATTACAAATAGATTAGATCTTGATCATGAACGGAGCTCACAAGATCTATACATGAAAGCACAAAGGAGGAGATACAACCATCTAGCTACTACATGGACCCATAGTCCAAGGTGGAGCTACTCACGCATCATACCGGAGAGAAGGCTCTGTGATGACCTCCCATCCCATAGGTGTCGGAAGGACTTGATCCCCGATCTAGGGATGATGGTGGCGCGCTCATGCACGATTTCGTGGAGATTTGATCGGGCTTAGGTTTCGCATCGGGGCTTCTTATAGGCGAAGAGGGAGGCCGAGGAGGCGCTGAGGGACACACCTCCTGTGCACGCAGGGCCCACCACGCCTAGGAGTCTCGGCTGCCTCGGCTTCTATGTCTCCTCCGACTTCTTGTTCTCCACGGAAAGTAATTGACTTTGACGTTTGTCCCGTCCAATTCCGAGAATATTTCTTTACTAACTTTTTTGGAACCAAAAATAGCAAAAAACAGGAAACTGGCATTGTGGCAACTTGTTAATAGGTTAGTACCAGAAAACATGTAAAATTCACCTCAAAGTGTAGACAAAGCAAAGCAAAGTAGATACTAAACAAGCATGGAGCATAAAAAATTATAGATACATTTCCAACGTATCATCAGCATACCAAGGACTCTCATGCGGACTTACCCTTATTGCAGCCCGATGACCCACAAGTATAGGGGGTGTATCGTAGTACTTTTGATAAATAGAAGTGTCGATCCCAACGAGGAGCAAAAGATGTTGACTAGTGGTATGGAGCAGGAATCAGAATACTTAGCAAAAGTATTTTTATGGGTTTTCTGATAAAGCAAATACATAAAGTGCAAGTAATAAAGACAGCAAACAAATGCAGCAAGTGGCCCAATCCTTTCTTAGCAAAGGACAGGCCAGTGGAAATACTTATAGGGACCAAACGTTCTCGAGGACACATGGGAATTCTGTCAAGTGCTTTCGCTTCAAATAACTGAGTACCTTTCTTCGGTGTTGTATGTGTAGTGTGGGTGAACCTGTGCTAATGTACCAACCTTACTTGGACTAATACATACTTGTGATTAAACCCCCTGCAAGCATCCGCAACTACAGGAAAGCAATTAAGATATAAACCTAACCACAGCCTTAAACTCTAAGATCCTACGCTCCCTTGTGCAAAGGTGTCCTAATGGGGGTTCAGGTTTCTGTCACTCCGGTAACCCCACAATTAGTAGCCAAATACACAATGCATTCCCCTAGGCCCATAAATGGTGAAGTATCATGTAGTCGACATTCACATTGAAATAACATTTCATAATCCCTAGTGTTTTGTGTGTTAGATAACAATATCAAGGATTATTTAACGTGTGTTGAAGTGTTGCAGATCTGTACACTGAGAAGGGAAGGAAACTGCTTTCTAGGGGCGGATAATCCGCCCCAACCCTCTTTCATGAGTGCGCAACCCCTAGAGAGGGGGCGGAGTTTGTGGCCGGATTTTCCGGGCCGGATAGTTCGCCTCAGCTGGGATTGTCCGCCTCAAGGATTTCCTTCAAGCCAAGGTCAAGGCCGCTTCAGATGGGGCAGTAGTTTCTGACTTTCCGTCCTTGGCATGAACTTTCTCCCAAGGCGACCCTCCCGGTCCCCTTTGGAAATTTCTTCAAAGTCAAGGATGCGTCGCTCTCTGTATAGGGGGCGGAGTTTTCCCCGGAGTTTCCGTCCTGGGGGCGGATTTTCTCCCCAGGGAGGATAGTCCGCCCCAGAGGGGGACCCGATAATCCTCGACCAAACTTCTCCAACGGCTTGTTCTGAGCAGGGGGTATTTAAGCCTGTCTTCCCCCTCTGGCCAGAACTCTTGGTTCATTCAAAAAAGACAAGATCTGGTCTGCAACCTTCATCCAAGAGTGCTCCACCTAGATCCACCCAAAGGCCCCGTTCCTTGGGGAATCGAAGGAGGAGAACTCGATCTTAATCATCAGCAATCAAGTGCTTCATCTCCTCTCCATTCATTTGGAGAATCACCGATCTAGTATTTCTTGCAAATACCTAGATCCTTGTTTTCGTTTATATTGATAAACCTTGTACTTGTGACAGCTTGTTGTCATCTCGGAGCCCCAATTCCTGGGGGTGTGCCTGAGCGTTGTAGAAGGCACCGTTCCCCGAAGGTATCCAATAGTGGAGAAGGTGGATCAGCCTCTCGTGGCGAGATCCACCTGAGAATAGGGTGAGGCCTATTGTGGCGTGGTGGCCTTAGAACCTCCCACCCTCCAACGCAGATGTACTTCCCTTAACAAGGAAGGAACTTAAAACAAATCCTGTGTCTCCGCGGCTCCACTACTGCCTTCACCTCTTTTTACGTGCTTAGTAGTTAGGGTTGCATATAGGGAAATTCTCGTAGTTGCATATATTTAGAGAATTTACTTTGTGTCAAGCCTAAAATTGAAAAAGTATTAAAAATTAGTTAGCACCTATTCACCCCCCCCCTCTAGGTGCCCATACGATCCATTTAACACATGACACCACTAGAAGAATAGAACCACAACTTAAATACTAAACCATTGAATAATATCTCAACACAAATCCACTACTAACAACATGACTTCTCACATGTCCTCAAGAACTAAACAAACTACTCACGAGACATCATATGGATCAAGATCAAAGATGTTATGGTGATGGATAACAATCTAAACATAAATAATAATCCAAGGGTTTCACTCACAAGCATCAACTACAATAGTAATTAACACCAGGAAAGTTTCCCCTATGAACTATGCAAGTATTCAACACAATTGTTACAACAGGATGGAGTGGTGATGATGGTGCTGGTGGAGATGATGGTGTGGATGATGATGATCTCGATGAAGTCTAGCTTGACGATGGTGTTGATGGCGACAATCTCCCCTCTCTGGGAAGGAATTTCCATGGTAGAAATCTGTCTGTCGGAGTGCTCTTTCTCTCTCAGTGTTTTTCGCCCCGCAGAGGCGACGAAATCTTTCTGTGGTCGCTCCCCCTGTTTTAGGGTTCCGAGGGGAAGATATAGGTGAGAGGGCGGAGCCATAGGTGTGGGCCACACCGTGAGGTGGCCAGGGTGGCCCGCGCCTAGGGGGTGTGGGCCCCCTATGTCTGGCATTCTTCGTCTTCTGGGAAAATATGATTTTCCATAGTCTTTTTGGTATTTTCTGATCTTTGCGATATTGCATCAAAACACCTTCTTTTCCATCAGAATCCTGACTCCAACAGTCCATCCTCCAAGAATCATCCAACATGCAAAAACAGATGAAAATACATAAGTAACACCTCTTAATATGAAATATATCAATGAATAGAGGCAAATTATGATATAGAATGGTGATGCAAATTGGACATATCACCTGGTGACTCTATCGCGACACCGGAATCTCCGATCCTCCCACACAGGAGTCTCTAGACCGACGACTTCCCATCCAAACCCCATAGGGTGTTTCTCCTAGTACTCGGTCCTAAGAAGATATGGAGACTTCCCAGAGACTCCGCCTCACCGAAGCCTAGACTAGAGACTTCGACCTTCCCACACCAGAGACTCTGGCCCCGATGACTCAAAATGACTTAAGACCGTTGGGACTTATCCCATGTAACGCTCCAACTATGTTTGTATGCCTACATTACCCCTGTTTAAGTGGCTGACCTATATATATGCCCCACCTCTATTGTAAACCCTAGACATAGATAATAGACTAGAAAACCATAAGATCGGATCCTTTTCTACTTGTGTCGCATCTCCCTTCCAAGGGAACCCATATTATCAACTAGCTCTTTGGATTTTGCCTATGGTGTCCAAGTTAAACAAGGATTTCATCTTGTGTGTTATGAGTTGAAGTTGTCAAGGTTCTCACCTAAGTGTTCTTACTCTATTTTTGGGATCGAGGGAATTCTTCGTCAGATACCGATGCCCCTTAAGGATTGTATTGGCCGGTAGCCACCGAAGTGAGCAATTGGCTTGTATCAGTGTATCGTTTGCGTGTGTCCATCGTGTTCTTGGTGTGAGTTCATCTTCGTCTTCTCCCCCTTTTCCCCATGATTTTCCACAAATTTCCTTGAGAAACCATGAAAGATCGATCCACCCTCGTGGTTAACCCACAACAAAGTTCTTAACGGCAACAAAAGTACGTGTGTACCAAATCGTTGGACTCCAAGCGTAGAGTATTGTATCAAGTGGTTATTTTCCTCACAAGGATGACTCAAAATTTATATTGAACACTATGGAATTTGCTAGTTCCTATTCCTTCTCCTCATTTAGCAACACTCCAAAAAAAATGGTTGTCCTATGTGCCCAACTCCACCGTGGTGGTTTCAAGCAACACATCATATTAAAATGAGTTTTTTTTAAAAGTAAATAAAACTATAAATACAAGTGTAGTAAATGTTTATGGGTCTACATATTAAATTAGTGGAGAAAATGTAAGTAAAGTAAATTAAATTGTGTTCCTTATAGCAAAAGGTTGATCATGGTTCATGGGTTCACCTGACCTATCTCTCATAAACATGATGGCATGAATATAGCTTTTCTAGACAAGATAATGTTGATGCATCTTCTATGTAGTGGTTGATTCTTATTTATATGGGTATCACGTCCTCTTGTAGAGATCTTGTAACAAATCTATCTAATACTCTCGTGAGTTTGCGTGCAACCAAGTATGCCTAGAATATAAGTGACAATATACGCATGGCCACACATAGTATTGCTTCACAGAGTGACATGATGTTGGCTATCTCATGTGCTACCTTCAAAGTTTAAGACCATCTTTGTTTCACTTGATGGACACTGTATCCCCTTCGCACTAGTGAGGTAAACATATAAAGATAATAAAAACCATAATAGTTCCTAAATTTTCTGTCACTATCTAGTTACTACTAAAAGTTTGCTCTATCTATAACACACAATTGCCCTCTTGCATCCTAGCAAACTAGTTCTATCAGAACATATACATATTAACGAGGTAATAATATGCATCTATGAATACATCATACACATACCAAATATTGCATCTCATAAAAAAATCCACCATGGAATAATTACACATATGACCATACTCATGTACAATAACTCATGCAATTCTAATCATGATAGCCCAAGAGATATATATAGATCAAGATACCACCATAAACCCATAGTCAGTAGGTGTATTACTCATTTATCATGGTGGTGGAGAATATGTTGAGGATCGGTTGAGCAACCGTGAGGTGGCTCGATGTTGTTTTCCCTCCAATCTTTGACCGCGGTGAAGTTTATGTCTCTGTTTTAGTATTTTTGTTGTGACGACTGCCTGATCTTGAAGTTGTGAAATCATTGATATACATGCGGTTTTAGGTCAAAATGGATGCGAGGGCCAAAGAATCGAGGCAATCAAAGCGACAGAGGGAAAGGACCCTCCATGGCGGCATGTGCCCTAGTGTCTCACCATGGCGGGATTCTAGGCCCCTAGGTGGCTCGCTTGTTGTTCCTTTGGTCCCATGTACTTCTTGATAAAAATATGTGTGACAAAATTTCAAGTCCATTTGAGTCTCAGATACTAGTTTCCTAAAAGTCTAAAATTCGCGAAAACATGGACTTCCTCTTCTACAGATAGATTTTGTGGGAAATACCATAAGACAATAAAATACATGTTGGAAACTCTTGATATGATGCAAATATATGATACATTGTTATAATAAAGTATAAAGTTCGTAGATACGCTTCAACTATCAATGGTGTGCTCGCGGGTAGCGTCCAATGGATCCGGTCCTGGCCAGGGCTCGGGTTGGTGTTCAAGGCCTCCAACCGATGGTGGTATGTCTTCTAGTCGGTTTCGTATTCGGGAGAGGCCTAGATCTTACCGATGTTGGTGGTTTTCTAATCCGGATTCTATTGCGACCTGCACACATCTAGCCCTTTGAGACGGGCGGTAGGGGTCGGTAGCGTCGAATTAATGCCGTCGAGAAAGCCGCAACATTGTCGTGTGGGGAAGTGACAGTGCCCACCCTAGAGACCTTTCAAGGTGGGTGGGCTTCACTAGTCGACGGTGATCTACTATGTGTCGATGACAGTATGGGCCCGCTTATTCGAGTCCTCCTCGACAGGCATGTCAAGCATCCCTAGTCGGGCAGGCCTTAAGGTTGAGGGTACAAAAGAGGTTGTCGAACAATTCTTTGGGCCGCTCGTACCGCCGACGAGGCGTGTTATTTGTGTCTATAGACCCATTTAGGGCGACGATGTGGTATTGGGATGCTTTTATGAAGAGAAAGGAAGCATCCCAACGCGGAGGAGAAGATCAGACCATCCATAAAAAAAACAAGTTCTAAGATCAAGTCACCCATGGAAGAAATAATAATTGGTGAGCTCCTGTTGGCACCAGTAGTCGCTTTGTAGCACCATGTCTCCGTCCAATCCAGCCCTCCCTTCTTGGTCGCTCCGTCCGAGGTGTGCAGCCTCTCAGGGACGCCGGAGCTTTGTTGTTCGCCAAGGACAGCACACACAGCACGCACAAAATCTTTTTTCCCGGTCCATTCAACAAAATGCTGTACCGATAATTGGCGCCTGCAAAGCGCCGCTGCTGCTGCTGCTGCTGCTGCCGCGGCCGCAGTACTACGACGATCTCCTGTTTCTTCCGAGCAGCCCCTATTATTGACCTGACCATCCACCACGCACGCATCCATGCATGCAGACGCAGCGCTTGCTCAGACAGTCTGTTTACGCCCGCTTTTTACCGCCTGCGGATCACGGGATTTACAGTGCCGTGGCGCAGTAAATCCAGAGCAGCATCAGAAGGAGCAGTGAAACCTGTTTTTTTACTGCGCAATGGATGTCCCGTACCCTGCCACACCTGCAAGCCGCACAGCTAGTGGATGGGCCATCTGCCCGGAGCCCGCCACGTGGCGGCCCCTGACAGGATTTGCTGTCGCTCCGGCGTGTGTGTGCGCGCGCGCGCAAAGCAGATCTGCAGCCGGGAGCGATTAGCAGTGGTGCCCGGGTGCTTAGTTAGCCGGGACACGTGTCAGCCCTCCACTGGACGGAATCTTTCCGTTTCAGGGAAGAGCTACGGGGTATCCACTGTATCAGGGATTCAGGGGGACATGGAGATCGTCTTGGCCCTAAAAAAATAGGAACGCTCCATTGCCATGGCTCCTTCCTGCTTTCCCTTTTGCTGCTGCCATTGCCCATTTCTTAATTCTTGCACTCGCATAAAAAGCATGGAGCATCATCTGTAGATTATGCACATGCTGCACCACCACTGATGCCTAACCTAATCTTCCATTAGCAGTTAACCCTGCAAGGAGCCAAAGAGAATGATGACATGGAGCTACTCATGTGGTGCCATGATGGAGAATAAAGCTCGCCTTCTTTCCCAACCTTTCGCCCCCCAAAAAACCCACCATAATCCTCCGCAGAAACCAGAAAAACACCATGCAGTTTGCGCACAAACCAAAAGGCGTGACTAGTGACGACCGAGAGCTTGCTGCATGTGTCCATGGCTGTCCTCGAAGCATTTTCTTTTGCATGGAAAGAATACAGTAGGAGGAGGAGGAGATAAAAGAAAAATTCGGCGGCAAAAGCGAGAGAGCTCCCTGTCTCCCTCCCCCTGCGAGATACGCCCGGAGCCAATGGGAACTTGACATGCACGTCGATGGGAGAGCGAAATTCCTTTCCAAATAGACTAGTCGCAGTACCTAGGCCACTCTAGCGCCACTACATTTCCTGCCTCTTTTATGCTGCACGTAGTACCACTGCCCCCTTTATATATTCCGACGAGTACAATATGAAGTTTTTTTTTCTGATGAATGCGGTTTTCTGTATTTTCTGGCTTTTTTCTTTTGCGTGGGCTGGCCCCACGCCCACCGATCGCTGCCTCTCAGTTCCAAAAAGGGCAAAACCTATGAGGGATCAATGGGGGCCTGATTAGTTGATTAGTTTCTCATCGTTTGAGATTAGTAGTAGTACTAGGAGTTGCTAGTACTATATGGAAAGTGCATGGGTTTGATAGGCCAGCCAGTCAAGAATTGAAGTTCCCATGTTTGAGTACTCGTTTTGGTTGCACTTCTTGTCTAGGTAGAGCAACCATGCATACTCTCCCCTGCTGCTTTTGCAACGAAGTGGCAACATTGTAGCTACAGGCGCTTCGGGCGATCAAATGGCCTGATTTAGTGAACATAATACTAACTGACTGACTTAGCGCCAGAGATATACGCTTCAGAGATTCAGCTGAGGTGCTTCTCAGAGATTCAGGCACACCGTGTAGCTGCTAATGAATCTTATTAAAAACTTACGGAGCTGAATCTAATTTAATAATGGGATCTCTTTTCTTTTAAGCTGGATCTTTAATTTGATGCATCAGCATCCAGGAAGACTTTTCTCTCTTCAGTTCGGGTCTGGGGGGATGAGATTTTTGGTGGTGTGTCGTATGCAAACAGTTGGTTCGTACGCTGGTGGGAGTTCGTTCTTTTTATCCACTCACTCTCGAGGGCGCGGCCAGAGCCAGTCAGGGGTTAGATCTAATCGCGCGCGGCGCCTGATGGCCATCATGCCTGTGCAACGGCGCGCCACATGCCACTGTATCATCAGCACCTACGCGCCTTCTCGAGTGCCACTGGCCGGCCGGCCAGAGCTCGGCCGGGGTGCCATCACCACCACGCGTCCGTGCCGCCGTATCACGTCGCCATCGCCCGTTCTCTCGTGCGGTGCGGGGCTACGTCGCCATGGCAGCAGCTGCCGCCCGGCGCGTACGGGCCCTGACCTGGCGGCCGACGGGGAGACGCGCGGCGTGAGGTGACCGTGTCCGGAGGCGGGGAGTGATCGGTGGGAGCCATGGCGCCGCGCCACTTGCGCAGTACTAGGTGCGTGCGTACGCCGCGATGGATCGGCACCCCGTCCAATCGCTGATCTCATCATCGTGGAACTTTTTCCGTGCTCGCTCGCTCGCTCGCTCGCGCACACCCGGCGCAGCTTTCACTGTCTCGCCCTCACGTTGCTAGTACTAGTACTACGTCTGTACTGTACTTGCTTAATTATCCCCGCGAAAGTGCGCTGGTAATTGACGGGCCTGCCTGCCTGCCTGACGAGGTCTGAAAGTAAACTGTACTGGGTCGTACCGGATCTGTACGGCTCGGCTTTGTTAAATCGCCCAAGCGCGAGGGAGCTCCTGCAGAAGAATCTTTCCTGGTCACTGTAGTAGCACAGCGTCGGGTCGATTGTTTATCCACAAACTTGGGCGGGAAAAAACATTTACTAGGCTTCAGATGGTGAGTCATTCACGCCCATTGGGTCAGTTTACACGGCCCGGCAGAGGGTGTGCCCGGGGCCCAAAGCAGAAGGAGCTTGTAGCGCCTACAGGCCAGATGGGCTGCAAACGAAGCCGGAACCGGCGACGCGACGAGGCGCGTCGCCGGAGCAGACCCCGGCACCCCGCGCGCCACCGCCTGCTGCGGCAAGTTTGGAACTAGGAATATCTGGTCGCCTTTATTCATCATGGTATATCCCCTTCCCTTCCCTTGCCTTCTCGGTGCCAGCGTCATCTTCAGTCCTTGCCATGATCTCCCGCCTTCGCTGCCGCCGAGTCCACGGTCTCCTCCGTCGTCCCGGCGCCGGTGTCCACGTACTCCGCGAGCTCGGGACCCACCGTGTCCCCCGTGACGCCGACGCCGAGGAACCTGCCGCTCTGCTGCACGGCCTGCTGCTCGAGCTCGACGTGGGCGTCGTCGCGGAGGTGGCGCTCGCGCTCGCCCTCGCCGAGCACGCGCGCGCGCTCGGTGCGGGAGTGTGTGATCTCGCGCGCGGCCTCCCGTGCGTCCGCCACCGCTCGCGCCACCTCTCGCTTGCCCTCCGACGACCTCGACGACATGGCTGGTTCGTGCACTGCGCGTTGCGCTTTGCGGTGGCCGGTGGGTGTGCGCGCAAGCAGGGTGGATGTGCGTAGGTATATGGGTCGGCGCGAGAGATGGCAGGTGGACACGTCACTGACTCCGTGGAGGGACACGTACGAACGAACTTACGCGTCATGCACGGAGGTGCACGGCACGCGACACGTACGTATATAGGCACACATAGTTGACTCCTGAACTAATAATACTACTACTACCCGAGTGTCGTGACTCCTGATTGCTACTCCTTCTATTTTAAAATATAAAATATTTTAAATTTGTAAAAAAAAATATCTAGACTAAAAAAAATTTAGATATATTTATTTCATAAATTTAAAATATCTTATATTTTAAAACGGAGGGAGTACTAGAAAACAACTCCGTCGATCTCCCAAATTTCTCAAAGTATGCGCGCTCACTTCAGTCTTCAGTTGCGCTTCAGGAATTTTGCTGGAACCGAAGATCAGACTATGGTGGCCAAGACAGCATCACATATCCTTGCAAAAAAAAAAAAAGACAGCATCACATACATACACAAGGGGTGGACACACGCACGCACCCACAGACTTGTGACTTCGGCAGGCACTTACACAAGTTCTCCGTTGGCTCAACTTAGCCAGCTCGTCACTTGTGTATATGACAAAAGTTTGCATAAAAAGAAACAACTTCTGAATGCCAGAAGTTTCATCAGTTTCAGGTTTTTTTTTCTGAAAAAGTTCTAAGGCCATGTATCAGTTCAAACCAGCCCTTATAGAACAATCTTACAACAAAACGAAATGGAACAGAGGTACAGACTTATGAAAAAAAGTCTAAGGCCATATATTAGTTTATCTATTTTCTGTTCTCGACTAAATGGCCAGTAATCCCTGCGCCTAATTCACCAAGGTACAGACTACAGAACTCCTCTCGACCTCATCAGTGCGCAGCTCGATTTTGTTTCCAACCATCCGCGTGCAGCTTCAAACAGAGTATTCGAGACATAATTGCTTCAAGCAGAGATATTTCATTTTACCTTTTCTAGAAAAGATATTTAATTACCAGTTGGAAGACTTTTATGTGGATTCTATGTAATCTAGTAGTTAAATGACACGAACACAAAAGACTTTAACGCTTCCTGTCTTTGCATTTGACAAACAAATCCACCGAATACAAACAGAATGTGATGACCACATGAAACATCGGAAGTAAGGATACAAAGTCTTGCACCAGTACACTACAAACGATACAAATTGTTGCAACATGAATTATTGATCGGTACAAATTTTGTTCCGACACCGCTGTTTATGCGGCAACATAAACATCTGTCAATCTCTAGGCACAAATGCAGAAAATGGTGCTAACGACGACCATCCGCTCCGGTAGATGCTACGATGGGGCTCCGCACAACATGCTTCTCTGACACCCATGACAAGCTTCCCTCCACAAATTCCTCTTGATCCACATTGTCACTGCTCACTGTCAAGCTAAATGTTTTCTTCTCCCCTGCCTTGGAAAACGTCAGTGTCTCCGGTAAGACGCGCACCACCAATGACTTGGGTGCATCCACCTTCGCAGTGTACGTCGATGTCGCCGGCCCGACATTCGTCACGGTCCGGTTCACCGTGAAAGGAGTTGATGTCAACGGCACAGTAATCGTCGGGTAGTTGAGATGCATGTCCTGTACCTTTGGTAGCACCTCGCAAGTCATGCTTGAGTTGCGCACGATGGTTGCTAGACCATCGTCGCCAAAGAGCGAACAAATATAACCTGCATAGTCACTGGTGCTAAGGTCGTACACCAGACCAGGGTCTGCGGCTCGCGTGGGGTTCACATGGCCGGCACCTGTGTCGTACACACTAGCTTTCTTATGATGTTGGTTCAAGATCGAGCCGCCGGTGCTATTTATGATGTCTGATGTTGTTAAGATGGCAGACCTAATGGCGGCAGGTGACCAATCAGGATGAATGCTCTTGATGAGCGCGGCGACACCGCTGATGTGTGGCGTTGCCATGGATGTGCCGGATATGATGTTGAAAGTCGCTGATGCTGATGCAGAGCCTGTGTTTGGCGGCCATGCGGCTAGAATGTTGAGCCCTGGCGCCAAAATGTCCGGCTTGAGTATGCCAGGGATAACATAGCTTGGACCCCGCGAAGAGAACCATGGAACCACAGGGGCCGGGCGGATACCAAGCAATGTGTTGTTGTAAGTGAAAGTTGCCATAGATCTGCTCTTTGACGATGTCGCATAAGATGTGAGCATGACACCATCGGCCGCAGTTACCTGCACCACACTTGAGTTGTAATCCCGTAGGATTGTGGCGTAGTCACTGGCCTCGTCATTGAACAACACCACGCCAGCTGCGCCGGCGCCGAGTACATAGCGGACGTTGGACTTCTGGATGTTTGATATCGTGGCCTCGCAAACAAGGATCTTACCAGCGACTGAACTGTAATACTCGTATTCACAATATCGACGTTCCTCGGAGAAGAGGAGAGGGTACGACTTTGAGTTTGCCCAGGCTTCCTGGGTAAGCGCCTCTCCATGGATGATCTTACCGTTGCCAAGATGCACCTCAGCACCGAAGCTCCTGTCTACTGAGCCGGCGGCGACGGTGAGCAGCCATGGCGCATCGTTGCTGACCGAGCCTCGCCTGGGACCGCTATTGCCAGCGGCAGACACCACAAGGATGCCCTTGGATACGGCACTAAACGCGCCAATGGCGATAGGGTCCTGATCAAAGCTGGTGCCACCACTACCGCCGATGGAAAGCGAGAGCACGTCCACCCCATCCTTGATGGCCGCATCTAATCCAGCCAGTATGGCATGTTCATCACATTTAGTATTGTTGCATACCTTGTACATGGCGATGTGGGCGCCAGGAGCTATTCCAGCTGCGGTTCCCGTGCCCACGCCATGGTCTGACGCACCAGGAACGAAGTTTCCGGCGGCCGTGGATGATGTGTGCGTTCCGTGCCCCACTTCGTCCCTAGCCGAGTCGTCATCTCCAGCAAATGACTTGGCACCTATGAGCTTGTTGTTGCAGCGGGCCGCCTTGCACGAGCCCTTCCACCTTGCCGGTGGTGGAAGGACTCCATGGTCATCGAAGGAAGGGTGTGTCGCATGGATACCAGTGTCCAGCAAACCGATGATGACTCCCTTCCCATAGCCAGCGTCGCTCCAGAACCCAGTGTCGTTCTTGAGCCCAAGGAACGCTGGCGTGTGCGTGGTCATGAGTTGTAGTGTTCGCCCTGGAAACGCACGTACATACCCTGGTTTCTCGGCCACCGCATCGAGCTCAGCTTTGGTGAGCCTCGCGGCGAAGCCGCTGAACACTTCGGTGTAGGAGTGGAGAAGGCGGGACTCGGTGGATTCACCGGCGGGCGAGATTGGCAAGAAAGACTCGTGCCATCGGCGGTGAGCGTCTTCCCCGACACCCGAGCGCGGTGGCTCGACAAGCACGATGTAAACGCGATATGCGGATGTGTTTGTGGCATTTTGTTGTACACGGGTGGTAGCTGGATTGATATAGCACAGTGCAGGTGTAGAAAAGAGAGTGGCGAGCATGAGAAGAGGTAGTAAGAAATTGGGAAAGGACGCCATTGCTGGAGACGGACACATAGTACGATGAAGATGATGGCGATGCAGGAATATGATCGACCACGAGGTGATCTTTATACATCACGAATGATCAATGTGCTTATCGTAATCTTGGCAAAAAGATATTTATTTGATAAATGCAGCAACATAAATGACATTAATTTGTGCCAAATCTGGATGATCCGGTAAGATTACGTGGGAGGCCAGCTGTGGGAGGCCAGCTACGTTGGTACTTCCTCCGTTTGGGATTATAAGTCCCGCGCGAATAACTAGGTTGCCAATTTGAATAAGAAAATATAAATATTATATCATAAAAATTATACCATTAGAAAATTTAGAGGTTATATTTTTTAATGGTATAACTTTTGTGATATATAAGTTATATTTTATTGGTCAAATTAACAACCTAGGTATGCGCGTAGGACCTATAATCCCAAACAGAGGGAGTACTGTATTTAATGGGTTAAGATATGTGGACAAAATACATGATCTTTATTTCGTGTGCGTATATATTGCACTATTGATAAACCTGGAAAGCAATTACTCCGTACTAAGAATCCAAATTAACAGCTGGTGGTTTGTCCCGACACTATGGCGTGAGTATCTATAGATCGTCTCATAAATGACAATATATAAGTTATGATACCAGGTGAGATTGAAAGGGTCACCAACCGAAATTGCATGCATACTCCTTACAATCTGGAAAATCTCTTTGAGCAAACTGGAAAATCTTTTCAATCTGGAGTATGATATTGCATGCAAAATCTGTAGTAGTTGATACTGCTATTCAATCTCACCAACCGAAGTTGCATGCATACTCCTTTCAATCTGGAAAATCTTTTTGAGCAAACTAGAAAATCTTTTCAATCTGGAAATTGCATGCAAAATCTGAAGTAGTTGCTATACTACTCCAGATTGAAAGGTGAGATTGAAAAGGATTTTGCATGCATACCAGGTGAGTAGTTGGTACTGCCATACTGTATTTGAGCAAACTGGAAAATCTTTTTGACACCTGCAGAGATGCAAGCTCAGAGTGACTAACATGAACTGAAAATCTGTAGTAGAGAGGAAAAAAAGTTCAGTGACTAACACGAACTGAAAACCAATGAGCACAGTCAGTCAGCGCACACAAGGGAATTTCTTTGCTTTGCAGATCACCTCTATTCGCCTGCTGACGCTCTATGTTAGAGCAAGTACAATAAGATGACATCAGCTGGCTATAAAACATTAAATACTCCCTCCGTCCCAAAATAGATGTCTCAAATTTTCAAAATTTGGATGAATCTAGACACTATTTAGTACATAGATTCATCCAAAATTTGAAAAACCTAAGACATCTATTCTTGGACGGAGAGAGTAGTATATTTGTGCTGAGTTGGAAGAGAGAGAAAAAGAGAGAGAAGAAGAGTGGGCTCTCATGCAAGAGCCACGTGCTTCTAGGCACTTTGTGAGAGCGAATGGTGGGCCAATTATTGATAAAGTACTATATTTTTATAGCTTGTTATTATACATATTGGCTATTTGGTTGACTATAGATGACACAACACTACCTTGTAGTCATCAGTTGGCTATACTATTGTTCTTGCTCTTAGCTGCTACTGGATCAGCTTAATTCGCCTCATGTGACTCCCTGCTCGCCGCAGCCGTCCATCCCCGACCAACGGTGCGCTCACTCCACTCGCTAGCCTACTCGCCGGGTCCCTCTCCCTAGGGCTCGGTAGAGTCCCTTCGTCTTCGACGACGTCGACGCGTCCGTGCCCGAGGCCAAAGAGGCGTTCCCTTTCGTCCAGGTTTCTCCCTTGCATAGCAGATCTCTGCCCGAACCTGCCATTGTTACCCTTCAAATCTCGCCTCCTCAATACAGCCCCTTCCTTCATCGCTCGATGCGATTGAGAAAACCAGGTAGCAGGTTGGCGCTGACAGGCCCTGCGTCGTCCTAACCATTTGCGTGAGGGATGTGAAGTCAGCAACAGAGACAGATCAAGAAAACTGGTGGAACAGTTCCAGGAACCGTCTCGGCAACAAGGTAAAGCCCTTCAGTTGCTAGAACACATGTCTACTGAAGTGAATTTGTAGTAACCATATTTCAGCAAAATATTTCACAAACTAATGTATATGCTACTCACAGACTATTAAAATTAAAAAAACATATTTCAGCAAACTTTGGAGAAGAATATATCCTCTCGCGTTTTCAAACAAACGGTTTCAGGACCACTTCATAACGCTACTTACTCAAAACAGAACACACTTACAGGTTCAACTCAAAACAAGGGCATCCATGACCCATAAACTCGTGCTCCAGCAGGACCTTAGCAATAAAAATGGCATCACGGTGTAAAAGAGCCTCACCAAAATATGCTCAAGTTAAGCAGGCACTCTGAAATGAAATACACAATCACTGAGCAACCAGATCCTACTCAGACATCGTTGCCTTAAGAAACATATCTTATCTTGCGTCTACTGAATCTTCCACCACCGCTGCAACTCCACTCCATACACCATTAGCAATCAGATACACATACGACCGTACCTAGAATATAACCACAAAGCAAATACCGACACGGCCGCGGCGGCCTACCTTCAAACCACAAAGCAGATGATTATTCCCATACAAGTTGCTTGAATGTTTTTAACTAGTGTGATCAAGTGGCACTCTACTCTGTCTAAAAGGCAACATGAAGGAGAGGAACTCAGAACGCAACTTCTTTCAACAAAATATGAACTATTGGGTTATGGTTATAATTTCTTATCGCAAATAAAGCTTCACACCATTCATCACTGTGACAATACAAAAGTTTCTTCCGTCAGCACTCTTTATGTGATGCAAAACATCCGTTCTAACCGCATGAACAACGTTCATGGCCATGGCGCGGGGGCATGACCGCCAACCTTGGGGACAGCGACGATCGGGCTCCGCACGACGTGTTCCTCGGACACCCAGCTTAAGCTTCCCTCAACGAGTTTGTGTTTGTGCATTTTGTGGCAGCTCACCAACACCTTGAACCTTTTCTTCTCTCCAGCCTTGGAAAACACCAGTTTCTTAGGGGAGACGCGCACCCTCAGCGACTTGGGTGTGTCCACTTTCACCTTGTAAGTCGTTGCCGCTGGCCCAACATTTGTCACAGTCCGCCTTACGGTGAACGACGACGTTGTCAACGGGACGGTTATTGTTGGGTAGTTGAGCTGCACGTCCTTGACCTTTGGCAGATTCTTGCAGGTCAAGCTGGAGTTGCGCACAATGGTCGCTAGGCCGTCGTCGCCGAGGAGCCAGCAGATATAGCCGGCATAGTCACGTACACCGATGTCATACACCAGTCCAGGGTCTGCGGCTCTCCTGGGGTTCACATGGCCTGCACCTCTATCGTATGCACTAGCTTTCCTATGTTGCTCATTCAAGATCGAGCCGCCGGTGCTGTTGACGGCATCCGACGTCGTCAAGATGGCGGACTTGATGGCAGCCGGGGACCAGTCAGGATGCAAGCTCTTGATGAGCGCCGCAACGCCGCTAACATGTGGTGTCGCCATGGAGGTGCCCGATATGATGGTGAAAGGCCCCGATGCATAGCCTGTTTTAGGCGGCCACGCAGCAAGGATGTTGAGCCCCGGCGCTAGAATGTCCGGCTTGAGCACACCGGGGGTGATAGAGCTCGGGCCTCGTGAAGAGAACGACGCCACAACTGGGGCTGGAGGGACACCGAGCAATGTGTTATTGTACGTGAAAGAGGCCACGGCGTTGCTCGCTGACGATGTTGCGTAAGCTGCAAGGATGGCGCCATCGGCTGCACTCACCTGCACCACTCTCATGTTGTAATCCTGGAGAACGGTGGTGTAGCCATTGGATTCTTCGTTGAATAGCACCACGCCGGCTGCTCCGGCAGCCATTATGCTACGGATTTGGGGATTCTGAACCGTTGGTATCGTGGCCTGGCAAACCACGATCTTCCCGGAGACAGAACGGTATTCCTCATTCTCACAGAAACGATGTTCCTCCGAGAACAGAAGAGGATACGACTTTGAGGTATGGCTTGCCATCTGGGTGAGCGCTTCTCCATGAATGCGCTTGCCGTTGCCAAGATGCACGCCAACCTCAAAGCTTCGGTCCACCGAGCCTGCTGCGACCGTTAGCAGCCACGGTGCATCATTGGTGACTGACTGTGAAGTGGGACCGATGTTGCCAGCTGCACCTACCACAATGATGCCCTTGGCTATTGCGTTGAATGCGCCAATGGCGATGGGGTCCCTATCGAAGTGAACACTGGAGACGCTGCCAAGAGAGAGTGAGAGAACGTCAACCCCATCCTTGACCGCGGCGTCAAAGCCAGCCAATATGGTGGATTCTTCACAACCTCTACTGTTGCACACCTTGTACATGGCGATATGGGCGCCAGGAGCAATTCCAGACGAAGTGCCCCTGCCGACACCACGGACCGAGGCACCGGTGACGAAGTTCCCAGCAACCGTGGACGAGGTGTGTGTTCCATGGCCGTCGTAATCATCTGAATCATTGTCTCCAACAATGAGTGACTTGACACCGATGAGCTTGTTGTTGCACCGGGTTGCCTTGCACGAGCCCGTCCACTTTGCCGGGGGTGGTGGGACGCCATGATCATCGAATGAAGGGTGTTGTGCATGGATTCCAGTGTCGAGCAGCCCGACAATCACTCCCTTCCCGTAGCTGGCAACACTCCATAACCCGATGCCTTTTCTTAGCCCGAGGAACTCCGGCGTGTGTGTGGTCATGAGTTGCAGTGTCCGCTCCGGGAATGCGCGCACAAACCCCGGCTTCTTGGCCACTCTATCGAGCTGGGTGTCGGTGAGCCTCGCAGCGAAGCCGCTAAACACCTCGACGTAAGAGTGGAGGAGACAAGGCTCTCTTGAGTTGCCGATGCATGTGCTAGGTAGGAAAGACTCGTACCATCGACGGTGTGCGTCTTTGTCGGAATTCAAGGGCGGTGGCTGGACTAGCACAATGTAGGTGCGGTAAGCAGAGGTTTCGGTAGAATTCAGTTGTGCCCTTGACGGTGTTTGATTGACATAGCACAATGAAGGTGTAAGAAAGTGGGTGGCGAGCAAGAGAAGTGGTAGTAATAGGAGATTGGTCAATGGCGCCATTGGTGACTCCACACACATCTACAGACCGAGGAAGGGGATGTTGATGCGGTGTCTGGCCACCTCCCTATGTTCTTCATTTATACAGCACGAGTGATCAATGTGCCGCAACTTTAATGGCACAAGTTAGTCACTAGAAAATCTTGCGCATGCAGCAACATACACAAGTTTTAATTGTGCCAGATCTGGTTACATTTATCGTACGCGGGAGTCCAGATATGTGCTTGCTGGTACTCAATGATCTGGCCTGGAGCCATGAGTAAAATGAATGCAATGCGATCTTTTTCTATCTCCTGCATGAATCATATCGCAACATGAGCGAAAATGTTGAGGAATTAAGGATTCAAATTTAACATCATAGATTGTATTGATATCATGTCATTAATGTTAATATTATCAGTCATAGAAATGAAATCAGGTCAGGTCAAACTAACAAACTGAAAATTGTACTCTCCGTGCACTGACACTCCTAGTGCTAATAAAGATTCGATATGTTTAGAGCAACTCTAGCAGATACCTTAAAAACAAAAGGTTAGATCCTAATAATTTTTCATCTTGATAAGCTAGGAATGGGTACTTTGACAGATTCCTTGTATCCATTGTTCATAATGTTTTCTCTTATTTTTCTTGTGAGTATAATCTTCATTATTAAACTTCATATAAACTCCAAAATAATACAAACTTGTATATTTATACCACACACAATACATCAACATCCAAATCCATAATTTTCAAATTTGGGCAAAATTTATATGAAATTAAATATTCTTCTACGAGTGAGTTCATCTGCACAAGTCCATAGATAGTTGTCAATAAACATGATGAATTTGATTATGCATATTGCCAGAAAAAGATGAAAAGATCTTACGGGAATTCTATCGAACACCTTCATCATGCACCGGTCTTTACCTATCAAGGAGGCCGGAGGTTGCTCACCGGGGAGAGAGCACCGTCTTGCCTCCCATTATCCACCGCCACCTTCACTTGGCCGCGCAAGAACAAAGCCGAAGTTCTCGGCGAGTGGCCGCAAGGCCAGGCAGCAGTTTTCCTCAGCCATGAGGCTCAGGACTCAGGAGCCAGGACACCAACAAAACTGGTCAGTGAGTTCGATAAGTCCTTGGTCGAACGGAGTGAGTGCGTTCCTCTCAAAACTACAGCAGAGGGGTGCGATTGTGAGAACTACGGAACTTGTAATTTGTAAACAGATCACATGCACATGTGTTTCTCCCTATGTAAGTTTAACTCGTGTGGTCAAGCGGTACTGTGTTCCTCGCAAAAAATAAAATAAAATTTAACGGCACTCTGTTATCTGCTTTAGGGAGAGGGCACAGTTCCATGTTTTGAAAGAACTCTTCCTGTCTTCCGGTGTAATTTCAGACAGAGATGTGGCAGCATCAAGCATTCAAGCAGCAGAACCCAGAACTCCGAAATCTCTCCACAAAATATACCAACGACTAAGGCACTAAGCTCTGCTTCTAATTTCTTCATCTCAAAACTTTGCACCAGTAATTACCGAGACGATACAAAGTTCTATCCCATCAGCACAGTTTATGTGACGCAAAGATCGATATGAAGTGAATAAACATGGACAAATGAAAACATCCATCGATTAAACAGCACGGACATCATCCATGGCTAGGGCCGAGGGGAGAAGTACCGCTAATTCCTAGGAGGCTAGGGAGGCAACGATCTGGCTCCGCACGACGTGTTCCTCGGACACCCAGCTCAAGCTTCCCTCCACGAGTTTGTGTCTGGCCGCGTCGTGGCAGCTCACGGACACGCTGAAAGTCTTCTTCTCTCCAGCCCTGGAGAACACCAGCGTGTCAGGGGAGACGCGCACCCTCAGCGAATTGGGCACGTCCACTTTTGCCTTGTAAGTCGACGCCGCTGGCCCGACATTCGTCACAGTCCGCTTCACGGTGAACGGTGACTTTGTCAGCCGCACGGTTATCGTCGGGTAGTTGAGCTGCGCAGCCTTAACCTTGGGTAGCTTCGCATAGCGATGGTCGCCAGGCCGTCTTGGTCGAGGAGAGAGCAGATGAAGCTGGCATAGTCAGTGATGCCAAGGTCATACACTAGGCCAGGGTTGGCGGCTCTCGCGGGGTTCACATGGCCAGCGCCTCTGTCATACGCGCCAGCTTTCCTGTACTTCTCATTCAAGATCGGGCCTCCGGTGCGGTTGACAGCATCCGACGTAGTCAGGATGGCCGACTTGATGGCAGCAGGTGACCAGTCGGGATGCAAGCTTTTGATGAGTGCTGCAACGCCACTGACATGCGGTGTCTCCGTCGATGTGCCCGACATGATGCTAAAAGGCCCCATCCCGTTGTCTGTGTTTGGCGGAAACGCCCCGAGGATGTTGAGCCCCGGCACCAAAATGTCCGGCTTGAGCACGCCAGGGGCGACATGGTTTGGACCCCTGGAAGAGAACGAAGCCACGGCCGGCGCCGGACGGACACCAAGCAATGTGTTGCTGTACGTGAAAATGTCTATGGCACTGCTCGCCGCTGACATGGCATGATCTGTAAGGACGACACCATCCGCTGCGGCCACCTGAATCACGCTGGAGTTGTAATCCATAAGATCTACGGTGTAGCCACGGGATTTGGTGTTGAATAACACCATGCCGGCCACACCATAGGCCATCATGCAGCGGATGTTGACATCCTGAAACGCCGCTGCCAAAGACACACAAACCACGACCTTCCCGACGACGGATGCACTATCCATGTTCTCACAGAAACGGCGATCAGCAGGGTAGAAAAGAGGGTATGGCTTTGAGCTTGGCTTTCCCACCTGGGTAAGCGTTTCTCCACCGATGCGCCTGCCGTTGCCGAGAAGCACCTCAGCATAGAAGCTCCGGTCTATTGAGACGGCAGCGACCATGAGCAACCATGGTGGGTCATTAGCGACACTCCGCGGGAAGGGACCGCGGTTGCCTGCTGAGGACACGACAATGATGCCCTTGGATACCGCGGTGAATGCCCCGATGGCGACGGCGTCCTGATCGAAGTGGTCACCGGGGTTTCCACTGATAGAGATTGAGAGCACGTCCACACCATCCTTGATGGCCACGTCTATGCCGGCCACTATGTCAGCACCTTCGCAGCCACTAGGGCTGCACACTTTGTGCATGGCAATGTGTGCACTCGGAGAGATTCCAGCCGCGGTTCCGGCAGCCAGGCCATTATACGGCGCACCAGTGACAAAGTTCCCAGCAGCCGTGGATGAGGTGTGTGTTCCATGGCCGTCGGGATCACCCGAGTCACCCCCAATAACCGTCTTGGCACCGGTGAGCTTGTTGTTGCAGCGGACTGTCTTGCACGACCCCTTCCACTTTGCCGGAGGTGGTGGGATGCCATGATCGTCAAACGAAGGGTGTGCGGCATAAATTCCGGTGTCAAGCACCCCGACAATCACTCCCTTTCCGTAACCGGCGTCGCTCCAAAACCCGGTGCCTTCCCTTAGCCCGAGGAACTCCGGTGTGCGCATGGTCGTAAACTGAAGTGTCCGGCTTAGAAAAGCGCGCACGAACCCTGGCTTCTTGGCCACCGCGCCGAGCTCATCATCGGTGAGCCTCGCCGCGAAGCCGCTGAACGCCTCGCTGTAGGAGTGGAGGAGACGTGGCTCAACAGAGTCGGCGATATGTAAGCTCGGTAAGAAAGACTGGTACCACCGACGGTAGGCTTCTTCCTTGGCATTCAAGGGCGGTGGCTCGACAAGCACAATGTAAGTGCGGTAAGTAGAGGTTTTGGTGGAATCCTGTTGTGCCCTTGCAACAGCTGGACTGACATAGTACATTCATGGTGTAGGACAGAGGGTGGCGAGCAAGAGAAGAGGTAGTGCTAAGAGATTGGTCAACGGAGCCATTGGTGAAGCCACACGCACCTACACTACGGAGGAAGACGATGGGGATGCAGGTGTCCGGCCATCTCCCGGTGCTTTTCATTTATGCAGCACGAGTGATCAATGGGCCTAAACCATAATTTAGCAGAAATTAATCACATGGAAATCAAGCGTAATGCAGCAACATTAAACAGCTTTAATTTGTGCCAGATTTCTATTTTCTTGTAAGATCTACGTACTTGGGAGGCCAGATATGTGCATGTTGATACGCCATGATCTGGTAATATATCAACACGATCTTCTCATATCTCCTGCATGAATCATATATCGCATCAGCTAGAATTAATGGAAGGTAACTAAGAACCCAAATTTAATATCATATAAGATACTGATGCCATGTCATAGATGTCAGTATCACAGTGAAAACATGAAATCAGGTGAGGTCGAACTGATCACCAGCGAGCTCCTCAGTGTGCTGTGTCTCTCGGCATCCTTCGTCTCCTTCGCATACTTTGAAGTCCCTTGCCTTCTCTATGTCATAGATGCAGGCATTGACTAAGGCAGATATATGACTCCTCAGAAATAAGTTACTCCCTTCGATCCATAATAAATAATAAGTGTAGCTGATTTAGTAAAACTTTATACTAAATCGGCGAAACTTATTATAGATAAGAGGGAGTATCACATTGTTTAACTAGTGTGATCAGGTGCCATTTTACTATAAGTTTCAAGTGATTAGTTGTAAAATGGTCTGGATATTCTGTTTGTACTACTTTCTATCTCAAGTTGTCGACACAAATATCTGTGCAGGCTCAACATTCTAGAAGTGTCACCGTGTTAGTACTCAATAACATGCAGAACCATAGCTGTGCCTGAACTCTTTATTTATGTCAAAAATATAAGAACTGAAACTTGTCCTGGCCATTGGCCTTAGGCATGAGTCAGGAAGAGACAAACTTACCAAAACGTAGTTTATGACAAGCCAAGGGTAATCAAGTGAACAGATTACCAAACATTCACCATCTCCGTCTGATCAAAGTAACACCCGGTCGGCCCGTCCTGAGGGAACAGGGCCAGCATGACCAGGCCCCTGGCGCCCTGTTCAGGCGTCAGGATCCCCAGATTCCAGTTGATATCAGTCTTCACGAAGCCAGGGCGTACGCAGTTGATACGCATGTCCGGGTACCGCCTCGCGAGGATTCTCGTGTAGAGGTTTATCACCATCTTTGACATGCTGTAGGAAGGCAGCATCGTCGGCCACCCCGCCTCTTCTAGTCGTCCCTCATTCACATCTTCCAGGAAGGTGTTCAGCAACGTCTCGATCCGCGCCTCGTCTCAGATCTCGATGTTGCTCAGGTCGTTCCGTAGCTTCTCATTTGGCATCCTCTGGCACCAAAATTGAATGCGTAAGTGAGATAACATGAATAAGGATCAGTAAAATGCATTTGTTTCTCAGGTCCTGTGGTTCTTCAGTTTTCTAAGGAAAGAATGCCAATGTCGTACCTTT
The DNA here is from genome assembly GCA_030063025.1 of Avena longiglumis. Taxonomy (NCBI): domain Eukaryota; kingdom Viridiplantae; phylum Streptophyta; class Magnoliopsida; order Poales; family Poaceae; genus Avena; species Avena longiglumis. The sequence continues at coordinate 42,991,222 of CP125974.1, read as the reverse complement.
AACTCCGAGGCAAGGGAGGAGGCATTGACGATTCTTGCTCCCGATGTGGGCAGTTTTAGTAGAGGAAGGAGAGCTTATGTTACCCGTTTGTATCCGTAGTAATTAGTGTCGAGACAATTCATTGTCACATCATAGGTGTTCTGGAACACATCTTTGAGCAGGCTGGCTGCTCCTGAATCATAAAGAATTTGAAATTGAACATTGGTGGTACTAACAACTGGCTACCCATAGGCAAAACAGAAATGAAATTGTAGGTCTACAGATTGCATGATCAGTACCCATGTCTCTGTATCAATGTTGAGAGCTTTCAGGCCTTCCTCGTCTGCTGCAACTCCTATAACTGCTGCATTGTTAACCTGCATTGCCAGCTTCATATTCATTTACATTACATGTTTGTAGAAAAGTTGACAGAATAATTTCACTAAATTAACAGAAAAAGACTTCACTTCACCAAAATATCAAGTTTTCCGTAGCTGTTTTCAATGTATTGCACTAAGGAGGCGACGCTGGTGTCATCCTGGACATCGAGCTGGTGGAAGACTATGTTGGAGAGGTTAGATTCACGGCGAATGGACTCGACGGCATCCTTCCCTCTCTTGTCGTCTCTCGCCGTGAGAATGACTGTTACACCTTGGTCAGCAAGCTGCCGGCACACCTCCAGGCCGACTCCCCTGTTTCCACCGGTGACCACTGCAAGCCTGATGCCATGTGCAGTCCAAAATCTTAGCGCTCATGGTGAATTCAGTTCAAGCACTAGTAGAAACTAACCACGGGGATGGATAACAACAGCCACACCTAATTATGTTTTCCCTGAATTTGTTACAGAGCACAAAGCACAGATAATAATTTGCATGTCATTAACAAAAATATGAACCTGGGCGGTGGCTGGGCATAAAAAAATGAAAAATCAGTAGAGGAGTGTCGACTAATTTGCGAAAAACGCGAGATGGTTAGATCTAGAAGGTCAGAATGCATGCAGAAGCTGATGTTTGATTGGTCGGTACACCATCTACTCTATCGCACCAACAGGAAGAGCAATCTATTAGAGATAGAATTAGTTTCATATAAAGAGTCCTACACGGACACCGTGTCCCTCCCGTATTCTGCTTGTACACCGTATTATCCTTGTACTATGTAACAACACCACGCATCATTATATATATACGAGATAAGCTCTCGGGGTGTTTATCCGAGTAGTCTCAAAATTACTACCTGATCATAGTTTCTACATGGTATCAGGCCGGCTCTTCCGCCGTCTAAACTAGATCGCAGAAACCGTCCCCGTCTACGTCGCTACGCTCGTCCCTGTCGATGGCAACTTCCTCGACCCCGCCGATCATCAACCTCGGCGCGCCAACGACTGACAAGCTCACGCGCCAGAACTACCCTGGGTGGCGCGCCCAGATCCTGCCTCCAATTCGTGGTGCTCGCCTCTTCGGTCTTCTCGACGGGAGCGATGCCGCTCCACCTGAGATGCTGGTCGTTGACCCAGCGGACAAAGCTACGTCCACAGCTGCGAAGACGACGCCAAATCCCGCATACGATGCTTGGATCTCGAGGGATCAAATCGTCCTAGGCTATCTCCTTCAAGCGCTCTCTCCCGAGGTTCTCCCACATGTTCATCGGATTGAGCACGCCGCCGGTGTCTGGAAGGCGATCGAGGAGATGTTTGCTTCTCAAAGTGAAGCCAAGATCACAAATTTGCGTATTGCACTCGCCAACACCAAGAAGAAAAATCTTTCTACATCAGCTTTTCTCATTGAGATGCAACAGATTGTCGATGAACTTGCTGCCGCCGGGTGTCCTGTCTCGTCCAGGGAACATGTCTCCTTCATCCTGGCTGGCCTCGGCGCTGGCTACAACTCCCTTGTTGCGGCCCTTGGAGTGGTGACGACTCCGATCTCGCTCAGCTCTCTCTATGCACAGTTGCATGCATACGATCAGCGTCAGGAGATGTTACAGGGCTCCTCCGACACTACCTTTGAGAGCTCGGCTAACGCTGCCTCACGGCAATACCGAGGTCGTCCCAACAACAACAGATACCGCGATGATCGCTACAACGACCGGCGCGATAATCGCTACAACGACCGGCGCGACGACCGGCGCGATGATCGCTACAACGACCGGCGTGTCGATCGTCGTGAAGACCGACGTGACAGTCGTCAAGATGGCTATGGCCGTGGTGGTGGCCGTGGTGCGCCTCCTGGAGGGGGGCGTGGCCGTGGTCGTGGACGACGTCGTACCTCCCCCTGGGTCGATACCACTTGCCAAATTTGTAACAAAGAAGGCCACCTAGCTAAAGATTGTTGGTCTCGTTACGATGAGGAGGACAACTATGGTGCTAAAGAGGTCCATGCCGCCTACGGCGTCGACACTAATTGGTATCCGGATACTGGTGCCACCCATCACATTACCGGCGAGCTCAACAACCTGACGGTTCGTGATACCTACGGAGGCAATGATAGGGTCAACACGGCTAATGGACAAGGTATGGTTATTTCACATATTGGTCACTCAATGGTTCATACCCCTACTCAAGATTTTCGACTCCGCAATATTTTGCATGTTCCCACCGCCTCCAAAAATTTGCTTTATGTCCATCGTTTGCTTATGACAATAATGTGTTTATCGAGTTTCATCCCTTCTTCTTTTTGATAAAGGACCAGGTTACACGACAAACAATTCATAGAGGACGATGTGTTGGCGGACTTTACCCTCTTATTTCCTCCTTGGAGTCGTCTCAATCCTCAAACATGCCTTCATGCTCAAGCCCTCCGATCAAAGTGGCATAGTCGTTTAGGTCATCCTTCCTTCGATATTGTTAGGCAAATTATTAGCAAGAATAAACTTACTTGTGTTAGAGATTCCAGTCATTTATTAGTGTGTGATCCTGTCGGCCAAGCTAAGAGTCATCATTGCCTTACCCTATTTCCACTAGTGTATCAACCGTCCCCTTCAATTAGTCTTTTCTGATGTTTGGGGTCCTGCACCTACCTCTATTGGTCGCCATGACTATTATATAAGCTTTATTGATGATTATAGCAAGTTTACTTGGATCTATTTGCTTAAGAAAAAGTCTGATGCCTTAGCTGCCTTTGTTAATTTTCAAACTCTCGTTGAACGTAAGTTTGATCGAAAAATCCTTACTGTTCAATCTGATTGGGGGGGAGAATATGTAAAACTCAACTCTCACTTCCAAACACAAGGAATCTCTCATCATGTTTCTTGTCCTCATGCCCATCAACAGAATGGCTCGCTGAAAGAAAACATCGCCATATTGTTGAGGTTGGACTTGCTCTTCTTGCAAATCTTTGGTATGCCACTTAAGTTTTGGGATGAAGCCTTTCATCGCCACATATCTCATCAACATGCTTCCTAGCAAAGTCATCAACAATGACACACCTATGCATCGCCTTCTCGGTACACGCCCACGGATTCTCGCTTCGTATTTGGCGTGCATGTTGGCCCAATCTCCGTCCATATAATAAGCGTAAACTAGCTTTTCGCACACAATGTGTCTTTCTAGGCTATAGTCCTCGCCACAAAGGAGTTAAGTGTCTTGAAGTATCCACGGTCGAGTCTATATATCTCGTGATGTTGTTTTTGATGAGGGTGTTTTTCCTTTCAAAATTTGCACCCTAATGGAGCTCTTCTTCGAAAGAAATTCTTTTGCTCGATTCTTCTCTCCAAAATTTTGATCAAGGGATGATACTATTGACGATTCTCATATGGGAAATAATCATACTACTAATCACGTGCCTAGTTCTGTTTATACTCTTATGCAGAATACGGCGGAAGAAACATAGAATCGGGAGAAAATTCGAGTCAAAACGGTGCCTCGGCAGTTCAAATGGCTGATATCTCGCTCGAATCAGCGAAACGGGTTGGAAAATACGGAAAATACGCCGCCGGTGTCCGGGACGCATCCCGTCCGTGTCACACATGCACGCACCAAGCGAGAGTCCAAGATGCTCGTCACCCGAGAGACTCCGCGTGCCGGCTCAAATCTCGCGTCTTCCATCAGGCCGTCACCGCCCGATCCGACCCAGGATTTCTGCGGCTAACAATCCGTGGCATCCTCTAGCTCCACAGATCGACTACACCAACGGCCGCACGATCTGCTACGCCGATCCCGACTCCCCAATCGCGGCGGCTACGGAATCCACTCTTCGCAGCCGCCTCCGGATATCACCGTGAACGCACCACCGATGCAGCAGCTGTGTTGGCCCTGTAACGCCCTAATACACGTGGATCTAGGGTATTGCTCAACCAAAACAATATAAAGACGGTACGCTGGTGTTTATCTGCATGAAGAGCCTAGTCTCACATCTGCATTGGCTGATCCAAATTGGAGAGGAGCGATGGATGAGGAGTTTGCTGCACTTATCAAAAATAAAACATGGCGATTGGTTCCATCACATGCTGGCAAGAATATTATTGATTGTCGATGGATTTATAAAATTAAGCGCAAGGCAAATGGCTCTATTGATAGGTATAAGGCCAGACTGGTAGCCAAGGGTTTCAAACAACGGTATGGTATTGACTATGAGGATACCTTTAGTCCAGTTGTCAAAATTGCAACTGTCCGTCTTGTTTTGGCAGTTTCTGTTTCCAGGGGATGGAGTTTGCGACAGTTGGATGTCAAGAACGCGTTTCTTCATGGTGTTCTGGAAGAGGAGGTCTACATGAGACAACCACCAGGGTATGAAAACAAAAACAACCCAAACTACATTTGCAAACTTGACAAGGCACTTTACGGTTTGAAGCAAGCCCCTCGAGCGTGGTACTCTCGGCTAAGTTCAAAATTGGTTGATATTGGTTTTGTTGCTTCCAAGTCTGATACATCATTGTTTATATATCATAAATCCAACATCACCATCTATATGCTTATCTATGTTGATGATATCATAGTTGCTAGTTCTTCCTGTGCTGCAAATCGATGCCTTGCTAAGAGATCTAAGTAAAGAGTTTGCCTTGAAGGATCTTGGTGATCTTAATTTCTTCTTGGGAATTGAGGTAAAAAAAATAGATAATGGAATTGTATTGAGTCAATCGAAATATGCACAAGATATTCTGACCAGAGTTGGAATGACAAATTGCATGCCACTCCCTTATCTTCCTCAGAGAAGGTTACTGCACATGATGGAGATTTGTTGGGTCCTGAAGATAGTACCAACTACAGAAGCATGGTAGGTGCTCTACAATATCTTACAATGACAAGGCCAGACATATCCTATGCAGTTAATAAGGTTTGTCAGTATCTACATGCTCCTACTACTGTTCATTGGACAGCTGCCAAACGAATTCTTAGGTATGTCAAACATACCATGACTCTTGGCTTGACGTTTATGAGATCAACTTCTACACTGTTGAGTGCCTTCTCCGATGCAGACTGGGCTGGTTGTGTAGATGATCGTCGATCCACAGGAGGGTTTGCTGTATTTTTTGGACAGAACTTAATTTCTTGGAGTGCTAAAAAGCAGGCTACTGTTTCTAGGTCCAGTACAGAAGCAGAATACAAATCAGTGGCTAATGCCACAGCAGAAGTGATATGGATACAATCCTTGCTAGCTGAACTGGGAGTTCAGTTGACTCAGACACCGTGCTTGTGGTGTGACAATCTTGGAGCAACATACTTGTCAGCAAATCCTGTGTTCCATGCGAGAGCCAAACATATTGAAATTGACTTTCATTTTGTCAGAGAACGAGTGTTGAAGAAGCAATTAGAGATTCGGTTTATTCCGTCAAAAGACCAAGTTGCTGATGGCTTTACAAAGCCACTTCCACATCGAGCCTTTGAAGATTTCAAGCATAATCTCAACTTGTCTAAGTTGTGATTAAAGGAGGGTATTAGAGATAGAATTAGTTTCATATAAAGAGTCCTACACGGACACCGTGTCCCTCCCGTATTCTGCTTGTACACCGTATTATCCTTGTACTATGTAACAACACCACGCATCATTATATATATACGAGATAAGCTCTCGGGGTGTTTATCCGAGTAGTCTCAAAATTACTACCTGATCATAGTTTCTACACAATCTACAGTGCTCTTCAAGTCACTAGAAGCGCATGTTAGAAAAGAGAAAAGGGGGCGAGAAGGTATACCTTTGCGGTGCCTGCTCCGCATCGGCGGCGGTGGCAGCGGTTCCGGGCGCCGGCCTCTCCATGCGAGTGGCGAGGACGGGGAGGGAGACGGCGAGGCCCGATCGAGATGAACGCCGCGTGCGTGGGGTTGAATTGGGGGGGTAGGTGGGTGATTCTGCCCCAGATTAACCCCTAAACTGTAGTGGTTAGCGTAATATTTTACGAATTTTTTCCTTGGTACCTACTAGCTGCTGGGTTCGTCTCGCCGGCGGCAGGTGCCCGCCGACGGTCTGCCCCGCGGTGTGCCATACTTTTTTTTAGAGACTCAACACTGGCTTACAAGGTAGTACTATTATAAATACACGGAGACACACACCACAATGCACACACACCCTTCTATGCATCTGCAACAACTATACCTATAACTCAGAACACATGTTATTTAAGAGATTTTCGAAGCCGCTGACTCCGTGAACGTCGGGTACGTCGTCCTCCCTGTAGTCCAAAACATGCTGAGGTAAACATGGTGCAACACCACAAATTCGTCCCCGTGAGGAATTGAACCTGGATGGGTTGGTTGGCGGTGTGCCATAGTTGCGACTGTGGAGGACCCCACGGCGCCGGAGGGGGAGACTTTCTGGACTTTTTTCCACAGTATTACCAGTCCAGCCCAATCCTTCTGTCGCGAACTGTGAATCCTAGCACAGAAACGGCCCAACTGAAACCCATTGATGCACAGAAAAAACTATACGTATCATGTCACCTTCTCTCAATCTCAAAGATCAGTGAAACATGTCTGAGTTCTGCCTCAGCCAAGCCGTTGCTGGGAGGAAGAGAAGGAGAGAGAAGGAGAGGTAGGGAAGAGAGTAAGTGCATCTCTAGCAGGCCACTTATCCGTTGTGAAACCTTAAAACAATCGTTACTTTATAGTTTCGGTTGGAAAAAATAGAGACCTAACACCTCAAAACACCCCGGCCTTAATTTTTTTGAAGGGGCCGAGAAAAACACCCACGGCCCGTAGATACACTGGTTTCGTCTTTGGCCCGATGCCGACCCTGGCCCTTATCGCTATAAAGCATTGTCAGGAGGGACATTTCAGCTTATTCCCCTCCTTCCGTTGCCAACTGTCGCCGCCACCACCGCACACCGTCGTCGATTGAGGTCGCACCATGCCGATTCCTCCCGCCCAGAAGGCCGCCGCCGCCATTCTGGACCCGTGTTCTAACCGAGGTTGCCTGTAACACCCTCAGAATCGGACCTATGCAAGTTTTAGCGAAACCCGCCAAACCCGCATAGAAACGATTCAAAGGTGTCCACCAGGCACTTTCGTGCGGGTGGAAAACGAAGTAATAACATTACACAACAGTCCTCGATGGGACCCACGAGCAGATATATAACGACTCAAAGAGTCAAGAATACGATATAATATACAAAGATCCAAATCACCTTGAAAACGATATAGCGTCCAGCTACGGACAAGATGCAAATGGGGCTAAGAGCCACGAAGAATAACCAATGGCGTCCATAACCCTGCCCGGGCCAAGCGAAGGGTAACCACTAACGGCGTCGATCTCAAAACCCTTAAACAAAAGGGTGCCGACAAAGGGCAAAGGAAAAAGAGGCGTCGATCGAGGCCAAGACAGCGAGGCTAGAATTCGGTCCTCGCCTACATAGGTATGGTGGACTGAAGCGGCAGCATGCACTAAACAACCTATAGAGACTCGATACAACTGGCGGCAATCAGAGAGGGGTGAGAAAGACCTATTCGGAACCAACCTGATACTACCATCAAACAAACCCATCCTGGTGTTTCCCCCTCGAGACCAAACGAGGAAGTCAACCGAGGAACTCACACAGTTGGCAGTTTTACTTATTCAGTTATCGTTGCAGCAATTACTAGTCAGGTTTAGATAATCATTCTGATAAAGTAAGCAGTGGGCACTTTTAGTTAACCATTCCGTTATAGTTGCAACACTTACTAATCAGGTACAGATAGCATGAGATAACCCAAAACCCAGCAGTTGTTGGTACTTTTATTCAGCCATTCCGTTGTAGTTGCAATACTTACTAGTCAGGTACAATGGTCGCAAGCGACACTCCAAACAAGCAGTTGTGGGCAGTATTAATTAGCCATTCCATTAAAGTGAAGCTGATTACTAGTCATTATAAAGTCAAATTTATAGCTATAAACTTTAGTTATGCTTGTCTATGGTAGAATCATGCTCCAAGTCGTCCATATCCATGGACACGGCTTCGAGAAAGTTTTACCCCGGTGCACCAATAGCAACACACGCCGATCAACCTCGGAAAAACCAACTCAAAACCCAACGAGGCTTTCACGTTGAACAATCACGATTCAGAAATATTTCAGGGGCCACCCTTAAAGTAGAACCCTCAACGAAGCCGGCTCGAGACGGACTTAAGGTTGTGGGGACGGCCGTGAGCACGGGAACCCGAAGTGTGGCTGGGCTTGTCGACACCGGAATCGTTCCACGATCCTAAGCGATCTGGCGTGCTCCTCGCACAATCGTAAATACATAAGTAGCATGGCATAAGTACAGGATCGTACATAAAACCTAAAACTAGTTTGTGGCCCCAAGAAATAAGACTGAATCAAGCTCTGGCTCAGGGGGGTCCCATATACCTCCCGGATGTGGATAGCGATAAAACAAGGCAGGTATCAAGTACTCGGGGTCCTCACGGGACACAAGTGGGCGTTCGAAACCAAATATTATCTATCACCCACCGATGCCTCTTACTTCAATTTTAGTTGTTAAACAGGAATTAAAGTATCGATAAGTAAAACTATGCTCATCTCCAACATCAACATGCGGCAATTCATCAACAACGTGGCACTTGACAACATGCAACAACACTTGAGCAAGCGACTACGACGCTGCAAGTCCAACTATCTACCAAACAACAGGTAATAGGATGTGTCCAAGGCAATATAAGGTTGCGAGGATATCACAGTACGGAAACTAAAGCATCGCAACACGAGATAGCAATAGATCAGGAGGAATAAATACTATAAAAGTAAGATAGGTAGAAAGGAGATGCTGCTGAAAACATTGTCGAAGATTCAACCGAGGATCGGGGCGAAGCTCACATCAACTCAACGGCCTTATCCGCGAAGAAGCAAAACACTAGAATAAACACCGGATGCACTATTTAATACAACGGCAGAAGATCGGCATGATGCATGTATGATGCATGACATGGCAAAGATGCGATGCGATTAGGTCATATTAAGTGGAACCGGGGTCCCGACAATTAATTCAATGGTTCAAGTCGTTTAGAAACCCCGCATTTTAAATGTTGTATTAACATGGCAAGAGATAGCACCGGTTCGCTACATCAATTTAAATGAGGCCGATATGAGACTAGATTTGCCCGCATATGGGCCCCATATTTAATTATGAGGTGAATCGGCATAAGGCCCCCAAACCACACAAATATGCATGCAAGATGAATGTTTAATATGCGACAAGTTGTATTAAGTTATAAAATAGGGTTTCGGGAAGGGGTTCACACATTGAGGGGCCTCGACGGTCTTGGGGTTCCGGGGTTCGGGGTCGGTCTCAGGGTCCAGGGTTTGACGGAAACGAGGTTCGGACTCCGGGATCGTTCTCGGTTGACGGGGTAGAGCTTGGCGCATTCGCGGTGGTCGGCCATGTTGTCGGTCTTGTCGTCTCTCGCAGGGACCTTGGCGTTCCGGGAGGGCGTACTTGGGCTGGCGTCGGGGCCTCGGACTCGCCCTGGCCGGTGTCGTTCTTGTCGTCGTGAAGACCTTGTCGGGTCCGCGGTCGGGTCGGACTTGGCGTCCGGGGCGAAGGACTTGGCATTCTGCGTCGGTGCGGAAAGGATTTCTTGTCGTACCGGGATCTCGGCGTCCTTGAATCCGGGAAGGAGAACTTGACGCGCCAGGGTTCGGTCTTCGGACTCCGGGGATCGGGCTTCTCGAATTCCGTGAAGAACTTGGTGTTCCATCTTGACCTATTCCGGGAAGGAGAACTTGGCACCGGCATCCTCGTTTGATGACAGACTTGGATTCCACGCCGGTGTTGGCATGTCACGAGGAGATCTGGTCGAACCGTTTTGGCACCCCAATCATGGACATATTGTTCCGTCTTGTTGGCGAAGAAGATCTTGTCAGGATCCCCGAGGTGCGAACTTGTCGTCGCCTTGCCACAATAACCCCTCCAGACAAACACAAACTCAAGCGTCTTGGCAGCACTCTGATCTACTAAAGATCTCAGCAAGCAGACTAGGGTCGAGCAGGTTGCAGGTATCCTCATCGTCAACCCGCACAGACAGAGCACCTCACAGCGCGGGCCCACGTAAACAGAGTGCTACCGGTACCGTCGGCGAGAACACGAGCGACCCGGCGTCGACGAACCTCTGCGTACAGAAAACAAAGGGAAAGGACCGGAGTAGCAGAGGCCGATCGGAGGCAAAGCTTCTGAACCGGGAGCCAGGCGAGGCGCTGGGATGGCGCGGTCGAGCGATCTCGCAGCGGCAGCAGCTGCCGAAGCGGAGGAAGGCGGCAGACGGCCGCGGCTCGGCGGGCGGCGCCGGCCCGGGAGGACAGAAGGCGGCAGGACCGCGGGTCGGGAAATGTGTGGTGGAGGCGGGAGGCCTTGGCTCAGTGAGTGAGCGAAAGAAAGGGCGACGCGCCGGTGGCGGAGAGGGGCCGAGGTCCTGCTGGCCAGCCAGCCTTCTGCCGAGGCGGGCAGACGCGAAGCGGCCGGTGTGGAGAAACGTCTGCGAGAAGCGGCCGGCTGGTAGTCTGTGGCGACCTTGGCTCATGACTGCCGGCAGGAGGAGGCGGGGGCAAGGCGTCTGTGAGAAGCGAAGGGGCGGACGGGCGAAGGAAGGTGGCGTCTTTGGCGGGAGGAGAGCGTGGTGAGAGGGAGAGGGAGGAGGCTGGAGGAGAAGGCAGCGGGGAAAGGGAGTTGCGGGAGGAGGAAGAGAGGAGGGAGCAGGCGGGTCAGGGTGGGACCGGTGGGTGGGTCCCGCGGGCAGGTGAGGGGGTAGACTGGGTCTAGGCGCGTGCGTGTGTGGTGGTTGTGTGGGGGGTGTGGGGCTGGTTGGGAGTGGGGAGAGAGAGGAGAGAGAGCTGGGTGAGGTGTCAGCACATGGTTGGTTGGGGGAAGGGAAAAGGGGAGGTGGCAAGTTGCTATTGGGTGGGGTGATGTGGAGGGGAGGTGTGGGTAGATAGGTGGGTAGCTGTAGGATTAAAGGGGTGGGTTAGGTGGACCGATTTAAAATCCTGGGGGTGGTCGTTCGGGTCAATCGGCCCGTTCGACTGCCCCTACTAAAAAATAATTAACATTTTATTTATTTCAAACACGGCTTTTGCAAATCGATAGCGGTCAAAACAAAACAATCCGGTGACCCGGGTTTGGCGTTTGAATAAAAGACGGGGCGTTTAGAAAACATGAACCGGTTTTTCCGCAATTAGTTTTATGCAAGCAAATGCAAGATGATGACGATGCTCAAATGCAAGGTGGCATGATGACATGAGCATGCGGTCATGATGATGCAATGCACAAAAACAACGCGATTTTCTAGTAGTGGTTTTGCGGGATGCCACATTGCCGCGCGACGGAGATCTGGCTCATGGCAGAGACAATGACCATAGATTAAATAAAGCTTCTCTAATCCATTGATTCGAAGAATAAGCTATCGTACAATGAAGGGTCAAAAAGTAACCCTAATCCACTTTGTTGCTTTCGCTGTCTTTGTCATCGACCTGGTTCTCATCGGAATCGATCTCAACGATCCCGCACAGAGGACAAGCTCCGCCTTTCTCGTTCTGAACGCTTTGGCGATCTGCTCGTGGCGATGTACCGTCCATTGCCGTCTGATGAGTGCGTGAACACTTCATTGGGAGACCCCAAGAGGAAGGTATGATGAGCACAGCAGCAAGTTTTTCCTCAGTAAGAAACCAACATTAACGAACCAGTAAGAGGAAGGAAATGAATCAAAGGTGTTGCTAGCAACTTGGAGACCTGCACAACACAAACTCAAGACTTTGCCCCAACAAACAGTGAGGTTGTCAATATCACCGGTTTGCTGTAACAAAGGATTAACTGTATGGTGTGAAAGGTAATGGTGGTTTGCAACAAGTAAACGATATGATGAAGATGTATCAATGGTAAAGATTGGACCAGGGTCCATAGTTCACTAGAGGTGTTCTCCTTAGATAAACAAACTTGGCATGCTGGGTAAACAAATTACATCAGGACAATTGACAGGACTGAGCAAGGCATAATAATGCAATACTAATCATCATGATCCTATGAGATTCGATTGGGCATTACAACAAGATACATAGACCGCCATCCAACTGCATATATGACTAGAAGTTCACCTTTGGGTTATCATCCGAACCCCCTCCAGTATTAAGTTGCAAGCAACAAACAACTGCTTTAAGCAAAGTGTGTAAGGTAAACAATCCACTTGTTCCATGAACAAGAGACCGTTGTTTTCTCCCTAGTGGCAACATCACACCTACAACCTTAGAGATTTTTTTCACTTCCCTTAGATTAAATAGAAGCATGAACCCACTATCGAGCATAAATACCCCCTCTTGGAGTCACTAGCAACTACTTGTCCAAGATAGCTACTAACAATGGAGAGCATGCAAGATCACAAACAACACACACATGATAGAATCATAAAGACAAAACCATTAATCAATCCAACATAATAATCTCAATATCCATCAGATCCCCGCAAACACAACATGCATGATTACAAATAGATTAGATCTTGATCATGAACGGAGCTCGCAAGATCTATACATGAAAGCACAAAGAGGATATACAACCATCTAGCTACTACATGGACCCATAGTCCAAGGTGGAACTACTCACGCATCATGATAGAATCAATAAGACAAAACCATTAATCAATCTGACATAGTAATCTCAATATCCATCGGATCCCCGCAAACACAACATGCATGATTACAAATAGATGAGATCTTGATCATGAACGGAGCTCACAAGATCTAGACATGAAAGCATAAAGGAGGAGATGCAACCATCTAGCTACTACATGGACCCGTAGTCCAAGGTGGAACTACTCACGCTTCATACCGGAGGCTGGCATGATGAAGAAGAAGGCTTCCGGGATGATCTCCCCTCCAGCAGGGTGCCGGGAAGAGCTTCAGATCCCCCCAATCTAGGTACGATGGTGGCGGCGGCTACAGACGGTTTCGTGGAATATTGATCGGGTACTTAAGGTTTAGGCATCGGGGGTTTCTTATAGGCGAAGAGGGAGGCCGAGGGGGTGCCCGAGGCGGCTGCACCCCACAGGAACGGGCCAGGCCTGGCCACGCGGCCAGGGGTGTGGCCCCTTCGAGGCCCTCCTCCGTCTCGTCTTCTGACTTCGTGTTTCCCACGGTAAAATATTGACTTTGGCTTTTGTCCCGTCCAATTTCGAGAATATTGATTTTCTGCCTTTCTGGAACCAAAAACAGAAGAAAACATGCAACTGGCGCTATGGCATCTTGTTAATAGGTCAGTACAAGAAAACATATAAAAACACTTCAAAGTGTAGACAAAGCAAAGTAGATACTAAACAAGCATGGAATATCAAAAATTATAGATACGTTTCCGACGTATCAAGCATCCCCAAGCTTAACTCCTGCTCGTCCTCGAGTAGGTAAGTGATAAAAAGAATAATTTTTGAGGTGACATGCACCATCAAAATCAAGATCAAACAATTTGCAAGCATTGAAAACTGGGATCAAAGAACTCTAAACATGAGCATGAAAGATGGAGTTCTAACAGTAAGACAAAGTAACTCTGCATGCAACATGAAAGGCTACAAACAAAGATCATGAATAACATGCATTAAAAAACGTTTGTTTGGTTCACATACATAAAACATTGCATAGTGTCATTCAGCTCGTCCCTCATTGAGTATCAAATAGATGCATAGGACACCTTCAAAGTTCATAAGAGTGACTAGATACAAATAGCACAAGAACCAGTAATATCAACAATATGCATCAATCAATAAGTTTTGGGGAAATGCACATAGAACTAAGAATGGCAACTATGCTCTCTTAACTGGTGACTAAAGGATAGAAGGTGGAGACTCAATATAATGGTGGAAGAAAGGCTCTTGATAAAGGGAAGCAGGGATTTCAAGTTTCAAAAAGAGCTTCCAAAAATTATGGTACTTCTTAGCTTCCAACTCTCATTGCCCCTATCATAAGCATCTTGAAGTGATTAAGGTTAAAGTGAACAAACTATGGAGTATATGCTTGACAAAGCATAAGTTGGCAATCTCATGTCCCTTAAATACGAGGGCCGCTCCTCATGCTACTCAACTTTAGTCACATGTAAGTTCTTGTCATAATAAGTACATGTGTATCATAGAGAACCGCCAACGGAGTACCCCTTGCACATGGTACATGAGCTATGCCATAACCAAAATGACAAGGCAGGCAGAAAATGAGCATCTCAGCAGTCTTCTTATTTACCATGGGAATATGGTGCTTTTTTCTCTCTTTCCTCTTTTCTCAATATGTCTCTTTTTTTATAAGAAGAAAGCTTCATAGATGTCATTATGGTGATGCTGCAAGTTTCCACCATGATTAGGCATGGCTTAGGCTAGCGGCCCAGGCGTTTCTCTAACACACATACATAACTCCATGGACTTACAAGTTCCCCTTTTATTTCACACTGGCGAAATCCATAGACAAAAGCGCATGATATCAACTGTGTACAAAGTACAAATGCAATGTTGAAAGCGTTCCCCGTGACAGCATGGTTTTGCTAATTTCAACGTATAAGTGCAAGCATATACAACATAGATGACACAATGGTTCAAGTTTATTAGGGACAAGAAAAATAAAGTGTGTCATCAAGTTTGTGAGAGCTTTAATCACTAAGTTTTCACATAACAAAATACTTTTTAATTAGAAGATAGATGAAAACAAGAATATACTTGGAATGGTGTAACACACCATGCATAGGAATTTATAGTGGACACTTTGGAATAACTTGGTTTCTTGGGAGTTGGAAGCACGAGTAGATCTTACTCATACAAGTGGAGGCTAGCAAAATACTAGGAGCAACCAACTAAGAGAGCAATAATGGCCATAATCATGCAGAGCATTGCTAACCAAAGCATAAAGTGGTACTACAAGTCAAGGACTAAATGATCATAGAGGGTATGGTGACTTGTTCATAGTCATAACATGGTGTGAGCATGTGCCAAGTCAACCCAAACAAAGCATCAAAGGAGAATACCATAATACTATGCTTTTGTATGCTAAAACAACGCATGATTCCTTCAAGGCACACTAAGCAATCCCAATTGTTTGGAACAAGTCATGCTACAGTAATAATCACTAAGCATAAGGTCAGAACAAAACCTAGCATGACATGATAAAGTCTAAGTCACAGTCAAAGCAAGCTCCTCTTGTACTACTCAAGCAAGAACTTTTTACTCCTTTCCAACACCAATCAACTTATTTGAAACAACACAACGAGAACGGGGGTCCAAACTACTTTATTCAATCAAACTAAGCAAACCAAACAAAAACTAAGACGCTCCAAGAACAACACAACAGTGCATGAAACAATAAAAACGAAGTGTCTAGAAAGACCTGAGCTTTTTATTGATGAAGAAGGGGATGTCTTGGGCATCCCCAAGATTTGACGCTTGTACCTCTTGGATATTTCTTGGGGTGACACCGGGGTGGCATCCCCAAGCTTGAGATTTTTCCCATTCTTCATCTCATTACATCATTCTCTCTCTACACCTGAAATTTTTTTCCTTCATACAAAACTTCACACAATCTTCATTAGCAACATTTGTGTATTCAATAGATAATAGACCTTTGGGTTTAGATTTAAAACATAAAAACTTTCACTAAAAACACAATCTACTGTACCAAAAAGAACCCAAAAAGGAATCAATAAGAAGCAAATGCAAATAATGGCAGAAATCTGTTAAAACAGACCAGTAGGTAGAAACCAATTTTTTCGAAGACCTTATGTTGCTCAAATCAAAACGTGTTGAACTAACAAAAGTTATATAACATACTAGGGGATTTATTCGTAAAATATCAGCTCAATCCGACTTACAGAGATTCCTCACTAATTTTTACGGTGGAGCAAAAAAATCTGTTTCGGGACAGCAACTTCCCAAATCTTACTTCCCTCTCATTAGAGGTCATTCTTGGAACAAAAAGGATAAGGAGAGGTCATTACTGAAGAAATAACTTCCAATAATCAAGAAAACTCTTGGGTTATCTCCCAACAAGTGTTGGAATTATGCCCTAGAGGCAATAATAAAGATGTTATTATTATAATTCTTGTTCATGATAAAGTTTATATTCCATGCTAGAATTGTATTAAGCGGAAACATTAATACTTGTGTGGTTTGTGAACAACACCGTGTCCCTGGTACGCCTCTAAGGACTAGCTCATTGATCAATGATGGTTAAGGTTTCCTAACCATATACATGAGTTGTCAATTGATAATGAGATCATATCATTGGGAGAATGATATGATGGACATACCCAAACTAAGCGAAGCAATTAGATCGTTTCATCGTGTTCATCTTTGCGAAGCTTTTCCTATGTCAAATATTGTATTCCTTAGACCATGAGATAATACAACTCCCTGGTATCGGAAGAAAGCTTTGAGGTCATCAAACGTCATCCTATGAGAGGGTGATCATAAAGGTGTCTCTCAGGTGATCGGAAAGTATCATTGGGTTGTATGTATCGAGATGGAATTTGTCCCTCCCAAGTCGGAGAGATATACTTGGGCCCACTCGTGTCGATATCAACACCGCTTGCAAGCATGTGGTTAAGGAGTTAATCACAAAGTGATATCGGATTACGAGCAGGTAAAGTACTTCTGTGAACGAGATTGAACTAGGTATGATGCCAGACGATCGAATCTCGGGCAAGTAAAATATCGCGAGACGAAGGAATATATATGGGATTGATTGAATCCTGGCATCGTGGTTCATCCGATATGATCATCGATGAATGTGTGGAGTCAATATGGGTGCCCAGAGACCCATGTTGATTATTGATAGAAGATCATGTACGCATATTCTCGAACCCGAGGTCACACACTTAACATATCTCGGCTAGGATAGATTGGATAATTGGTTTATGAATTTTGTTCGAGTCTCGGATGGGATCCGGATATCACGAGAGGTTCCGGAATGGTCCGGAGAATAAGATTCATATAAGGCAGCAGTTTTTGGAGTTCGAATTGTTTCGGTTAATCGGTATTGTGCGGAAGCTTCTAGAACCTTCGGAAGGGGAGCAACGTGGCCCCACCTTCCGGAGGGGAATGGGCCTATGAGGGAGTGTCCTGATGCATTGGGCGGGGCACAAGGCCCCATAGGGCCCAGCCGATCCTAGATAAGTTTAAACTCGTTTAAACTAGAGATAGGATTTCTAGATAAGGGAGAGTTTAAATCGTTTAAACTAGAGATAGGATTTCTAGATAAGGGAGAGTTTAAATTGTTTAAACTAGAGATAGGCTTGAGGAGGGGCAGGCCGCCTCTATATATAGAGGGTGGTCGCCTCCTACTACACACCTTCCTCCAACCCTAGCCGCCTTGCCCTCTTCTCTCCCTCCCGATTGTTTGTAGGCGAAGCCTGCAGCAGAAATTCTCCACCATATACACCACGCCGTGGTTGTAGATCCAATCTATTTCTCCACCATACCGCTGGTCCGAGGAAGGAGGAGACATCGAGGTGCTGCACGTGTGCATCTCACGAGGCACCGCCACTTGTGGTGCTAGATCGGATCGGATCGCGAGGAGGAGAAGCGAGTACGACTACATCACCCACGTTCCGACGAACGTTCCGCTGTGCGAATCTTCAAGGGTATGAAGATCTAATCCAATCTCTCGTTGTTTGCATCTCCTAGATTAGATCTTGGCTTTCCCTCTGTTCGCATCCGTAGAAAATTTTGATTTACTATGCCGTGAAACCCTTCAAAGGTATCGAGCTAGATCTATGCGTAGATGTGTTTCACGGTAGAACGCAACATGGTTGTTGCGGCGTTGATGTTTTCTGTTGCAAGCCTCTTGTTTGTGTTCTTCTTATGACGGGATAGTGAGATTGAAGCGGTCCAGGCCAACCTTACGCGACGCGTCGTCGCGAGACCGCTCCGCACTTGACGTGTGGCTTGTTCCACATGCGGATGGTGGATGTCGGTTTCTCTCACTATAGTTGTCATGGGATTAACACCGGAGTTTGGCAACCATAATATCACCGTTGTGGCTTTCCGTAGGTAAGAATCGTTTAGCATCTACTCCCATAAGCCACGTAAAACATGCAACAACAAAGTAGAGGTCTAACTTGTTTTTGCAGGAGTGTTTTCGTGATATGGTATGGCCCAAGATGTGATGTGTATATTGTATGATGATCATGTTTTGTAATGTTTCACGACTTGCATGTCGATGAGTACACAACGCAGGAGCCATATGGTTGTCTTTATAATTGTGTATGACTCATAGTCAACTTCTTATCGCCATGTAATAGCTTTGCTTTATCGCTAAGTAGTTAGCAATAGTTGTAGTTGCTATTCGTGGTGGAGGCAATCATGGTGGAGTGATGGAGATCATGCGAACGCACAAGATGGAGATCATTCTGCGAAGATTGGCTATACCATGTCACATAAAGTTATATGCATGTGATGTTTATCCTTTATGTATCTTATTATGCTTAGATCGCGACGGTAGCATTATAAGATGATTCCTCATAAAGATCAAGATAAAAACGTGTTCTCCCAAGTATGCACTGCGAAAGTTCGTCGTGTCCAAGCATCACGTGATGATCGGGTGCTATAGACTCTACGCTCACATACAATGGGTGCAAGCCAGTTTTGCACACGCGAAATACTTGGGTCTAACTTGACGAGCCTAGCATGTACGACATGGCCTCGAACACAAGAACCAAAGGTTAAGCATGAGTCATATGAATGATATGATCGACACTTCGTTGTCCACCATTGAAACCACATCTCTTCTCGTGATGATCGGATTAGGTGTGGTGAATTTGGATCGTGTTCACTAAACAACTTGAGGATGTTGAATTTAGTGGGAGTTCATCTAGTAATTTTATTAAGTTGAGCTATTTATCATGAACATAGTCTAAATTGTACTTGCAAATCCGTAGATCACATGGCCAAATCCAACTTCAACTTCAACGTTTTTTTTGAGAAGGAAAAGCTTAGAAACAATGGGTCTAACTTCACCAATTGGTTCCGCAATCTAAGAATCATTACATACGGCGGACAAAAGGACTATGTCCTTGGTAAAGCGTTAGGTGACCCTCGATGCAAGCGCTTGGCCGATGAGAAAGCTGTCTATCGGCGCAAGAAAGATGATTATAGTGTGATTAAGAGCACCATGTTGTTTGCTATGGAACCTGAGCTTCAAAATCGTTTTGAAACCTATCCCGGGCCCTTTGAGATTCTCGAGGAGCTGAAAACCATGTTTCAGACTCAAGCCCGTTCTGAGAGATATGAGATCTCTGAGAAGTTCTTTAACTGCAAGATGGAGGAAGGGAGTTCCGTTAGTGAGCACGCCATAAAGATGTCGGGCTACACTCAACGCTTAAGCAAGCGGAATGCACAATTCGGAGGAGCTCAAGATTGACGGTTCTCGCAATCACTCCTCCCAGCTACAAAAGTTTTGTAGTGACTCATAATCAGATTGGCTCCACTGATACAATCACCGAGCTCTTCGCAAAGCTGAAGGCTGGAAGTGGACATCAAGAAGGATAATCATGTGTTGATGGTCAACAAGCCCTCCTTTAAGAAAGGTGGGAGCAAAGAAGCCCTTCAAGAAGGGGCGGCAAGCGCAATGCCCTGCTGAGAAGAAGCTCAGTCTGGTCCTAAGCCGACACTCGTGCTTCTATTGCAAGGACGAGGGTCATCGAAGGCAATCGTCCAAGTACTTAGCGGACAAGAAGGTGGCACCATCAAAGGTATATTTGATATACATGTTATTGATGTTTTCCTTACTAGCCCTCGTTGTAGTGCACGGGTATTTGATACCGGTTGCTAATATTTGTAACTCAAACAGAGCTACGGAATAGACGGCGCTTGAGGGATGAGGTGACGATGCGCGTTGCAACGGATCAAGAGTTGATGTGATGGCCGTGACGCCTCCTTAGTTTTACCTTCGGATTAGTTTTAAACCTTAATAAGTGTTATTATGTACTGCGTTGAGCATGAACATTATTTCTGGATCGTGTTTATTGCAAGACGGTTATTCATTTAAATCGGAGAATAATGGTTGTTCTATTTTATATGAGTAACATCTTTTATGGTCATGCACCTCTTGTGAATGGTTTATTTCTTCTAAATCTCGAAAGGGATGAAACACACATCCATAACATTGAGGCTAAGAGATGCAAAGTAGATAGTGATAATACTACTTATTTGTGGCAATCGCTGCTCAGGTCATATTGGTGTAAAGCGCATGAAGAAACTCCATTCGATGGACTTTTGGAGTCTCTTGATTTTGAATCATTTGACACATGCGAACCATGCCTCATGGGCAAGATGATCAAAACCCGTTCTCGGTATGATGGAGCGAGCAACGGACTTGTTGGAAATCATACATACCGATGTATGCGGACCGATGAGTGTTTGACGCCTTGGTGGATATCGCTATTTCCTCACTTTTACCGATGACTTAAGTAGATATGGGTATATCTATTTAATGAAACATAAATCTGAAATATTTGAAAAGTTCAAGGAATTTCAGAATGAAGTGGAGAACCATCGTAATGTAAAGATTAAGTTTCACGATCCGATTGTGAGGCGAATATTTGAGTTATGATTTTCTCATGCATCTTAAAGCAAGTGGAATCGTTTCACAACTCACGCCACGAACACCACAAACAAGAATGGTGTGTCTGAACGCCGGAATCGAACCCTATTAGATATGGTCCGATCAATGATGTCTCTTCTTGATTTGCCGTTATCATTTTGGGGTTATGCATTAGAAACCTTTGCATTCACTTTAAATAGGGCTCCATCTAAATCCGTTGAGGCGACACCGTATGAACTGTGGTTTGGTGCTAAACCTAAGTTGTCATTTCTTAAAGTTTGGGGATGCGAAGCTTCAAGAAGTTGATGCGGACAAGCTCGAACCCAAAGCGAGAAATGCGTCTTCATAGGATACCCTAAGGAAACCATTGGGTATACCTTCTATCACGCAATCAAGGCAAAGTGTTTGTCGAAGAACGGTTCCTTTCTTGAGAAGGAGTTTCTCTCGAAAGAAGTGAGTGGGAGGAAAGTAGAGCTAGACGAGGTTATTGAACCTTCTCTTGAATTGGAGAGTAGCGCAGACCTGAAATTGTTAGGTCTTTGCTGCACCAACAATAGAGGAAGCTAATGACAAGGATCATGAAGCTTGACGATGTCGCTCTTGAACGTCGCAGTCGACAAGGTCGCGTGCCCCTCTGAGTGGTACGGCAACCTGTCTTGACTATCTTGTTGGTAGAAGGCGGTGAACCCACGAACTATGAGGAAGCGATGATGAGCCCAGACTCGAGAAATGGCTGGAAGCCATGAACCAATTGGGATCCATGAGCGAAAACCAAGTATGGACTTTGGTGGACCCTCCTAGCGACCGAAAGGCCGTTGAGTGCAAATGGATCTTCAAGAAGAAAGCGGACGCGGATGGTAATGTTACCGTATAAAGCACGGCTTGTCGCGAAAGGTTTTCGACAAGTTCAAGGTGTTGACTACGATGAGACTTTCTCTCCGTAGCGATGTTTAAGTCCATTCGGATTTTATTAGCAATTGCTGCGTTTCATGATTATGAAATATGGCGATGGATGTCAAGATCGCTTTCCTCAATGGGAACATTGATGAAGAGTTGTATATGATGCAACCCGAAGGTTTTACGATCCTAAGGATGCTAGTAAAGTATGCAAACTTCAGCGTTCCATTTATGGATGAAGCAAGCATCTCGGAGTTGGAACCTTCGTTTTGATCAAGTGATCAAGAGCCGTGGATTTGTTCCAAATTGCTCTGAAGCTTGTATCTACAAGAAAGTGAGTGGGATCTCGGTGACGTTTCTGGTACTATATGTGGATGACATATTGATTATTGGAAATGACATCAACATGCTTAACGATGTGAAGAGTTATTTGAACAAATGTTTTTCAATGAAAGACCTAGGTGAAGCTGCTTATATATTGGGCATCAAAATCTATAGAGATAGACAAAGGCGCTTTGATAGCTTTAAGCCGAGTACATACCTTGAGAAAGTTCGAAAAGGTTGAATGGATAAGGCAAAGAAAGGTTCAGGCCTATGTTGTCGTAAGATATTGAGCAAGGCTCGATTGTCCATTCGTAAATGATAGGGAAGCTATGAGCAAAGTGCCTTATGCCTCGGCCATAGGTTCCATCATGTATGCCATCTGTGTACTAGACCGGATGTGTCCAATGCTCTTAGTTTGACGGCGGATATCAAAGTGATCCAGAGTGGAACCTCGACAGCCGTGAAGAACATCCTAAAGTACCTAAATAGGACTAAAGAAATGTTCTTAGTCTATGGGGTGATGAACGACTTGTCGTAAAAGGTTACGTCGATGCTAGTTTTGACACCGACAAGGATGATTCCAAATCTCGATTGGGATACGTTTATATTTTGAATGGAGGAGCTGTGATTTGGAGAAGCTGCAAGCAAAGCGTGATCGCGGATCTACAATGGAAGCGGAATACATGGTCGCTGCAGAAGCGTCAAGTGAAGGAGTTTGGATCGAAACTTCATCCTCGAGCTTGGCGTGGTTCCAAGTGCATTGGATCCATTGGAGATATTGTGTGAAACTTTGGCGCCATAGCACTCGCTAAGGAACCAAGATATCATCCAAAGACCAAGCATATCAACATAAGTTTCATATAATCCGAGATTATATTTGAGATGGAGATCTGAAGATTAGCAAAGTATATACGGATCTGAATGTCGCAGATCCATTGACTAAACCTCTTCCACGTGTAAAACATGATCAACACCTCAGTGCCATGGGTGTGAGATTGTTGCCAGATGTAAACTAGATTATTGACTCTAGTGCAAGTGGGAGACTGTAATTATGCCCTAGAGGCAATAATAAAGATGTTATTATTATAATTCTTGTTCATGATAAAGTTTATATTCCATGCTAGAATTGTATTAGCGGAAACATTAATACTTGTGTGGTTTGTGAACAACACCGTGTCCTCGCATGCCTCTAATGACTAGCTCATTGATCAATGATGGTTAAGGTTTCCTAACCATAGACATGAGTTGTCAATTGATAATGAGATCATATCATTGGGAGAATGATATGATGGATGAGACCAAACTAAGCGAAGCAATTAGATCGTTTCATCGTGTTCATCTTTGAAGCTTTTCCTATGTCAAATATTGTATTCCTTAGACCATGAGATAATACAACTCACGGTATGAAGAAAGCTTTGAGGTCATCAAACGTCATCCTATGAGAGGGTGATCATAAAGGTGTCTCTCGGTGATCGGAAAGTATACATTGGGTTGTATGTATCGAGATGGAATTTGTCCCTCCCAAGTCGGAGAGATATACTTGGCCCACTTTAATCGATATCAACACCGCTTGCAAGCACGTGGTTAAGGAGTTAATCACAAAGTGATATTGGATTACGGAGCAGTAAAGTACTTGCTGTGAACAAGATTGAACTAGGTATGCCGATCGACGATCGAATCTCGGGCAAGTAAAATATCGCGAGACGAAGGGAATATATATATGGGATTGATTGAATCGACATCGTGGTTCATCCGATATGATCATCGATGAATGTGTAGAGTCAATATGGGTGCCTGCACCTTTGTTGATTATTGATAGAAGATCATATCGCATATTCTCGAACCCGCAGGTCACACACTTAACGTATCTCGACGCTAGGATAGATTGTATAATTGGTTTATGAATTTTTGTTGGAGTCTCGGATGGGATCCGGATATCACGAGAGGTTCTTAATGGTCCGGAGAATAAGATTCATATAAGGGAAAGCAGTTTTGGAGTTCGGAATTGTTAGGTTAATCGGTATTGTACCGAAGCTTCTAGAACCTTCCGAAGGGGACCAACGTGGCCCCACCTTCCGGGAGGGGCATGGGCCTATGAGGGAGTGTCCTGGCGCATTGGGCAGGGCACAAGGCCCATAGGGCCCAGCCGATCCTAGATAAGTTTAAACTGCTTAAACTAGAGATAGGATTTCTAGATAAGGAGAGTTTAAATCGTTTAAACTAGAGATAGGATTTCTAGATAAGGAGAGTTTAAATTGTTTAAACTAGAGATAGGCTTGGAGGAGGGCAGGTCTCGCCCCTCTATATATATAGAGGGTGGTGCGCCTCCCTACTACACACCTTCCTCCAACCTAGCCGCCTGCACGCCTCCTCTCTCCTCCATTGTTGTGGCGAAGCCTGCGTGAAATTCTCCACCATATACACCATGCCGTGTGTTGTAGATCCAATCTATTTCTCCACCATACTGCTGGTCAGGAAGGAGGAGACGTCAGTCTTTGCTGCGTGTGAATCTCACGGAGGCACCGCCACTTGTGGTGCTAGATCGGATCGGATCGCGAGGAGGAGAAGCGAGTCGACTACATCACCCACGCGTTAACGCGTTCCGCTGTGCGAATCTTCAAGGGTATGAAGATCTAATCCAATCTCTCTCGTTGTTTGCATCTCCTAGATTAGATCTTGGCTTTCCCTCTGTTCGCCCCGTAGAAAATTTTGATTTACTATGCCGCGAAACCCTTCAACAAGTACTTTTCTTTAACGCCTTTAAGTTAGGCATTGAAAATTTGAGAAGATGCTCACATAAGAACTATGAGTTGAAGTAAAAGAGAGCATCAAGAAGCAAATTGAAAACATATTTGAGTCTAACCCACTTCCTATGCATATGAATCTTGTAAGAAAATAAATCAAAGAAGCACAAAATAACAAGAATGGGTAGATAAAACAAGAGCAACTTCAAAACTTTTAGCACATAGCGAAGTGTTTCGGTACCATGAAAACTTCTACAACCATATTTTTCTCTCTCATAATAATTTTCATTAGCCTCATGAATAAACTCAACAATATAACTATCACATAAAGCATGCTTTTCATGATCTACAAACACATAATTTCTATCAAGCTCAAAAATAGTGGGATTAAAACCTTCAAACCCACTTTTAACAATTTTATAATAAGGTGACTGATCATTCAATATAGGACCATCATCTAGATCTTTATCATAAACATTTTCTAAGCAAAACTCTTTAGTACCAAGCATTTCAAAGTTAGGCACAAATAAAGGACTATCACAGATAACAAGAGCATAATTATTATCACAAGTTTTACCCATAGTAGCAAAAGAATCCACAGGAACATAACATTCATCCTCCTTTTGTTCATCACTCCCCTCCTCTTTTTCGTCTAATGAGTTTCCAGGTTCAACAATTTCTTCTTCCATAGGCTCCTGCAAGGCATTAGTCTCTTCCGTTTGTGGAAAGCACCTATTAAAATATTCAAGAATATAGCCATTTTCTTCCTTGTAATTATCAAAAAAAAATTTAAGTATATCATAAACCTCATATTCATAAGGTGCATCATCAATATTTTGAAGCAAACTGGCAAGTTCAAATGCACCCTTGAAGGCAATAAATGAAGGGTTTTGCAGCATAGTAAATCAAAATTTTGTACGGATGCGAACGGGAAAAGCCAAGATCTAATCTAGGAGATGCAAACAACGAGAGGGGATAGATGAGATCTTCATACCCTTGAAGAAATCGCACAGCGGAACGTTCGACGGAACGTGGTTGATGTAGTCGTACCCTTCTCCTCCTCGCGATCCGATCCGATCCAACACCGCAAGTGGCGATGCCTACGAGAGATGCACATGTACGGCACCTCGACGTCTCCTCCTTCCTCGGTCCAGCAAGTGAGGTGGAGAGATAGATTGGATCTACAACACGATGGCGTGGTGCAAAGGTGGAGAGTTTCTGCGGCAGGGCTTCGCCTACGCGCAGTCAGGAGAGAGAGAGAGAGAGAGAGAGAGAGAGAGAGGAGGGCAGCAACTAGGCGGCTAGGGTTTGAGGAGGTGTGGGGGGAGGGTGCGCCCCTGCCCTCTTTATATAGAGGGCTGGCCGGATGCCCCCTTGCCCCTCCTCCAAGCCTAGGGCCGGCGGCCACATGGGAGGAGTGGGGGGGGGGCAAGTTTCCCTCCCCCTTCTAGAAGCTCTCCCTAGGGTTTCCCCTAGGGCAGCGGCTGGCCTATGGGGCCTTGTGCCCCCGGCCCAATCGGCCAGGGCACTCCCTCATAGGCCCGCCCCTCGACAAGTGGGGCCACGTTGGTCCCACTCCGGAAGGTTCTAGAAGCTTCCGGTACAATACCGAACAATCCGAAACAATTCCGAAATCCAAAAACTGCTTTCCCTTATATGAATCTTATTCTCTGAACCATTTTGAAACCTCTCGTGACGTCCTGGATCTTATCCGAGACTCCAAAAAAAAACTCATAAACCAATTATCCATTCTATCCTAGCGTCGAGACACGTTAAGTGTGTGACCCTATGGGTTCGAGAATATGCAGACATGATCTTCTATCAATAATCAACAGCGGGGTCTGGAAACCCATATTGACTCCCACATATTCATCGATGATCATATCGGATGAACCACGATGCCAGGATTCAATTAATCCCATATATATATTCCCTTCGTCACGCGATATTTTACTTGCCCGAGATTCGATCGTCGGTATCGGCATACCTAGTTCAATCTCGTTCACAGCAAGTACTTTACTCGTTCCGTAATCCGATATCACTTTGTGATTAACTCCTTAACCACGTGCTTGCAAGCGGTGTTGATATCGATTACCGAGTGGGCCCGAAGTATATCTCTCCGACTTGGGAGGGACAAATCCCATCTCGATACATACAACCCAACAAGTACTTTCTGATCACCTGAGAGACACCTTTATGATCACCCTCTCATAGGATGACGTTTGATGACCTCAAAGCTTTCTTCCGATACCAGGGAGTTGCATTATCTCATGGTATAAGGAAATACAATATTTGACATAAGAAATAGCTTCGCAAAGATGAACACGATGACACGATCTAATTGCTCTGCTTGATTTAGGTTTGTCCATCATATCATTCTCCCAATGATATGATCTCATTATTAATCGACAACTCATGTCTATGGTTAGGAAACCTTAACCATCATTAATCAATGAGCTAGTCCATAGAGGTTTACTAGGGACACGATGTTGTTCATAAACCACACAAGTATCAATGTTTCCGCTTAATACAATTCTAGCATGGAATATAAACTTTATCATGAACAAGAATTATAATAATAACATGTTTATTATTGCCTCTAGGGCATAATTCCAATAGTCTCCCACTTGCACTAGAGTCAATAATCTAGTTTACATCTGGCAACAATCTAACACCCATGGCACTAAGGTGATGATCATGATTTGCTCGTGGAAGAGGTTTAGTCAACGGATCTGCGACATT
Source organism: Avena longiglumis (assembly GCA_030063025.1). NCBI lineage: Eukaryota > Viridiplantae > Streptophyta > Magnoliopsida > Poales > Poaceae > Avena > Avena longiglumis. Next base: position 42,963,586 of record CP125974.1, on the reverse strand, counting down.
CAGATCCGTATGTACTTTGCTAATCTTCAGATCTCCATCTGTTATATAATCTCGAATTATATGAAACTTGCGGTTGATATGCTTGGTCTTTGGATGATATCTTGGTTCCTTATCCAGTGCTATGGCGCCAGTGTTGTCACACAATATCTCCAGTGGGTCCAAGGCACTTGGAACCACACCAAGCTTAGTGATGAAGTTCCTGATCCAAACTCCTTCACTTGACGCTTATGCAGCAACCATGTATTCCGCTTGTACTGTAGATCCCGCGATCACGCTTTGCTTGCAGCTTCTCCAGCTCATAGCTCCTCCATTCAAAATATAAACGTATCCTGTCTGAGATTTAGAATCATCCTTGTCGGTGTCGAAACTAGCATCGACGTAACCTTTTACGACGAGTTGTTCATCACCTCCATAGACTAAGAACATTTCTTTAGTTCTATTTAAATACTTTAGGATGTTCTTCACGGCTGTCCAGTGTTCCACTCCTGGATCACTTTGGTATCTGCTCGTCAAACTAAGAGCATTGGACACATCCGGTCTAGTACACAGCATGGCATACATGATAGAACCTATGGCCGAGGCATAAGGCACTTTGCTCATAGCTTCTCTATCGTTTACCGTAGCTGGACACTGAGCCTTGCTCAATATCTTACCTGACAACATAGGTACTGAACCTTTCTTTGCCTTATCCATTCTGAACCTTTTCAGAACTTTGTCTAGGTATGTACTTTGGCTTAAAGCTATTAGGCGTCTTTGTCTATCTCTATAGATTTTGATGCCCAATATATAAGCAGCTTCCCCTAGGTCTCTCATTGAAAAACATTTGTTCAAATAACTCTTCACATCGTTAAGCATGTCAATGTCATTTCCAATAATCAATATGTCATCCACATATAGTACCAAAAATGTCACTGAGCTCCCACTCACTTTCTTGTAGATACAAGCTTCGTAGAAATTCGGAACAAATCCAAAGCTCTTGATCACTTGATCAAAATGAAGGTTCCAACTCCGAGATGCTTGCTTCAGTCCATAAATGGAACGCTGAAGTTTGCACACCTTATCAGCATCCTTAGGATCGACAAAACCTTCGGGTTGCATCATATACAACTCTTCATCAATGTTGCCATTGAGGAACGATCTTGACATCCATCGCCATATTTCATAATCATGAAAGCAGCAATTGCTAATAAAATCCGAATGGACTTAAACATTGCCACGGGAGAAAGTCTCCTCATAGTCAACACCTTGAACTTGTGAAAACCTTTCGCGACAAGCCGTGCTTTATAGACGATAACATTACCACCGCGTCATTTTCTTCTTGAAAATCCATTTGCACTCAATGACCTTTCGGTTGCTAGGAGGGTCCACCAAAGTCCATACTTGGTTTTCGCTCATGGATCCTAATTCGATTTCATGGCCTCTAGCCATTTCTCGATGGGCTCATCATTGCTTCTTCATAGTTCGCGAGGTTCCTTTTGTCTACTAACAAGACAGTTAAGACAGGTTGCTACCACTCGGGGAGACGCGACCTTGTCGACTGCGATGTTCAAGAGTAGCATTGTCCGAGCTTCATGATCCTTATCATTAGCTTCCTCTATTGTTAGTGCGTATGATATTGGAACAATTTCAGGTGTTGCGCTACTCTCCAACTCAAGAGAAGATTCAATAACCTCGTCTAGCTCTACTTTCCTCCCACTCACTTCTTTCGATAGAAACTCCTTCTCAAGAAAGGATCCGTTCTTTGCGACAAACACTTTGCCTTCGGATCTGTGATAGAAGGTATACCCAATAGTTTCCTTAAGGTATCCTATGAAGACGCATTTCTCCGCTTTGGGTTCGAGCTTGTCCGGCATCAACTTCTTGACGTAAGCTTCGCATCCCCAAACTTTAAGAAATGACAACTTAGGTTTAGCACCAAACCACAGTTTATAGGGTGTCGTCTCAATGGATTTAGATAGTGCCCTATTTAAAGTGAATGTAGCGGTTTCTAATGCATAACCCCAAAATGATAACGGCAAATCTATAAGAGGCATCATTGATCGGACCATATCTAATAGAGTTCGATTCCGGCATTTAGACACACCATTGTGCTGTGGTGTTCCGGGTGGCGTGAGTTGCGAAACGATTCCGCTTGCTTTAAGATGCGTGAGAAAATCATAACTCAAATATTCACCTCCACGATCAGATCGTAGAAATTTAATTTTCCTGTTACGATGGTTTTCCACTTAGTTCTGAAATTCTTTGAACTTTTCAAATGTTTCAGATTTATGTTTCATTAAATAGATATACCCATACCTACTTAAGTCATCAGTAAAAGTGAGAAAATAGCGATAACCCCCGTGCGTCGAAACACTCATTGGTCTGCATACATCGGTATGTATGATTTCTAACAAGTCCGTTGCTCGCTCCATTATTCCGGAGAACGGGGTTTTGATCATCTTGCCCATAAGGCATGGTTCGCACGTGTCAAATGATTCAAAATCAAGAGACTACAAAAGTCCATCAGAATGGAGTTTCTTCATGCGTTTTACACCAATATGACCTAGACGATAGTGCCACAAATAAGTCGTATTATCACTATCTACCTTGCATCTCTTAGCCTCAATGTTATGGATGTGTGTTTCATTGCTTTCGAGATTCAGAAGAAATAAACCATTCATAGCAGGTGCATGACCATAAAAGATGTTACTCATATAAATAGAACAACCATTATTCTTCGATTTAAATGAATAACCGTCTTGCAATAAACACGATCCAGATATGATGTTCATGCTCAACGCAGGCACATAATAACATTTATTGAGGTTTAAAACTAATCCGAAGGTAAAACTAAGGATAGCGTCTTGAAAGCCATCACATCAACTCTTGATCCATTGCCAACGCGCATTGTCACCTCATCCCTCGCTAGCCGCGTCTATTCCGTAGCTCTGTTTGAGTTACAAATATTAGCAAGAACCAAAGATCAAATACCTAGGCACTACAACAAGGGCTAGTAAGGAAAACATCAATAACATGTATATCAAATATACCTTTGATGGTAGACCTTCTTGTCGCTAAGTACTTTTGACGATTGCTTCCGGTGACCATTGTCCTTGCAATAGAAGCACTTTCGGTGTCGGCTTAGGTCGACTTGAGCTTCTTCTCTGCGAGGGGCAACGTTTGTTGCGCCTTCTTGAAGGGCTTCTTTGCACCTTACCTTTCTTAAAGTCGGGGCTTGTTGACCATCAACACATGATTATCTTTCTTGATGTCCACCTCATGACTTTCGACTTAGCGAAGAGCTCGGTGATCGTATCGGTGGAACCAATCTAATTATGAGTAACTACAAAACCTTTGTAGCTAGGAGGGAGTGATTGCGAACTCATCAATCTTGAGCTCCTCTGGAATCTTCTTGATCCAGTTGCTCAGGCGTTGAGTGTAGCCCGACATCTTAATGGCGTGCTCACTAACGGAACTCCTTCCTCCATCTTGCAGTTAAAGAATTTCGAGATCTCATATCTCTCGAGCGGGCTGATCGAAACATAGTTTTCGTTCCTCAAGAATCTCAAAGGGCACAGGGAACTCCTCAAAGCGATTTTGAAGGTCCGATTCCATAGCAAACAACATGGTGCTCTTAATCACACCATAATCATCCTTGATCGATAAACAGCTTTTTCATCGGTAGTGCATCTATAGCGTCACCTAGTGCTTTCTCAAGGACATAGTCCTTTGTCCGCCGGAGGAATGATTCTCAGTTGTGGAACCGAGTTGGTGAAGTTAGACCCATTGTTCTCAAGCTTTTCTTTCTTAGCAAAAAGCGTTGAAGTTGAAGTTGGACTTAGCCATTTGATCTACAAAATTTGCAAGTACAATTTGGACTATGTTCATGATAACTAGTTCAACTTAATCAAATTACTAGATGAACTCCCTAAATTCAACATCCTCAAGTTGTTTAGTGGACACGATCCAAATTCACCACACCTAATCCGATCTTCACGAGAAGATGTGGTTTCAATGGTGGACAACAAAGTGTCGATCATATCATTCATATGACTCATGTAACCTTTCGGTTTGTGTTCGAGGCCATGTTTTTACATGCTAGGCTCGTCAAGTCAAACCAAGTATTTCCGTGTGCAAAAGGCTTGCACCCGTTGCATGTGAACGTAGTTTATAGCACCGGTCATCACGTGATGCTTGAACACGATGAACTTTCATAGCAGTGCATACATGGGGAGAACACAGTTTATCTTGATCTTTAAGTGAGGAATCATCTTATAATGCTACCGTCGCGATCTAAGCATAATAATATACATAAAAGTATAAACATCACATGCATATAATTTTATGTGACATGGTATAGCCAATCTGGCAATGATCTCCATCTTGTGCGTGACATGATCTCCATCACTCCACCATGATTGCCTCCGCGAATAGCAACTACAACTATTGCTAACTACTTAGCGATAAAGTAGAGCTATTACATGGCGTATAAGTTGACACATAGGTCATACACAATTATAAAGACAACCATATGGCTCCCTGGGTTGTGTACTCATCGACATGCAAGTAGTGAAACATTACAAAACATGATCATTGCATACAACATACACATCACATCTTGGGCCATACCATATCACGTAAACACTCCTGCAAAACAAGTTAGGCGCCTCTACTTTGTTGTTGCATGTTTTACGTGGCTTATGGGAGTAACAAGCTAAGAACGATTCTTACCTACGGAAAGCCACAACGGTGATATTATGGTTGCCAACATCCGGTGTAAATCCCATGACAACTATAGTGAGAGAAACTTGTTGGAGATATGCCCTAGAGGCAATAATAAATGTAGTTATTATTATATCTTTGTGTTTATGATAAATGTTTACATTCATGCTATAATAGTATTAACAAGGAAACCATTAATACTTGTGTGATTTGTAAACTTAATTTGAAGTCCCTAGTATAGCCTCTATACTTCACTAGCTTGTTGGTTGATTAATGATTGTGGTTTCCCTATCATGAACATTGAGATGTTATCAACGACAAGATCATATCGTTAGGAGAATGATATGGTGGACATACTCCTATAGATAAGCGTAGCATAAAGATCAAGTCATTTCAATAGTTCAATTGCTATATGCTTTCTGATACCTAGTAACCTAATTGCTACGACCATGAGATCATGCATATCACCTTTACCGGATGGATGCTTTGATGACATCAAACACCACACCGTGAATCGGGTGGCTATAAAGGTGGCATTAAGTGTTCGGAAAGTATTGGTTGAAACACATGGATCAAGAGTGGGATTTGTCCATCCACATGGCGGATAGATACTCTGGGCCCTCTCGGTGGAATGTCATCCAATTAGCTTGCAAGCATGTGACTTGGTCACAAGGGATCACATATCAGGAGCGAGAAAAGAGTACTTATCGATGAGGTTGAACTAGGTATGCGGAGATCTGAAGCGATCATAACCTCGGATAAGTAACATATCGTGAGACAAAGGGAAATTGGTATCCTATGTAAGTGGTTCATTCGATGCATAAGTAATCGTAGAAATATGTAGAACCATATGAATTTCCAGATTCCTCTATTGGTTATTGTTGAGAAGTGTCTCGATCATGTCCGCATAATTCACGAGCCGTAGGGAGACACACTTAAGGATTGACGTTGTTTGAGTAGTTATGGTATTATGAGAAAGAGACGAATGTTGTTGGTCTCAGATGGGATCCGGGATATCACGAGGTGATCCGGAATGGTCCGGAGAATAAGATTCATATAAGGAAAGTCCCGTTTGAGTTCGGGAATGATTAGGTGTTTTCATCGAGAATGTTACGGAAGGTTCCGATTGTCCGGCACTCACGGGGGAGGGTACATGAATGTGTCATTACTTATTGGAATGATTGCATCATGTACTAAGTGTTCTTCTGTCCCAAATAAAGGATTAAATTGAATCCTAAAACAGAAAAGTCAAATGTCGGTTTGAAAGTCAAACTGCCAAAACAAGAATGGGAAACAAGAAAGAGGTGGAAATCGACTTGAGGAGGAGTCTCCTCTGGCCGGGCCACCAAGGCCGACTTGGGGAGGGACTCCCCTCCCAGCAACCTTCCCACCTATAAAAGGAGGCGGGGCTCCTCCTAGACACAAGTTTCACCTCTAGATCTCCGGTTTAGAGCCGTTTTGGTTTAGAGCTTCTAATTGCTTTAGCCCGGTTTAGAGCCTTCTAATTGGTTTAGAGCCTTCTAATTGGTGTGTCTAATTACTAGACCACTAATAGCCTCTCTCATAAGCTCCACCATACTGCACCGGCTTAAGGCGAAGCCTCAGATCTCCCTCTACTTAGGTACCACGCCCGTTGTCTTTGGAATCGCGAGAATGCTACAACCTCATTGCCTGGAACAAGGGAGAGGAAGGTCTTCGTCAGTACCCGAGCGTGTGACCGACTCTGGGAGGCGCTGCCGAGACGTGGCGGGAAGGATCGTCTACCACGATCTTGAGATCGGAAGAAATCGACTACATCACCCACGAGAATCCGCTCGTTAAACACTGGAATCTTGAGGGTAAGTTATTCCATCGACTCGTTGCTACAATCTAGTAGATAGATCTTGGATTGTTTGTTTGTATGCGATAGAAAATTTTGTTTTCCATGCTCACGAACCCCTGATTAGTGTCGAGCCGTGTCTATATGTAGATCATTTGCACGAGTAGAACACAATGGTCATTGTGGGCGTTGATGCTTTATTATCGATTGCTTCTTGTGTACTTTGCATCTTGCAGTATGTTGGGATGAAGCGGCCGGGCTAACCTTACATGACATCGTTCATGAGACTTGCTCCACGCTTGACATGCAACTTGTATTGCATAAGTGGCTGCGGGTGCTGTTTCTCCTAGCATAGTTAAGATCAATTTACAACGGGTGATCAACAATGCTAGTATCAATGTTGTGGTTCTTGTTCGTAGTTAGAGCGACACTTATTGAAAGCCCCAAACCACGTAAAATATGCAAAGAAAGTAGGCGTCTAACTTTGTTTTGCGAGGGTGTCTGATGTGATATAGCCATGATTGTGATTATAATGTATGCAATGTTCCTTATTGTAAGAAAATCGGCCCATGGCGGGGAATATATGGTTATCTTTAATTTATGTTAAGACCGCGTGTCTATTCAAAGTAGTTGTAATAGTTAGGCCGTTGAGCGACAACCATGGAGAAGCGTCATTGACCTTGATGCAATGCGGTGATGATGGAGATCATGTTCGTGCTTGAAGATGGAGATCGGAGGCACAAAGAAGAAAAGCCATATCATATCACATATATTGAATTGCATGTGATGTTAATCCTTTATGCATCTTGTATTGCTTAGTGACGGTAGCATTATAAGATGATCCCTCATGCACATCAAATTTCAAATCATAAAGTGTTCACCCTTAGTTACGTTGCTAAAGCTTGTTGTTTGAAGCACCACGTGATGATCGGGTGTGTTAGATTACGCAAGTGTATACAGCGTGAGCAAGCCAGTTGCTCATGCGAAACTAAGGTTTGATCTTGTGAGCCTAGCATATACGAGACATGGTCTCGGAACACGGATCACCGAAAGGTAAAGCATGAATCATATAGTAGATTTGATGAACATGACGATTGTTCACCATTGAAACTATATCAACTCTCGTGATGATCGTGTTGATGTAGTGGATTTGGTTAGTGTGATCACTAAAACAATGTGAGGATATTGTTTTGGTGGGAGTTCACCTAGTTTAATTTCATTAATTAATTTGAACTCAATTTGTCATAAACTTAGTCTAAAACTATTGCAAATATATTTGTAGATCAATGGCAGCCCTACCATCAATTTTAATGCGTTCCTAGAAAGAAAAGTTGAAAAACAATGGAAGCAACTTGGATTGGTTCCAATTTGAGGATTGTCCTCCTGGTGGTAATTTGACCTATGTCTTTGGATGCACATTGGGTGACCCACCTGTGATGCTTCGATGAAGTAAAGAATGTTTACCTCGCTCGGAAGAATCGGTACTCCATAGTTCGATGTGCTATCTTGTATGGTTTAGAATCGGAGCTTGAGAAAAGGTTTGAAGAGTCAGACCCATATGATATTGTCGAGGATCTCAAATTGATTTTTGAGACTCATGCGGCAATTAAAAGCTATGAGGCTTACGAAAAGTTCTTTAAGCGCAAGATGGAAGAGGCAGCTCGTCGGTGAGCATGTGCTTAAGATGTGCAGGCATAAACAAACTTCAAAGCTTGGGTATAGTGATTCCTAATGCTTTGGGGATTCACCGTGTCCTCAATCACTACCACCAAGTTACAAGAACTTTGTGATGAACTACAACATCGAGAACATGAACAAGGCGTTGCGAACTCTTTGCCATGTTGAAATCTGCGAAGTGGAGATCAAGAAAGAGCACCAAGTATTGTTGGTCAATAAGACCACCAAATTCAAGAAAGGCAAGTCTAAGCAAAAGGACACTTCAAGAAGGGTGGTAAGAAAGCTACCACTCCGAAGAAGACCAGGCTGGACCTAAGCACGATCTTGAGTGCTTTTCTTTGCAAGGAGAAGGTCCTTTGGAGCGGAATTGCCCAAAGTACTTGGCGGATTTGAAGAGCAACATCAAGAAGAAAGGTATATCGATATACATGTTATTGATGTGTATCTCACTAGTACTCGTAGTAGTGCAGGTATTTAATCTTGGTTAGGTTGCTCATATTTGTAACTTTCGAAGCGGTCTTTGCAGAATAAGCGGAAGCTAGCGAAGAGCGAGGTGACGATGCGGCGTGGGAAGCGGATCAAGGTTGATGTGATCGCGATTGACCTACCTCTTCATCTACCATCGGGATTAGTTTTATACTTAAATAATTGTTATTTAGTGCTGCGTTGAGCATGAACATTATATCGGGATCTTGTTTATTGCGAGGCAGTTACTTGTTTAAGTCGAGAATAATGGTTGTTCGATTTATATGAGTAATATGTTTTATGCATGCACCTTTGATAGATGGTCTATTCTTATTGAATCTCGATGGTGGAAATACACATATCAACAATATTGAGGCTAAGCGTTTGAAATCAGCGATAATTCGACCTATATGTGTATGTCGTCTTGGTCACATCGAATTGAAGCGTATGAAGAAACTCCATCCGATGGACTTCTTGAATCACTTGATTTTGAATCACTTGAAAGATCGAAGCATGTCGATGGGAAAAATGACTAAGACTCCATTTTACGGTATGATGGAGCGAGCTACGGACTTATTGGAAATCATACATACCGATGTGTACGGTCCAATGAGTGTAGCATCGCTGCAGTGGTTATCGTTATGTTCTTACCTTCACGGATGACTTGAGTAGATATGGGTATATCTATTTCATGAAACATAAGTCCGAAACTTTCGAGAAGTTTAAGGAGTTTCAAAGTGAGGTAGAGAATCAGCGTAACAAGAAGATTAAATTTCTACGTTACGATCGTGGAGGTGAATATCTAAATTCACGAGTTTGGCGAGCATTTAAAGAAGTCTGAGAATACTTTCAATTGACACATGGGGAACACCACAGCGTAATGGTGTGTCGAGCGTCGTGTCGAACTCTCTTAGATATGGTTGGTTCTATGATGTCACTTCAGATTTACCGCTATCATTTGGGGTTATGCATTAGAAACGACCGCATTCACTTTAAATAGGGCACCGTCTAAATCCGTTGAAGCGACAGTATGAATTATGGTTTGGGAAGAAACCTAAATTGTAGTTCCTTAAAGTTTGGGGATCTGAAGCCTATGTAAAGAAGTTACAGTAGGACAAGCTTGAACCCAAAAGCGGAAAAATCGTCTTCATAGGATGCAAGAAGGAAACTATTGGGTATACCTTCTATCATAGATCCGAAGGCAAAACATTCGTTGCCAAGAATGGATCCTTTCTAGAGAAGAATTTCTCTCGAAAGAAGTATTGGAAGGAAAGTAGAACTCGACGAGGTTGTCGAACCTTCTCTCGAGTGCGAGTGGCGCAGCGGAAGAAGTTCTGTGGTGCTGCACCAATAAGAGGAAGCTAATGATGATGATCATGAAACTTGGTTGAAGTTGCTCTGAGCCTCGGAGGTCAACGAGAACTCGTACCACTCCAGTTAGTATGATTCCGTTATGAATGTCATGTTGGTGGACAACACCGATGACCCAAGACATATGAGGAAGCGATGATGAGCAGATTCCAATAAATGGCAAGCCATGAAATCCGAGATTGGATCCATATACGAAAACCAAGTATGGACTTTGGTGGACTTACGGATGGTAGGAAGGTTGTCGAGAACAAATGGATTTTCAAGAAGAAAACATATCTTTGATGGTAATATTCTTGTCTATAAGCTCGACTTATGCAAAGGGTTCGACAAATTCAAGGAGTTGACTACGATGAGACTTTCTCACGATGGCGAAGCTAAAGTCTGTGAGGATTATGTTAGTAATGTTGCATATTATGATTATGAGATATGGCGAGATGGATGTCAAAACAGCATTCCTCAATGGAGACATTGATGAAGAGTTGTATATGATGCAACCCAAAGGTTTTGTCGATCCTAAAGATGCTAACAAGGTATACAAACTTCAGGTCCATCTATGGATTGAGCAAGCATCCGAAGTTGGAATCAACGTTTTGATAAGGTAATCAAAAGTTTTGGTTTTATACAAACTTATGGAGAAGCTTGTATTTACAAGAAAGTGAGTGGGAGCTCTGTGGCATTCTTAATACTGTATGTGGATGACATATTGTTGATTGGGAATGATGTAGACCTTCTTAATAGTGTCAAGGAATATTTGAATAATAGTTTTCAATGAAGGATCTTGGCGAAGCAACTTACATATTAGGCATAAAGATTTATAGAGATAGATCAAAGCCAAATATCATTGTCACAGTACATATTTGGACAAAGTTCTAAAGAGTTTGGAATGGAAGAAAGCAAGAAAGGGTTCTTGCCCATGTTTGCTATCGACCTTGAGTAAAACTCAAAGTCCGACATCGGCGAAGATAGAGAAAGGATGAGTAAGACTCCTATGCCTCGACCATAGGATCTCTAATGTATGCCATGCTATGTACTAGACCGACATTGCATATCTTTATTAGTTTAACTAGCGAGATATCAAAGTGATCGAGGAGTGGATCATTGGACGTGATCAAAAACATCCTTAAGTACTTGAGAAGAACTAAGGATATGGTTCTTTCTTATGGAGGTGATGAGCATTTCGTTGTTAATGGTTACACGATGCTAGTTGGAACAGATCCGGATGATTCTAAATCACAATCCGGATCGTATTTATTTTGAATGGTGCGGCGATTGGTGGAGGAGTGCAAAGCAAGCGTTGTGGCGAGATCTTCAATGAATCGGAATACATGGCTGCCGGAGGCTTCACAAGCGATATGGATGAAAGAGTTCATTCTGTGGGTGTGGTTCCAAGTCGCTGGACCCAATGTCTATCTCTTGTGATAACATAGGCGCCATAGCCAATGCGCAGAACCAAGGTCACACTGAAGCTGAAGCATATCAAGCTGCGTTTTCACGCTATTAGAGAACATATCCGGGATGGGGATATAAAGATTTGCAAAGTACACACGATCTGAATGTGGCGGATCCATTGACTAAACCTCTCAGGGCAAAACATGACCAACACCAAAGCGCCATGGGTGTTGGTATATTACCATGTAATCTAGATTAGATGACTCTAGTGCAAGTGGGAGGCTGTTGGAGATATGCCCTAGAGGCAATAATAAATGTAGTTATTATTATATCTTTGTGTTTATGATAAATGTTTACATTCATGCTATAATAGTATTAACAAGAAACCATTAATACTTGTGTGATTTGTAAACTTAATTTGAAGTCCCTAGTATAGCCTCTATACTTCACTAGCTTATTGGTTGATTAATGATTGTGGTTTCTATCATGAACATTGAGATATTATCAACGACAAGATCATATCGATTAGGAGAATGATATGGTGGACATACTCCTATAGATAAGCGTAGCATAAAGATCAAGTCATTTCAATAGTTCAATTGCTATATGCTTTACGATACATAGTAACCTAATTCCTTCGACCATGAGATCATGCATATCACCTTTGGGATGGATGCTTTGATGACATCAAACCACACGTAATGGGTGGCTATAAAGGTGGCATTAAGTGTTAGGAAGTATTGGTTGAAACATGGATCAAGAGTGGGATTTGTCCATCCACATAGCGGATAGATATACTCTGGGCCCTCTCGGTGGAATGTCATCCAACGAATTAGCTTGCAAGCATGTGACTTGGTCACAAGGGATCACATATCACGAGGAGCGAGAAAAAGAGTACTTATCGATATGAGGGTTGAACTAGGTATGCGAGGAGATCTGTAAGTGATCATAACCTCGGATAAGTAACATATCGTGAGACAAAGGAAATTGGTATCCTATATAAGTAGATTTCATTCGATGTAACTTAATAATCGTATAAATATGTAGGAGCCATATGAATTTCAGATTCCTCTATTGGTTATTGTTGACCAGGAATGTCTACGATCATGTCCGCATAATTCCACGGAGTGGAGACACATAAGGATTCGCGCGTTGTTTGAGTAGTTATGGTATTATAGGAAGAGACGAATGTTGTTCGAGTCGGATGGGATCCCAGGATATCACGGTGATCGGAATGGTCCAGGAGAATAAGATTCATATAAAGGAAAGTCGTTTGAGTTCTAGAATGATTAAGTGTTTTCACCGGGAATGTTACGGAAGGTTCGGTTGTCACGCACTCTCCGAGGGGAGGAGTACATGAATGTGTCATTACTTATTGGAATGATTGCATCATGTACTAAGTGTTCTGCTGTCCCAAATAAAGGATTAAATTGAATCCAAAGCGAGAAAAAGTCAAATGTCCGATTTGA
>CP125974.1:42552106-42950595 GCA_030063025.1 Avena longiglumis | reverse complement strand
ACCAAACAAAACTAAGACGCTCCAAGAACAACACAATAAAGTGCATGAAACAATAAAAGCGAAGTGTCTAGAAAGACTGAGCTTTTATTGATGAAGAAAGGGATATCTTGGGCATCCCCAAGATTTGACGCTTACCTTGGATATTTCTTGGGGTGACACGGTGGCATCCCCAAGCAGATTCCATTCTTCATCTCATTACATCATTCTCTCTCTACACAATTTTTTCCTTCATACAAAACTTCACACAATCTTCATTAGCAACATTTGTGTATTCAATAGATAATAGACCTTTGGGTTTAGATTTAAAACATAAAACTTTCACTAAAAACACAATCTACTGTGCAAAAAGAACCCAAAAAGGAATCAATAAGAAGCAAATGCAAATAATGGCAATCTGTTAAAACAGACCAGTGGTAGAAACCAATTTTTCGAAGACCTTATGTTGCTCAAATCAAACGTGTTGAACTAACAAAAGTTATATAACATACTAGGGATTTATTAAGTAAAATATCAGCTCAATCCGACTACAAGAGATTCCTCACTAATTTTTACGGTGGAGCAAAAAAATCTGTTTCGGACAAAGAATCTTCCCAAATCTTACTTCCTCTCATTAGAGGTCATTCTTGGAACAAAAAGGATAGGAGAGGTCATTACCGAAGAAATAACTTCCAATAATCAAGAAAACTCTTGGGTTATCTCCCAACAAGTGTTGGAATTATGCCCTAGAGCAATAATAAAGATGTTATTATTATAATTCTTGTTCATGATAAAGTTTATATTCCATACTAGAATTGTATTAGCGGAAACATTAATACTTGTGTGGTTTGTGAACAACACCGTGTCCCCTAAGCCTCTAAGGACTAGCTCATTGATCAATGATGGTTAAGGTTTCCTAACCATATACATGAGTTGTCAATTGATAATGAGATCATATCATTGGGAGAATGATATGCGGCGATGGACATACCCAACCAAGCGAAGCAATTAGATCGTTTCATCGTGTTCATCTTTGCGAAGCTTTTCCTATGTCAAATATTATTCCTTAGACCATGAGATAATACAACTCCCTGGTATCGGAAAGCTTTGAGGTCATCAACGTCATCCTATGAGAGGTGATCATAAAGGTGTCTCTCGGTGACCTGAAAGTATCTGTTGGGTTGTATGTATCGAGATGGAATTTGTCCCTCCCAAATCGAGAGAGATATGCCGGGCCCCTTTCGTGTCGATATCAACACCGCTTGCAAGCATGTGGTTAATGAGTTAATCACAAAGTGATATCGGATTACGGAGCAGTAAAGTATTGCGTGAACGGATTGAACTAGGTATGATGCAAACGATCGAATCTCTGCAAGTAAAATATCACAGACGAAGGGAATATATATGGGATTGATTGAACTCGCATCGTGGGTTCATCCGATATGATCATCGATGAATGTGTAGTCAATATAGGTGCCTGCACCCATTGATTATTGATAGAAGATCATGTCGCATATTCTCGAACCCTTGTGGTCACACACTTAACATATCTCGCTAGGATAGATTGGATAATTGGTTTATGAATTTTTGTTCGAGTCTCGGATGGGATCCGGATATCACGAGAGGTTCCTAATGGTCCTATAATAAGATTCATATAAGGCAGTCTTGGGTTTTTGGAGTTGAATTGTTTGGGTTAATGTTATTGTACAAGCTTCTAGAACCTTGGGAAGGGGAGCAACGTGGCCCCACCTTAGGGAGGGGAATGAGCCTATGAGGGAGTGTCTGGATGCATTGGGTTGGGGCCAGGGGCTGCAGGCCCTATAGGCCCACCGAATCCTAGATAAGTTTAAACTCGTTTAAACTAGAGATAGGATTTCTAGATAAGGGAGAGTTTAAATCACAAACTAGAGATAGGATTTCTAGATAAGGAGAGTTTAAATTGTTTAAACTAGAGATGAAGCTTGGAGGAGGGGCAAGGGCTGCCCCCCTCTATATATAGAGGGTGGTGCGCCCCTCCCCTACTACACACCTTCCTCCAACCCTAGCCGCCCCGCTCTTCTCTCCCTCCCATTGTTTGTGGCGAAGCCTGCGTGAAATTCTCCACCATATACACCACCGTCGTGTTGTAGATCAATCTATTTCTCCACCATACCGCTGGTCCGGAAGGAGGAGGCGAGTCAGGTGCTGCGTGTGCATCTCACGAGGCACCGCCACTGTGGTGCTAGACCGGATCGGATCGCGAGGAGGCAGAAATGCGACTACATCACCCACGTTCCCGGCGTTCCGCTTCATGTCTGAATCTTCACGGTATGAAGATCTAATCCAATCTCTCGTTGTTTGCATCTCTAGATTAGATCTTGGCTTTCCCTCGCCGCCCGTAGAAAATTTTGATTTACTATGCCGAAACCCTTGATGGTATCGAGCTGAATCTGCGTAGATGTGTTTCACGGGTAACGCAACATGGTTGTTAAGGATGTTTTCTCGCTGGTAAAAAAGCCTCTTGTTTGTGTTCTTCTTGAGGCCGGATAGTGAGATTGGAAGCCGCCTGTGCCAACTCCACGCCGGTATCAGCCGCTCACAGCGCGGCCGCAGCGTGTGGCTTGTTCCACATGCGGATGGCATGTCGGTTCTCTCACTATAGTTGTCATGGGATTAACACCGAGTTTGGCAACCATATTATCACTGCTAGGCTTTCCTAAGAATCGTTCTTAGCATCTACTCCCATAAGCCATGAAACATGCAACAACAAAAGAGGCGTCTAACTTGTTTTTGTGAGTGCTACGTGATGGTATGGCCCAAGATGTGATGTATATTGTATCACGATGATCATGTTTTGTAATGTTTCACGACTTGCATGTCGATGAGTACACAACCGTAAAGAATATATGGTTGTCTTTATAATTGTGTATGACCTGCGAGTCAACTTCTTATCACCATGTAATAGCTTTGCTTTATCGCTAAGTAGTTAGCAATAGTTGTAGTTGCTATTAGTGGTGGAGGCAATCATGGTGGAGTGATGGAGATCATGCCGAGCACAAGATGGAGATCATTAGCGAATTGGCTATACCATGTCACATAAAGTTATATGCATGTGATGTTTATCCTTTTATGTATCTTATTATGCTTAGATCGCGACGGTAGCATTATAAGATGATTCCTCATAAAGATCAAGATAAAAGCATATTTCTCCCAAGTATGCACTGCGAGAAGTTAAGTGGTGTCCAAGCATCACGTGATGATCGGTGCTATAGACTCTCGCTCACATACAATGGTGCAAGCCGGTTTTTGCACACGCGAAATACTTGGGTCTAACTCCAGGCCTAGCATGTGGACATGGCCTCGGAACACAAGAACCGAAAGGTTAAGCATGAGTCATATGAATGATATGATCGATACTGTTGTCCACCATTGAAACCACATCTCTTCTCGTGATGATCGGTTAGGTGTGGTGAATTTGGATCGTGTTCACTAAACAACTTGAGGGATGTTGAATTTAGTGGGAGTTCATCTAGTAATTTTATTAAGTTGAGCTATTTATCATGAACATAGTCTAAATTGTACTTGCAAATCTTGTAGATCACATGGCCAAATCCAACTTCAACTCAGCGTTTTCTTTGAGAAGGAAAAGCTTAGAACAATGGGTCTAACTTCACCAATTGGTTCCATGATCTAAGAATCATTACATCTGGCGGACAAAAGGACTATGTCCTTGGTAAAAGCGTTAGGTGACCGATGCAAGCTAGCGGTGATGAGAAAGCTGTCTATCGATCGCGAGATGATTATGGTGTGATTAAGAGCACCATGTTGTTTGCTATGGGCAAGACTTCAAAATCGTTTGAAACCTATCCGGGCCCTTTGAGATTCTCGAGGCTGAAAACCATGTTTAGGACTCAAGCCGCTCGAGATATGAGATCTGAGAAGTTCTTTAATGCAAGATGGAGGAAGGAGTTAGTTGGTGAGCACGCCATAAAGATGTCGGGCTACACTCAACGCTAAGCAAGCTGGAATGCACAATTCGGAGGAGCTCAAGATTGACAGTTACGCAATCACTCCCTCCCGGCTACAAAAGTTTTGTAGTGACTCATAATCAGTTGGTTCCACTTGATACTAATCACCGAGCTCTTCGCCAAAGGCGAAGGCTGCGGAGTGGACATCAAGAAGGATAATCATGTGTTGATGGTCAACAAGCCCTCCTTTAAGAAGGTAAGGAGCAAAGAAGCCCTTCAAGAAGGCGGCGGCAAAGCGCAATGCCCCCTGAGAAGAAGCTCGTCTGGTCCTAAGCGGACACTCGGTGCTTCTATTGCAGGACAGGGTCCTTTGAGCATCGTCCAAGTACTTAGCGGACAAGAAGGTGGCACCATCAAAGGTATATTTGATATACATGTTATTGATGTTTTCCTTACTAGCCCTCGTTGTAGTGCACAGGTATTTGATACAGTTCGATTGCTAATATTTGTAACTCAAAGCAGAACTACTGGAATGAGCTGTGGCTTCTGAGGATGAGGTGGCGATCTGGCGTTGGTAGCGGATCAAGAGTTGATGTGATACTGGTACGCTTCTCATAGTTTTACCTTCAGGATTAGTTTTAAACCTTAATAAGTGTTATTATGTACTGCGTTGAGCATGAACATTATTTGGATCGTGTTTATTGCAAGGCGGTTATTCATTTAAATGGGAGAATAATGGTTGTTCTATTTTATATGAGTAACATCTTTATGGTCATGCACCTCTTGTGAATGGTTTATTTCTTCTAAATCTCGAAGGGATGAAACACACATCCATAACATTGAGGCTAAGAGATGCAAAGTAGATAGTGATAATACTACTTATTTGTGGCATGTCGTCTAGGTCATATTGGTGTAAAGCGCATGAAGAAACTCCATTCGATGGACTTTTGGAGTCTCTTGATTTTGAATCATTTGACACATGCGAACCATGCCTCATGGGCAAGATGATCAAAACCCGTTCTCGGTATGATGGGCGAAGCGGACTTGTTGGAAATCATACATCTGGAGTGTATGCGGACCGATGAGTGTTTCGGCGGGTGGATATCGCTATTTCCTCGCTTTTACCGATGACTTAAGTAGATATGGGTATATCTATTTAATGAAACATAAATCGAAATATTTGAAAAGTTCAAGGAATTTCAGAATGAAGTGGAGAACCATCGTGAAGATTAAGTTTCTCTGATCCGATTGTGGAGGCGAATATTTGAGTTATGATTTTCTCATGCATCTTAAAGCAAGTGGAATCGTTTCACAACTCCATACCGGAACACCACAAACGCAATGGTGTGTCTGATCAGCGGAATCGAACCCTATTAGATATGGTCCGATCAATGATGTCTCTTCTTGATTTGCGTTATCATTTTGGGGTTATGCATTAGAAACCACCGCATTCACTTTAAATAGGGCTCCATCTAAATCCGTTGAGGCGACACCGTATGAGCGTGGTTTGGTGCTAAACCTAAGTTGTCATTTCTTAAAGTTTGGGGATGCGAAGCTTCGTCGAAGTTGATGCCGGACAAGCTCGAACCCAAAAGCGAATGCGTCTTCATAGGATACCCTAAGGAAACCATTGGGTATACCTTCTATCAAAATAGAAGGCAAAGTGTTTATGTAAAACGGTTCCTTTCTTGAGAAGGAGTTTCTCTCGAAGAAGTGAGTGGGAGGAAAGTAGAGCTAGGCGAGGTTATTGAACCTTCTCTTGAATTGGAGAGTAGCGCAGACTGAATTGTTAGGTCTTTGCACCAACAATAGGAAGCTAATGACAAGGATCATGAAGCTTGGACGATCTTGCTCTTGAGCGTCGCAGTCGACAGGTCGCGTGCCCTCCAGTGGTACGCAGCCTGTCTTGACTATCTTGTTGGTAGAAGGCGGTGAACCCTCACGAACTATGAGGAAGCGATGATGAGCGGACTACGAGAAATGGTGGAAGCCATGAAATCCATTGGGATCCATGAGCGAAAACCAAGTATGGACTTTGGTGGACCCTCCTGGCGACGAAAGGCCGTTGAGTGCAAATGGATCTTCAAGAAGAAAGCAGACGCGGATGGTAATGTTGCGTCTATAAAGCCACGGCTCGCGAAGGTTTTCGACAAGTTCAAAGGTGTTGACTACGATGAGACTTTCTCTCCCGTGGCGATGTTTAAATCCATTCGGATTTTATTAGCAATTGCGTTTCAGATTATGAAATATGGCGAGATGGATGTCAAGATCGCTTTCCTCAATAGGAACATTGATGAAGAGTTGTATATGATGCAACCAAGGTTTTATCGATCCTAAGGATGCTAGTAAAGTATGCAAACTTCCGTTCCATTTATGGGTGAAGCAAGCATCTCGAGTTGGAACCGTTTGATCAAGTGATCAAGAGGCGTGGTTGTTCCAAATTGCTCTGAAGCTTGTATCTACAAGAAAGTGAGTGGGATCTGGTGACGTTTACGGTACTATATGTGGATGACATATTGATTATTGGAAATGACATCAACATGTATGATGTGAAGAGTTATTTGAACAAATGTTTTCAATGAAAGACCTAGGTGAAGCTGCTTATATATTGGGCATCAAAATCTATAGAGATGAACAAAGACGCACGATAGCTTTAAGCGGTGCATACCTTGAGAAAGTTACGAAAAGGTTCAGAATGGATAAGGCAAAGAAAGGTTCAAAGGCCTATGTTGTCGGGTAAGATATTGAGCAAGGCTCGATGTCCAACTACTGAAATGATAGGAAGCTATGAGCAAGTGCCTTATGCCTCGGCCATAGGTTCCATCATGTATGCCATCTTGTGTACTAGACCGGATGTGTCCAATGCTCTTAGTTTGTGACGAGATATCAAAGTGATCGGGGTGGAACCTTGGACAGCCGTGAAGAACATCCTAAAGTACCTAAATAGGACTAAAGAAATGTTCTTAGTCTATGGGGGTGATGAACACTTGTCGTAAAGGTTACGCCGATGCTAGTTTCTGACCGACAAGGATGATTCCAAATCTCGAGACGGGATCGTTTATATTTTGAATGGAGGAGCAGTGGTGGAGAAGCGCAAGCAAAGCGTGATCGCGGGATCTACGATGAAGCGGAATATGGTCTTTGCAACAAGCGTCAAGTGAAGGAGTTTGGATCGAAACTTCATCCTTGAGCTTGGCGATAGTTCAAGTGCATTGGATCCACTGGAGATATTGTGTGAAAACACAGCGCCATAGCACTCGCTATGGAACCAAGATATCATCCAAAGACCAAGCATATCAATCATAAGTTTCATATAATCCAGATTATATTTCGAGATGGAGATATGAAGATTAGCAAAGTACATACGGATCTCGAATGTCGCGAGATCCATCGACTAAACCTCTTCCACGTGTAAAACATGATCAACACCTCGATTGCCATGGGTGTGAGATTGTTGCGGATGTAAACTAGATTATTGACTCTAGTGCAAGTGGGATTTGGAATTATGCCCTAGAGGCAATAATAAAGATGTTATTATTATAATTCTTGTTCATGATAAAGTTTATATTCCATGCTAGAATTGTATTAAGCGGAAACATTAATACTTGTGTGGTTTGTGAACAACACGTGTCACTGAAATGCGCCTCTAATGACTAGCTCATTGATCAATGATGGTTAAGGTTTCCTAACCATAGACATGAGTTGTCAATTGATAATGAGATCATATCATTGGGAGAATGATATGATGGCCAGACCCAAACTAAGCGAAGCAATTAGATCGTTTCATCGTGTTCATCTTTCAAGCTTTTCCTATGTCAAATATTGTATTCCTTAGACCATGAGATAATACAACTCACAGTATCGGAAGAAAGCTTTGAGGTCATCAAAGCGTCATCCTATGAGAGGGTGATCATAAAGGTGTCTCTCGTGTGATCGGAAAGTATCATTGGGTTGTATGTATCGAGATGGAATTTGTCCTCCCAAGTCGGAGAGATATACTTGGGCCCACTCGGTAATCGATATCAACACGCTTGCAAGCCGTGGTTAAGGAGTTAATCACAAAGTGATATTGGATTCTGGACGAGTAAAGTACTTCTTGTGAACAAGATTGAACTAGGTATCTGCGATACAAGCGATCGAATCTCGGGCAAGTAAAATATCGCGAGACGAAGGAATATATATATGGGATTGATTGAATCGACATCGTGGTTCATCCGATATGATCATCGATGAATGTAGAAGTCAATATGGGTGCCAGACCCGGCTGATTATTGATAGAAGATCATATACGCATATTCTCGAACCGAGGTCACACATAACGTATCTCGGCGCTAGGATAGATTGTATAATTGGTTTATGAATTTTTTTGTTGGTCTCGGATGGGATCCGGGATATCACGAGAGGTTCGGAATGAGTGGGAGAATAAGATTCATATAAGGGAAAGCAGTTTTTGGAGTTCGATTGTTAGGGTTAATCGGTATTATGCGAAGCTTCTAGAACCTTCGGAAGGACCAACGTGGCCCCACCTTCCGGGAGGGGGCATGGGCCTATGAGGGAGTGTCCGCGCATTGGGCCGGGGCACAAGGCCCCATAGGGCCCAAATAGATCCTAGATAAGTTTAAACTCGTTTAAACTAGAGATAGGATTTCTAGATAAGGAGAGTTTAAATCGTTTAAACTAGAGATAGGATTTCTAGATAAGGGAGAGTTTAAATTGTTTAAACTAGAGATAGGCTTGGAGGAGGGCAGGTTCTAGCCGCCCCCCTCTATATATAGAGGGTGGTCTCGCCCTACTACACACCTCCCTCCACCCTAGCCTCCTGCCCTCCTCTCTCCTCCCGATTTATGTTTAAGCCTGCAGAAATTCTCCACCATATACACCATGCCGTCGTGTTGTAGATCAATCTATTTCTCCACCATACTCGCTGGTCAGGAAGGAGGCGATCAGTCTTGCGTGTGAATCTCACGGAGGCACCGCCACTTGTGGTGCTAGATCTGATCGGATCGCGAGGAGGAGAAGCGAACGACTACATCACCCACGTTAAAGGCGTTCATCTGTGAATCTTCAAGGGTATGAAGATCTAATCCAATCTCTCTCGTTGTTTGCATCTCCTAGATTAGATCTTGGCTTTCCCTCTGTTCGCCTGTGAAAATTTTGATTTACTATGCTTGAAACCCTTCAACAAGTACTTTCTTTAACGCTTTAAGTTAGGCATTGAAAATTTGAGAAGATGCTCACATAAGAACTATGAGTTGAAGTAAAAGAGAGCATCAAGAAGCAAATTGAAAACATATTTGAGTCTAACCCACTTCCTATGCATATGAATCTTAAGAAAATAAATCAAGCACAAAATAACAAGAATGGGTAGATAAAACAAGAGCAACTTCAAAACTTTTAGCACATAGCGAAGTGTTTGCCATGAAAACTTCTACAACCATATTTTTCTCTCTCATAATAATTTTCATTAGCCTCATGAATAAACTCAACAATATAACTATCACATAAAGCATGCTTTTCATGATCTACAAACACATAATTTCTATCAAGCTCAAAAATAGTGGGATTAAAACCTTCAAACCCACTTTTAACAATTTTATAATAAGGTGGTGATCATTCAATATAGGACCATCATCTAGATCTTTATCATAAACATTTTCTAAGCAAAACTCTTTAGTACCAAGCATTTCAAAGTTAGGCACAAATAAAGGACTATCACAGATAACAGGAGCATAATTATTATCACAAGTTTTACCCATAGTAGCAAAAGAACCCACAGGAACATAACATTCATCCTCCTTTTGTTCATCACTCCCTCCTCTTTTTAAATCCTAATGAGTTTCCGTGTTCAACAATTTCTTCTTCCATAGGCTCTGCAAATCATTAGTCTCTTCCGTTTGTGGAAAGCACCTATTAAAATATTCAAGAATATAGCCATTTTCTTCCTTGTAATTATCAAAAAAATTTAAGTATATCATAAACCTCATATTCATAAGGTGCATCATCAATATTTTGAAGCAAAGCGGCAAGTTCAAATGCACCCTTGAAGGCAATAAATGAAGGTTTTGCAGCATAGTAAATCAAAATTTTGTACGGATGCGAGCAGGAAAAGCCAAGATCTAATCTAGGAGATGCAAAACGAGAGGATAGATGAGATCTTCATACCCTTGAAGAAATCGCGACAATGAACGTTCGATTTTAAGCGTGGTTGATGTAGTCGTGCCCTTCTCCTCCTCGCGATCCGATCCGATCCAACACCGCAAGTGGCGATGCCTCACGAGAGATGCACATGTCGGCCTCGGCGTCTCCTCCTTCCTCGGTCCGCCAAGTGAGGTGGAGAGATAGATTGGATCTACAACGATGGCGTGGTGCAAAGGTGGAGAGTTTCAGGCGGGGCTTACGCTGTGATCGAGAGAGAGAGAGAGAGAGAGAGAGAGAGATAGAGAGAGAGAGGAAGGCAACAACTAGGCGGCTAGGGTTTGAGGAGGTGTGGGAGGAGGGTGCGCCCTCTCTTTATATAGAGGCTGTGATGCCTGCCCTCCTCCAAGCCTAGGGCCGCGCCACATGGGAGGAGTGGGGGGCAAGTTTCCTCCCCTAGAAGCCTCCTAGGGTTTCCCTAGGCTTGGCAGCTGGGCCTATGGGGCCTTGTGCCTGGCCCAATCTTGACGGCACTCCTCATAGGCCCGCCCCCCTCGACAAGTGGGGCCACGTTGGTCCCACTCGGAAGGTTCTAAAGCTTCCGACAATACCGAATAATCCGAAACAATTCCGAAATCCAAAACCGCTTCTATATGAATCTTATTCTCGAACCATTTTGAAACCTCTCGTGGCGTCGGATCTTATCCGAGACTCCAAAAAAACTCATAAACCAATTATCCATTCTATCCTGGCGTGAGACACGTTAAGTGTGTGACCCTATGGGTTCGAGAATATCAGACATGATCTTCTATCAATAATCAGCAGTTGAAACCCATATTGAATCACATATTCATCGATGATCATATCGGATGAACCATGATGCTAGGATTCAATTAATCCCATATATATTCCCCTTCACGCGATATTTTACTTGCGAGATTCGATCGTCGGTATCGGCATACCTAGTTCAATCTTGTTCACAAGAAGTACTTTACTCGTTCAGTAATCCAATATCACTTTGTGATTAACTCCTTAACCACGTGCTTAAGCGGTGTTGATATCGATTACCGAGTGGGCAAGTATATCTCTCCGACTTGGGAGGACAAATCCCATCTCGATACATACAACCCAACAAGTACTTCTCGATCACTGAGAGACACCTTTATGATCACCCTCTCATAGGATGACGTTTGATGACCTCAAAGCTTTCTTAGATACCAGTGAGTTGCATTATCTCATGGTATAAGGAAATACAATATTTGACATAAGAAATAGCTTCAAAGATGAACACGATGACACGATCTAATTGCTCGCTTGATTTAGGTTTGTCCATCATATCATTCTCCCAATGATATGATCTCATTAATGTCGACAACTCATGTCTATGGTTAGGAAACCTTAACCATCATTAATCAATGAGCTAGTCCATAGAGGTTTACTAGGGACACGATGTTGTTCATAAACCACACAAGTATCAATGTTTCCGCTTAATACAATTCTAGCATGGAATATAAACTTTATCATGAACAAGAATTATAATAATAACATGTTTATTATTGCCTCTAGGCATAATTCAATAGTCTCCCACTTGCACTAGAGTCAATAATCTAGTTTACATCCGCAACAATCTAACACCCATGGCACTAAGGTGATGATCATGATTTGCTCGTGGAAGAGGTTTGGTCAGCGGATCTCAAGCGACATTCGTGATCGTATGTACTTTGCTTCTTAATCTTGGATCTCCATCTATATAATCTCGAATTATATGAAACTTGGGTTGATATGCTTGGTCTTTGGATGATATCTTGGTTCCTTATCCAGTTATGGCGCCGGTGTTGTCACCAATATCTCAGTGGGTCCAAGGCACTTGGAACCACACCAAGCTTAGTGATGAAGTTCTGATCCAAACTCCTTCACTGACGCTTATGCAAAGAACCATGTATTCCGCTTGTACCGTAGATCCATGATCACGCTTTGCTTTGACTTCTCCACTCATAGCTCCTCCATTCAAAATATAAACGTATCACCGTGAGATTTAGAATCATCCTTGTGCTCCGAAACTAGTATCGATGTAACCTTTTCACGAGTTGTTCATCACCTCCATAGACTAAGAACATTTCTTTAGTTCTATTTAAATACTTTAGGATGTTCTTCCATTTGTCCAAAGGTTCCACTCGATCACTTTGGTATCTCGTCAAACTAAGAGCATTGGACACATCCGTCTAGTACACAAAGATGGCATACATGATAGAACCTATGGAGGCATAAGGCACTTTGCTCATAGCTTCTCGTTTCAGAAGCTGGACACTGAGCCTTGCTCAATATCTTACCTGACAACATAGGTATTGAACCTTTCTTTGCCTTATCCATTCAACCTTTTCGAACTTTGTCTAGGTATACTTTGGCTTAAAGTTATCAATCTTTGTACATCTCTATAGATTTTGATGCCCAATATATAAGCGACTTCTAGGTCTCTCATTGAAAACATTTGTTCAAATAACTCTTCACATCGTTAAGCATGTCAATGTCATTTCAATAATCAATATGTCATCCATATAGTACCAAAATGTCAATGAGCTCCCTCACTTTCTTGTGTAGATACAAGCTTCAGAAATTCTAACAAATCCAAAGCTCTTGATCACTTGATCAAAATGAAGGTTCCAACTCGAGATGCTTGCTTGATCCATAAATGGAACGTCAAGTTTGCACCTTATCATCCTTAGGATCGACAAAACCTTCGGGTTGCATCATATACAACTCTTCATCAATGTTGCCATTGAGGAACGCAGTCTTGACATCCATCTGCCATATTTCATAATCATGAAACGCAGCAATTGCTAATAAAATCCGAATGGACTTAAACATTGCCACGGGAGAGAAAGTCTCCTCATAGTCAACACCTTGAACTTGTCGAAAACCTTTCGCGACAAGCCGTGCTTTATAGACAGTAACATTACCACCCGCGTCTGTTTTCTTCTTGAAAATCCATTTGCACTCAATGACCTTTCGGTTGCTAGGAGGGTCCACCAAAGTCCATACTTGGTTTTCGCTCATGGATCCCAATTCGGATTTCATGGCCTCTAGCCATTTCTCAGAGTCTGGGCTCATCATTGCTTCTTCATAGTTCGCAGGTTCACTGTTGTCTACTAACAAGACTTAAAGGCTGTGGTTGCCGCACTCAGAGGGGCACGCGACCTTGTCGACCGCGATGTTCAAGATAGCATTGTCAGCTTCATGATCCTTATCATTAGCTTCCTCTATTGTTGCTGGATGGCATCGAACAATTTCAGTGTTGCGCTACTCTCAACTCAAGAGAAGATTCAATAACCTCGTCTAGCTCTACTTTCCTCCCACTCACTTCTTTCGAGAAACTCCTTCTCAAGAAAGGATCCGCTCTTTGCGACAAACACTTTGCCTTCGGATGCAGCGTGATAGGTATACCCAATAGTTTCCTTTAAGGTATCCTATGAAGACGCATTTCTCCGCTTTGGGTTCGAGCTTGTCCAAGCATCAACTTCTTGGACGTAACGTGATCCCCAAACTTTAAGAAATGACAACTTAACTTAGGGTTTAGCACCAAACCACGCTTATAGGGTGTCGTCTCAATGGATTTAGATAGTGCCCTATTTAAAGTGAATGTAGCGGTTTCTAATGCATAACCCCAAAATGATAACGGCAAATCTATAAGAGGCATCATTGATCGGACCATATCTAATAGAGTTCGATTCAGCATTTAGACACACCATTGTGTCAGGTGTTCCGATGGCGTGAGTTGCTAAACGATTCCGCTTGCTTTAAGATGCGTGAGAAAATCATAACTCAAATATTCACCTCCACGATCGGATCAGAGAAATTTAATTTTCTGTTATGGTTTTCCACTTGGTTCGAAATTCTTTGAACTTTTCAAATGTTTCGATTTATGTTTCATTAAATAGATATACCCATACCTACTTAAGTCATCGTTAAAGTGAGAAAATAGCGATAACCCCAAGGTCAAACACTCATTGGTCCGCATACATCGGTATATGATTTCTAACAAGTCCGCTGCTCGCCCATTATTCCGGAGAACGGGTTTTGATCATCTTGCCCATAAGGCATGGTTCAGACGTGTCAAATGATTCAAAATCAAGAGACACAAAGTCCATCGAATGGAGTTTCTTCATGCTTTTACCAATATGACCTAGACGATAGTGCCACAAATAAGTCGATTATCACTATCTACCTTGCATCTCTTAGCCTCAATGTTATGGATGTGTGTTTCATTGCTTTCGAGATTCGTAAGAAATAAACCATTCATAGCGGTGCATGACCATAAAAGATGTTACTCATATAAATAGAACAACCATTATTCTTGATTTAAATGAATAACCGCCTTGCAATAAACACGATCCGAGATATGATGTTCATGCTCAACGCAGGCACATAATAACATTTATTGAGGTTTAAAACTAATCCGAAGGTAAAACTAAGGATAGCGTCGACGCCATCACATCAACTCTTGATCCATTGCCAAGATTGTCACCTCATCCTCGCTAGCCGCCTATTCCGTAGCTCTGCTTCGAGTTACAAATATTAGCAACCGAACAAGATCAAATACCTAGGCACTACAACAAGGGCTAGTAAGGAAAACATCAATAACATGTATATCAAATATACCTTTGATGGTGCCAGCCTTGTCTTAAGTACTTTGGACGATTCTTCAAGGACCATTGTCCTTACAATAGAAGCACCGATTAATCTTAGGTCCGCACTTGAGCTTCTTCTCCGCAGGGCAACGTGCTTGTCGCCCTTCTTGAAGGCTTTGCACCCTTACCTTTCTTAAAAAGGGGGCTTGTTGACCATCAACACATGATTATCTTTCTTGATGTCCACCTCCACTTTCAAATTTTTAGAAACTCGATGATCGTGACAGTGGAACCAATCTAATTATGAGTAACTACAAAAACTTTGTAGCTAGGAGGGAGTGATTGCAGAACTCTGTCAATCTTGAGCTCCTCTGGAATCTTGCATCCAGTTGCTCAAGGCGTTGAGTGTAGCCCGACATCTTAATGGCGTGCTCACTAACAGAACTCCCTTCCTCCATCTTGCAGTTAAAGAATTTCTGAGATCTCATATCTCTCGAGCGGGCTGAGTCCGAAACATAGTTTTCGCCTCAAGAATCTCAAAGGGCCTGGGGAACTCCTCAAAACGATTTTGAAGGTCCGATTCCATAGCAAACAACATGGTGCTCTTAATCACACCATAATCATCCTTGCGCGACTGATAAACAGCTTTTTCATCAGCCGGTGCATCTATAGCAGGGGCGTCACCTAGTGCTTTCTCAAGGACATAGTCCTTTTGTCCGCCAGAGGGAATGATTCTCAGATTGTGGAACCAGTTGGTGAAGTTAGACCCATTGTTCTCAAGCTTTTCTTTCTTAGCAAAAACGTTGAAGTTGAAGTTGGACTTAGCCATTTGATCTACAAAATTTGCAAGTACAATTTGGACTATGTTCATGATAACTAGTTCAACTTAATCAAATTACTAGATGAACTCCCACTAAATTCAACATCCCTCAAGTTGTTTAGTGGACACGATCCAAATTCACCACACCTAATCCGATCTTCACGAGAAGAGATGTGGTTTCAATGGTGGACAACAAAGTGTCGATCATATCATTCATATGACTCATGCTTAACCTTTCGGTTTGTGTTCCGAGGCCATGTTTTTACATGCTAGGCTCGTCAAGTCAAACCCAAGTATTTCCGCGTGTGCAAAACTGGCTTGCACCCGTTGCATGTGAACGTAGAGTTTATAGCACCCGGTCATCACGTGATGCTTGAACACGATGAACTTTCGCAACGGTGCATACATGGGGAGAACACAGTTTTATCTTGATCTTTAAGTGAGGAATCATCTTATAATGCTACCGTCGCGATCTAAGCATAATAATATACATAAAAGTATAAACATCACATGCATATAATTTTATGTGACATGGTATAGCCAATCTCCGCAAGAATGATCTCCATCTTGTGCGTGCCAGCATGATCTCCATCACTCCACCATGATTGCCTCCACCGCGAATAGCAACTACAACTATTGCTAACTACTTAGCGATAAAGTAGAGCTATTACATGGCGTATAAGAAGTTGACACATAGGTCATACACAATTATAAAGACAACCATATGGCTCCTGCCGGTTGTGTACTCATCGACATGCAAGTCGTGAAACATTACAAAACATGATCATTGCATACAACATACACATCACATCTTGGGCCATACCATATCACAGAAACACTCCCTGCAAAAACAAGTTAGACGCCTCTACTTTGTTGTTGCATGTTTTACGTGGCTTATGGGAGTAACAAGCTAAGAACGATTCTTACCTACGGAAAGCCACAACGGTGATATTATGGTTGCCAACATCCGGTGTAAATCCCATGACAACTATAGTGAGAGAAACTTGTTGGAGATATGCCCTAGAGGCAATAATAAATGTAGTTATTATTATATCTTTGTGTTTATGATAAATGTTTACATTCATGCTATAATAGTATTAACAAGGAAACCATTAATACTTGTGTGATTTGTAAACTTAATTTGAAGTCCCTAGTATAGCCTCTATACTTCACTAGCTTGTTGGTTGATTAATGATTGTGGTTTCCCTATCATGAACATTGAGATGTTATCAACGACAAGATCATATCGTTAGGAGAATGATATGGTGGACATACTCCTATAGATAAGCGTAGCATAAAGATCAAGTCATTTCAATAGTTCAATTGCTATATGCTTTACGATACATAGTAACCTAATTCCTTCACCATGAGATCATGCATATCACCTTTCTGGGATGGATGCTTTGATGACATCAAACACCACACCGTGAATCGGGTGGCTATAAAGGTGGCATTAAGTGTTCGGAAAGTATTGGTTGAAACACATGGATCAAGAGGGATTTGTCCATCCACATGACGGATAGATATACTCAGGCCCTCTCGGTGGAATGTCATCCAATTAGCTTGCAAGCATGTGACTTGGTCACAAGGGATCACATATCACGAACGAGAAAAGAGTACTTATCAAGAACGAGGTTGAACTAGGTATGCGAGAGATCTGCGATCATAACCTCGGATAAGTAACATATCGTGAGACAAAGGGAAATTGGTATCCTATGTAAGTGGTTCATTCGATCGCAAAGTAATCGTGAGAAATATGTAGAGCCATATGAATTTCAGATTCCTCTATTGGTTATTGTTCGGAGAAGTGTCTCGATCATGTCCGCATAATTCACGAACCGTAGGGAGACACACTTAAGGATTCGACGTTGTTTGAGTAGTTATGGTATTATGAGAAAGAGACCGAATGTTGTTGAGTCTCGGATGGGATCCGGATATCACGAGGTGATCCGGAATGGTCCGAGAATAAGATTCATATAAGGAAAGTCCTGCTTTGAGTTCGGGAATGATTCCGTGTTTTCATCGGAATGTTCGAAGGTTCATTGTCCCAACTCCGGGGAGGGTACATGAATGTGTCATTACTTATTGGAATGATTGCATCATGTACTAAGTGTTCTTGCTGTCCCAAATAAAGGATTAAATTGAATCCTAAACAGAAAAGTCAAATGTCCAGCTTTGAAAGTCAAACCGCCAAAACAAGAAACTGTGGGAAACAAGAAAGAGGTGTTGAAACCGACTTGAGGGAGGAGTCTCCTCCCAAGCTTGCGGCCACCATAGCCGACTTGGGAGGGACTCCTCCCACGCGCCTTCCCACCTATAAAAGGAGGCAGGGCTCCTCCTAGACACACAAGTTTCACCTCTAGATCTCGGTTTAGAGCCGTTTTGGTTTAGAGCTTCTAATTGCTTTAGCCGGTTTAGAGCCTTCTAATTGGTTTAGAGCCTTCTAATTGGTGTGTCTAATTACTAGACCACTAATAGCCTCTCTCATAAGCTCCACCATACTGCACTTAGAAGCGGCCTCATGATCTCCCTCTACTCCTGCCATTGCTGCTGTCTTTGGAATCAGAGAGAGTGCTACAACCTCACTTTCATTGAACAAGGAGAGGAAGGTCTTCGCCGAAATCGAACGTGTGACCGACCACGGGAGCGCCTGCTTAACGTGGCCGGAAGGATCGTCTACGATCTTGAGATCGGAAAAATCGACTACATCACCCACGAGAATCCGCCTCGTTAAACACTTTGGAATCTTCGAGGTGTTATTCCATCGACTCGTTGCTACAATCTAGTAGATAGATCTTGGATTGTTTGTTTGTATGCGATAGAAAATTTTTGTTTTCCATGCTACGAACCCCTACAAAGGGTATCAGAGCCGTGTCTATATGTAGATCTGTTGACGAGTAGAACACAATGGTCATTGTGGGCGTTGATGCTTTATTGTCGATTGCTTCTTGTGTACTTTGCATCTTGCGGTATGTTGGGATGAAGCGGCCGGGCTAACCTTACATGACATCGCTCATGAGACTTGCTCCACGCTGACATGCAACTTGTATTGCATAAGTGGCTTTATGGGTGCTGTTTCTCCTAGCATAGTTAAGATCCAATTTACAACGGGTGATCAACAATGCTAGTATCAATGTTGTGGTTCTTGTTCGTAAGTTAGAACGACACTTATTGAAAGCCCCAAACCACGTAAAATATGCAAAGAAAGTAGAGGCGCCTAACTTTGTTTTGCGGTGTGCAAAGATGTGATATGGCCATGATTGTGATTATAATGTATGCAATGTTCCTTATTGTAAGTCGACCGGCGAAATATGGTTGTCTTTAATTTATGTTAAGACCGTGTCTATTCAAAGTAGTTGTAATAGTTGAAGCCGTGAACGACAACCATGGAGAAGCGTCATTGACCTTGATGCAATGCCGTGATGATGGAGATCATGTTCGTGCTTGAAGATGGAGATCGGAGGCACAAAGAAGAAAGGCCATATCATATCACATATATATTGAATTGCATGTGATGTTAACTTTATGCATCTTGTATTGCTTAGTAGACTAACGGTAGCATTATAAGATGATCCTCATGCACATCAAATTTCAAATCATAAAGTGTTCACCCTTAGTTAGCACCGTTGCTAAAGCTTGTTGTTTCAAGCACCACGTGATGATCGGTGTGTTAGATTCCGCAAGTGTATACAACGTGAGCAAGCAGATTTGCTCATGCGTAAAACTAAGGTTTGATCTTGACGAGCCTAGCATGTATGCATATGGTCTCGAACACGGATCACCGAAAGGTAAAGCACGAATCATATAGTAGATTTGATGAACATGACGATTGTTCACCATTGAAACTATATCAACTCTCGTGATGATCGGTGTTGATGTAGTGGATTTGGTTAGTGATCACTAAAACAATGTGAGGGATATTGTTTTGAGGGAGTTCACCTAGTTTAATTTTATTATTAATTTGAACTCAATTTGTCATAAACTTAGTCTAAAACTATTGCAAATATGTTGTAGATCAATGGCAGCCCTACCATCAATTTTAATGCGTTCCTAGAAAGAAAAGTTGAAAACAATGGAAGCAACTTCATGGATTGGTTCCAATTTGAGGATTGTCCTCACAAATGTAATTTGACCTATGTGTGGATGCACTGGTGACCCACTGGCACCAATGCTTCCGGCGAAGTAAAGAATGTTTACCTCGCCGAAGAATCGACTCCATAGTTCAAAGGTGCTATCTTGTATGGTTTAGAATCGGAGCTTCGTAAAAGGTTTGAAGAGTCGCACCCATATGATATTGTCGAGGATCTCAAATTGATTTTTGAGACTCATGCGGCAATTAAAAGCTATGAGGCTTCAAAAGTTCTTTAACCGCAAGATGGAAGAGGCAGTCTGGCGGTGAGCATGTGCTTAAGATGTCAGGCACGCAAACAAACTTCAAAGCTTGGGTATAGTGATTCCTAATGCTTTGGGGATTCACCGTGTCCTCCAATCACTACCACCAAGTTACAAGAACTTTGTGATGAACTACATGCAGAACATGAACAAGACGTTGCGTAACTCTTTGCCATGTTGAAATCTGCAGAAGTGGAGATCAAGAAAGAGCACCAAGTATTGTTGGTCAATAAGACCACCAAATTCAAGAAAGGCAAGTCTAAGCAAAGGGACACTTCAAGAAGGGTGGTAAGAAAGCTACCACTCCGACGAAGAAGACCAGGGCTGGACCTAAGCCCGACATCGAAAGTGCTTTTACCGCAAGGGAGAAGGTCACCGAAGCGAATTGCCCAAAGTACTTGGCGGATTTGAAGAACGCAACATCAAGAAGAAAGGTATATCCGATATACATGTTATTGATGTGTATCTCACTAGTACTCGTAGTAGTGCCCGGTATTTGATATCGGTTGCTCATATTTGTAACTCAAACAGTCTTTGCGAAATAAACGGAAGCTAGCGAAGAACGAGGTGACGGCGCTGGGAAACGGATCAAAGGTTGATGTGATCGCAATGGCACGCTACCTCTTCATCTACCATCGGATTAGTTTTATACTTAAATAATTGTTATTTAGTGCCTGCATTGAGCATGAACATTATATCGGGATCTTGTTTATTAAGTAGACGGTTACTTGTTTAAGTCGAGAATAATGGTTGTTCGATTTATATGAGTAATCGCTGCCTTGGTCACATCGAGTGAAACGTATGAAGAAACTCCATCCCGATGGACTTCTTGAATCACTTGATTTTGAATCACTTGAAAGATGCGAAGCATGTCTGATGGGCAAAATGACTAAGACTCCATTTTCTGGTATGATGGAGCGCGCTACGGAGTTATTGGAAATCATACATACCGATGTGTCTCGTCCAATGAGTGTAGCATCGCTGTGGTTATCGTTATGTTCTTACCTTCACGGATGACTTGAGTAGATATGGGTATATCTATTTCATGAAACATAAGTCCAAACTTTCGAGAAGTTTAAGGAGTTTCAAAGTGAGGTAGAGAATCAACGTAACAAGAAGATTAAATTTCTACGCTCGATCGTGGAGGTGAATATCTGTTACGAGTTTGGCGAGCATTTAAAGAAGTGCGTAATACTTTCACAATTGACACCGCCGAACACCACACAGAATGGTGTGTCCGAACGTCGAATCGAACTCTCTTAGATATGGTTCGTTCTATGATGTCACTTACAGATTTACCGCTATCATTTTGGGGTTATGCATTAGAAACAAAGCATTCACTTTAAATAGGGCACCGTCTAAATCCGCTGAAACGACACCGTAAGAATTATGGTTTGGGAAGAAACCTAAATTGTCGCTCCTTAAAGTTTGGGGATGCGAAGCCTATGTAAAGAAGTTATAGCCGACAAGCTTGAACCCAAAGCGAAAAATGCGCCTTCATAGGATACCCAAGGAAACTATTGGGTATACCTTCTATCATAGATCCAAGGCAAAACATTCGCTGTTAAGAATGGATCCTTTCTAGAGAAGGAATTTCTCTCAAAGAAGTGACTGAAGGAAAGTAGAACTCGACGAGGTTGTCGAACCTTCTCTCGAATTGCGAGTAGCGCAAAGACCGAAGAAATTCCTGGTGCCTGCACCAATAAGAGAGGAAGCTAATGATGATGATCATGAAACTTCGGTTGAAGTTGCTACAGAGCCTCGGAGGTCAACGAGAACTCGTACCACCTGCATTGGTATGATTCCGTTATGAATGTCATGGTGGTGGACAACACCGATGACCCTGAGACATATGAGGAGGCAATGATGAGCCCAGATTCCAATAAATGGCAAGACGCCATGAAATCCGAGATTGGATCCATGTACGAAAACCAAGTATGGACTTTGGTGGACTTACCGATGGCCGGAAGGCTGTCGAGAACAAATGGATTTTCAAGAAGAAAACATATGTCGATGGTAATGTTATCGTTTATAAAGCTCGACTTGTCGCAAAAGGGTTTCACAAATTCAAGGAGTTGACTACGATGAGACTTTCTTACCCAGAGCGGCTAAAGTCTAGGATTATGTTAGTAATCGCTGCATATTATGATTATGAGATATGGCGATGGATGTCAAAACAGATTCCTCAATGGAGACATTGATGAAGAGTTGTATATGATGCAACCCAAAGGTTTTGTCGATCCTAAAGATGCTAACAAGGTATGCAAACTTCAACGGTCCATCTATGGATTGAAGCAGCATCCCGGTTGGAATCAACGCTTGATAAGGTAATCAAAAGTTTTGGTTTTATACAAACTTATGGAGAAGCTTGTATTTACAAGAAAGTGAGTGGGAGCTCAGAGCATTCTTAATACTATGTGGATGACATATTGTTGATTGGGAATGATGTAGACCTTCTTAATAGTGTCAAGGAATATTTGAACAATAGTTTTCAATGAAGGATCTTGGAAGCGACTTACATATTAGGCATAAAGATTTATAGAGATAGATCAAACGCCAAATATCATTGTCACAGTACATATTTGGACAAAGTTCTAAAGAGATTTGGAATGGAAGAAAGCAAGAAAGGGTTCTGCCCATGTTGCCTAATACGACCTTGAGTAAAACTCAAAGTCCGACATCGCGTAAGATAGAGAAAGGATGAGTAAGACTCATGCCTCAGCCATAGGATCTCTAATGTATGCCATGCTATGTACTAGACCCGACATTGCATATGTCGTTAGTTTAACTAGCAGATATCAAAGTGATCCAGAGTGGATCATTGGACAATGATCAAAACATCCTTAAGTACTTGAGAAGAACTAAGGATATGGTTCTTTCTTATGGAGGTGATGAACAGCTGTTGTTAATGGTTACACCGATGCTAGTTGGAACACCGATCCGATGATTCTAAATCACAATCCGGATACGTATTTATTTTGAATGGTGCAGAAGCTATCGGAGGAGTGCAAAGCAAAGCGTTGTGGCGAGATCTTCAACCGAATCGGAATACATGGTCCGGAGGCTTCACAAGAAGCGATATGGATGAAAGAGTTCATTACAGAGCTGGGTGTGGTTCCAAGTCGTTGGACCCAATGTCTATCATCAGTGATAACATGGGCGCCTATAGCCAATGCGCAAGAACCAAGGTCACACAAGAAGTCAAGCATATCAAGTCGCTTTTCACGCTATTCGAGAACATATCCAGATGGGGATATAAAGATTTGAAAAGTACACAGATCCGAATGTGGCGGATCCATTGACTAAACCTCTCCGAGGGCAAAACATGACCAACACCAAACTGCCATGGGTGTTCGGTATATTACCATGTAATCTAGATTAGATGACTCTAGTGCAAGTGGGAGATCTGGAGATATGCCCTAGAGGCAATAATAAATGTAGTTATTATTATATCTTTGTGTTTATGATAAATGTTTACATTCATGCTATAATAGTATTAACAAGGAAACCATTAATACTTGTGTGATTTGTAAACTTAATTTGAAGTCCCTAGTATAGCCTCTATACTTCACTAGCTTGTTGGTTGATTAATGATTGTGGTTTCCCTATCATGAACATTGAGATGTTATCAACGACAAGATCATATCGTTAGGAGAATGATATGGTGGACATACTCCTATAGATAAGCGTAGCATAAAGATCAAGTCATTTCAATAGTTCAATTGCTATATGCTTTCTGATACATAGTAACCTAATTCCTTCGACCATGAGATCATGCATATCACCTTTACCGGATGGATGCTTTGATGACATCAAACACCACACCGTAATTGGGTGGCTATAAAGGTGGCATTAAGTGTTCGGAAAGTATTGGTTGAAACACATGGATCAAGAGTGGGATTTGTCCATCCACATGACGGATAGATATACTCTGGGCCCTCTTGGAATGTCATCCAATTAGCTTGCAAGCATGTGACTTGGTCAAGGGATCACATATCACGGGAACGAGAAAAGAGTACTTATCAGTAACGAGGTTGAACTAGGTATGCAGAGATACCGACGATCATAACCTCGGATAAGTAACATATCGTGAGACAAAGGGAAATTGGTATCCTATGTAAGTGGTTCATTCGATCGCAAAGTAATCGTATAAATATGTGGGAGCCATATGAATTTCCAGATTCCTCTATTGGTTATTGTTCGGAGAAGTGTCTCGATCATGTCCGCATAATTCACGAACCGTAGGGAGACACACTTAAGGATTCGACGTTGTTTGAGTAGTTATGGTATTATGAGAAAGAGACCGAATGTTGTTCGAGTCTCGGATGGGATCCGGATATCACGAGGTGATCCGGAATGGTCCGAGAATAAGATTCATATAAGGAAAGTCCCGCTTTGAGTTCGGGAATGATTCCGTGTTTTCATCGGAATGTTCGGAAGGTTCCGGATTGTCCCAAGACTCGGGGGAGGGTACATGAATGTGTCATTACTTATTGGAATGATTGCATCATGTACTAAGTGTTCTTGCTGTCCCAAATAAAGGATTAAATTGAATCAAACAGAAAAGTCAAATGTCCAGTTTGAAAGTCAAACGCCAAAACAAGAAACTGTGGGAAACAAGAAAGAGGTGTTGAAACCGACTTGAGGAGGAGTCTCCTCCCAAGCCGGTAGCCACCCAAGGCCGACTTGGGAGGACTCCTCCGGCCGCCTTCCCACCTATAAAAGGAGGGCAGGGCTCCTCCTAGACACACAAGTTTCACCTCTAGATCTCCGTTTAGAGCCGCTTTGGTTTAGAGCTTCTAATTGCTTTAGCCAGCGGTTTAGAGCCTTCTAATTGGTTTAGAGCCTTCTAATTGGTGTGTCTAATTACTAGACCACTAATAGCCTCTCTCATAAGCTCCACCATACTCGCACGCTTAAGGCGAAGCCTCATGATCTCCCTCTACTTCCGGTACCACGTCACAGCCGGAATCGCGAGGAGAGTGCTACAACCTCCACGCCTTTCTGGAACAAGGGAGAGGAAGGTCTTCCGAAAACCAACGTGTGACCGACTACGGAGCGCTGCCCGAACGCAGCCGGAAGGATCGTCTACACGATCTTGAGATCGGAATGAGTATGACTACATCACCCACGAGAATCCGCTCTCGTTAAACACTTTGGAATCTTCGAGGGTAAGTTATTCCATCGACTCGTTGCTACAATCTAGTAGATAGATCTTGGCTTGTTTGTTTGTATGCGATAGAAAATTTTTGTTTTCCATGCTACGAACCCCTACAAAACTGGCATCCACCAGCCGCATGTGTGGAACAAGCCACACGTCAAGTGCGGAGCCGGTCTCGCGAACGAGGTCGCGTAAAGTTGGCCTGGACCGCTTCGATCTCACTATCTCGCGTCATAAGAAGTACACAAACAAGAGGCTTGCAACTGAAAACATCAACGCCCGTAACAAGCATGTTGCGTTCTACTCGTGAAACACATCTACGCATAGATCTAGCTCTGATACCACTGAAGGGTTTCGCAGCATAATAAATCAAAAATTTCTACGGATGCGAACGGGAAAAGCCAAGATCTAATCTAGGAGATGCAAACAACAAGGGGGGATAGATAAGATCTTCATACCCTTGAAGAAATTGCACAGCGGAACGTTCGACGGAACATGGTTGATGTAGTCGTACTAGCCTTCTCCTCCTCGCGATCCGATCCGATCCAACACCGCAAGTGGCGATGCCTTCGAGAGATGCACACGTACGGCACCTCGATGTCTCCTCCTTCCTCGGTCCAGCAAGTGGGGTGGAGATATAGATTGGATCTACAACATGACGGCGTGGTGCAAAGGTGGAGAGTTTCTGCGATAGGGCTTCGCCTACCGCAGTCGGGAGAGAGAGAGAGAGAGGAAGGCAGCAAC
Organism: Avena longiglumis; assembly: GCA_030063025.1. NCBI lineage: Eukaryota > Viridiplantae > Streptophyta > Magnoliopsida > Poales > Poaceae > Avena > Avena longiglumis. Next base: position 42,924,795 of record CP125974.1, on the reverse strand, counting down.
TAGGCGGCTAGGGTTTGAGGAGGTGTGGGGGGAGGGTGCGCCCCTGCCCTCTTTATATGGAGGGATGGTCGGCTGCCCCTTGCCCCTCCTCCAGGCCTAGGGCCGGCGGCCACATGGGAGGAGTGGGGGGCAAGTTCCTCCCCCTTCTAGAAGCTCCCCTAGGGTTTACCCTAGGGCTTGGCCGGCTTGGTCTATGGGGACTTGTTCCTGCCCAATGCGCCAGGGCACTCCCTCGTGAGCCCACGCCCTCCCACAAGTGGGGCCACGTTGGTCCCACTCCGAAGGTTTTAGAAGCTTCCGTACAAACCAACAATCCAAACAATTCAAATACAAAACCGCTTCCTTATATGAATCTTATTCTCCGACCATTACGGAACCTCTCGTGACGACTGGATCTCATCCGAGACCAACAAAAACTCATAGACCAATTATCCATTCTATCCTAGCGTTGAGACATGTTATGTGACCCTACGGGTTCGAGAATATGCGACATGATCTTCTATCAATAATCAACAGCCGTTCGAAACCCATATTGACTCCCACATATTCATCGATGATCATATCGGATGAACCACGATGCCAGGATTCGATTAATCCCATATATATATTCCCTTCGTCACGCGATATTTTACTTTCCCGAGATTCGATCGTCGGTATCGGCATACCTAGTTCAATCTCGTTCACAGCAAGTACTTTACTCGTTCCGTAATCCGATATCACTTTGTGATTAACTCCTTAACCACGTGCTTTCAAGCGGTGTTGATATCGATTACCGAGTGGGCCCGAAGTATATCTCTCCGACTTGGGAGGGACAAATCCCATCTCGATACATACAACCCAACAAGTACTTTCCGATCACATGAGAGACACCTTTATGATCACCCTCTCATAGGATGACGTTTGATGACCTCAAAGCTTTCTTCCGATACCAGGGAGTTGCATTATCTCATGGTATAAGGAATACAATATTTGACATAAGAAAAAGCTTCGCAAAGATGAACACGATGACACGATCTAATTGCTCTGCTTGATTTAGGTTTGTCCATCATATCATTCTCCCAATGATATGATCTCATTATTAATCGACAACTCATGTCTATGGTTAGGAAACCTTAACCATCATTAATCTATGAGGTAGTCCATAGAGGCGTACTAGGGACACGGTGTTGTTCATAAACCACACAAGTATCAAAGTTTCCGCTTAATACAATTCTAGCATGGAATATATACTTTATCATGAACAAGAATTATAATAATAACATCTTTATTATTGCCTCTAGGGCATAATTCCAACAATAAATTCTTCAATTTGTTCCACATCATAAAAGTCATAATTTCCTTTAACATAATAATATATGGTAACATTATCATTATACTCTCATTGAAAAGGTAGGTGTTTATACCTCCTATAGCAACAATATTTATCAAAGAAATAAGTAACATTATAAGTAGAGCACACCTCTCTAGAAATAGTATTCAATTTATCAATTTGTTCCCATAAGTGTTTCCCTTTTTGTGACAAATGATGTTCCTTATAATAATTCTTTTGTTCTTCCATGAACCCACCTTGCCAATAAGAACTAGTTTCAAAGAAACCATCCATTGATATAAAGCATGACAAATCAAGGAAATAACTGACCAGCAACTAGAGTAAGAACTATTTTTTTCGTATTTTTGATAAGAGAAAGCAAACCAAACTAAACTATTTTTTTGGAGTTTTTGATAAAAAAGGAAAACAAAACCAGGAAAAAGAAACTAAGAAAACCAAAAACAAAGTAAAGAGAAAGGTTGTGGAGGACTCCCCTTGTGAAGACATCCTTAGCCTCCTCGGCAACTGATATGTCGGAAACGTATCTATAATTTTTGATGATCCATGCTTGTTTAGTATCTACTTTGCTTTCCTTTGTCTACACTTTGAGGTGTTTTTATATCTTTTCTGGAACTAACCTATTAACAAGTTGACACAGTGTCAGTTGCTTGTTTTCTTCTGTTTTTTGTTCCAGAAAGGCAGAAAATTAATATTCTCGGAATTGGACGAGGCAAAAGCCAAAGTAAATATTTTACCGTGAGGGACACGAATCCAGAAGACGAGACGGAGACGCAACCCAGGGCGACCAGACCCCCCTAAGCGCGGGTGGGCCCTGCCCCGCGCGTGGGTAGGGTGTGAAATGGATCGTATGGGCACCTAGGGGGGTGAATAGGTGCTAACCAATTTTTAATACTTTTTTCAATTTTAGGCTTGACACAAAGTAAATTCTCTAGATATGTAACTACGAGAATTTCCCTATATGCAACCCTAGCTACTAAGCACGTAAAGAGAGGAGCAAAGGAACCGTAGTGGAGCACGCGGAGACACATGGATTTGTTTTACCGCAGTTCCTTCCTTGTTAAGGGAAGTACATCTGCGTTGGAGGGGTGGGCGGTTCTAAGACCACCACGTCACAATAGGCCTCACCCTAATCTCTGATGGATCTCGCCATGAGAGGCCTGATCCACCTTCTCCACTATTGGATCCCTTCGAGGCGGGAACTGGTGCCTTTTACAACGCTACCGGGGCACACAACCACAACTGAATTGGGGGCTCCCGAGATGACAACAAGCTATCACAAGAACAAGGTTTATCAATATAAACAAAACAAGGATCTAGGTATTTGCAAGAAATACTAGATCGGTGATTCTCCAAATGAATGGAGAGGAGATGAAGTGCTTGATTGCTGATGATGAAGATCGAGTTCTCCTCCTTCGATTCCCCAAGGGACGGGGCCGTTGCGTGGATCTAGGTGGAGCTATCTTGGATGAAGGTTGCATATCAGATCTCGTCTTTTTCGAATGATTCAAGGGATCTGGCAGGAGGGGGAAGGTTGGCTTAAATACCCCTCCCTCCCAGATTTGGCTTGAGATCTCGCTCGGGAAAACTCCCCAAGGGCGGATTTTCCCGAGAAACTCCTCTCCGAGGTCGGCCGCATGACTTGGTGAAGATCTTGGGGGGGGGGGGATAATCCGCCCCCCTCCTGGGGCGGATTATCCGGCCAAGCCGGAAAGTACGGCCAACACTCCGCCCCCTCTCTAGGGCTTACGCCTTGGCGGTAAGCAAGGGGGGCGGACTATCCGCCCCCAGAGGGGCGGATTATCCGGCGAGGCCGGAGAATTCGGCCAAAACTCCGCCCCCCTTCTGGGGCTAGCGCCTGCTTGGGAATAGGGAGGGGCGGATTATCCGCCCCCCAAAGGAAGATACTTTTTCCCTTTTTCTTAGAGAGAGATGCAACACTTCAACAGACATTAAATAATCCTTGATATTGTTATCTAACACACAAAACACTAGGGATAAAGAAATGTTCTTTCAATCTCCCCCTTTTTGGTGTTAGATGACAATACTAGGATTTGCAATGAAACCGGCTAACGCCACCTTAAAAATGAAAGACGCTCCCCCCTAGATGTGTGCATATTTAAAATTTGCATTTGAATACAAATACACACACTAGAGAGAACACAACTTTCATAGCAAAGATAATTGAAACAAGGTGGGTTGGGAAACAAGGTCATACCACCGGGATGTGATTATAGCCAAAGAAAATAATTAGCTTGATAGCCTCCAAGCACATCCCAACAATATTGATGCATACATTAGATAATCCCATGATTCCATATGCCATCAAATATGCTCCATAGACAAATCCAGAATTCCATGAGATCCACAATAGATAAATCCAGAATTCCGTGAATACCAAACATAGTACCAAACATAGTGGAGAACGACATAGTCTTACATAATCCAAGCACAAATAGCAAATAAGTTCACGCTAAAAAGAGCACAATCAAGCAAATAAAAACAACGGAAAGACAAGTGTCATACCACCTTGCAAATCCACGAGACCTAATAGAACTACTTCTCCCCCTTTGGCATGAAAACGCTAAAAAGGAAGAAGAGCGATGCTAACGCCCCTGAAGATCACTCCTCATCATCCTCATCGTAGTCATTCCCGTCCCCTTCCTCTTCATCATACTCATCATCATCGTCATCAGCTGGAGGAGTGGGAGCCCTCAGTGGTGGAGGAAAGAGGCAACTCTCGAGCTCGCCGTAGTTGATCCCTGAAGTGTTCCACTGAGCATACGGTTCCGGAGCAGTGGGAGGAGGTGGATGGCTAGTGGCACCTGAGACTTGGTGGAGAATAAGCTGCTATGTGTGATCCCTCTCATGATCCCTGCGGTACGCCTCATATTGGCCCTTGTGCGTGTCAATGCCCATGCAAAGGATGTGCCGCTGGAACCAAGTGAGCTGCTTAACCTCGCGTGCCATTGGGGACACCGTGGAACGACGACCACTAGCCCGTGCATCACGCATGAAGGACTCAGGGGCAGTGGAAGGGTGATGGGTCTTCTGAGCCTTGTTGTAGATTTTCTTGGGCTTGTGAACTCCATCCAAAGCACTGCCAAAATCCTCAAGGGGCAACATATGCTTGATGAGCATCATAATGAAGGGAGCATAAGGAATAGAGAGCCTGTTGATCATAGCATTCGTCATCTCATGATATATGTAGTCCATGACATCCAGTTTGTAACCTGTAGCTGAACCAGAGTTGGTGGCACACTCGTGGGCAAAAGAAAGGAGAGGAACTAGATGGCCATGGATCCTGTCATTGTTGCCACCACTCGGAGCAATGCAATCCCTAAATATGCCAACAAGGGAGGCATACAAGGGAGAGAGACCAGCAAAAGTACCAGCAACACCATCAGGAGTAAGGCAAGGAGCAAGCACAGTATCCTTGGATGGCTTCAGAGGAGAAATGATACGGTGACCAGAAGGAGTGTCACGACCATGGAATGCATAACCAAGAACCTGCCCAAAGATGCAAAATTCCGACTGAATCATTGTGGTCCCGTCATCCACTTCATAGTTCGCGCTCATCACCGCAAATCGAAGTGTCAAGAAAACCGCCGCATCACGTAGGAATCAAAGTTGCATTGATAGTCATAAGGTGCAGCCCCATCTTGTTGGTTACATCTAATGCCTCAATGAGCCTTGCCTTGGATTGAGGCTCAGCCAAATTGATAGGATGCATGGGGCTAAGCTTGAGGGTAGCATATACATCATCATGAATAGCCTAAAAGTGGGCATTCCAAAACATAGAGTCTCGGGACCATCATTTTCAGCCCTGATCATAAAATCACCGCGAATCTGAGGCATACCGAATATTGTCCATAGCCTTGTAATTGGGCCGAGACTGTTTGCCCTTCGAGATGCGTCCTTTTGTTTTCTTGCTTGCCTCTGCCATCCGTTCAGCCTCTCTTGCTGCTGACCTCGGTTTCATCAATGAACTTCCCTTCTGTAGTGGGCTTGAGATAACGGGCACGGGGACGACGGGAGAAGGTCTTGGTCGGCTTGGAACCACCTGTGAAAAGCATTAGAGGGATAGCATGGAGATAAACATACACACAAGTCCAGGAGAAACAATAGAAAGAGTAGAAAAGCAATCCATAAACCAATGATGTGCAGTGCAGGAGTCAGGACCAAACCAGACCAGAAGTGAATCTCCAAGCCGTATTATTTGGACCTGGCAGGGGTGGATAATCTGCCCCCTGCAGAAATTTTCTGGAATGGCCCAGATCTACCATGGCAAAACAGATTGGGCACTAGGGTTGCAATTCTACTGATTCTAGCATGTAAGGAACAACACCAAGAATCTTCTACAACGAGATTTCCACCAAATAAAATGCATCCCATACAAAAGGAGAGAGATGAGGGAGTTACCCTCACTCGTTGGAGGAAAATCGCGGAGGAGAAGATACCTAGAGGCGAGGTGAAGAAGATCCGGGGAGAGCCCGGAGAATCCGGTGGTCAAATCGACTCCGGGAGGGGCGGAGGCTCCGGCAGCGGCTGGGGGCTGAGGTAGGGTTGGGAGAGGACTGGTTGCTCTGTTTAAGCCTGCCCCCCCAACCTAGCCCTTAAAGGAAGATTTGTCGGGCCGATAATCCGCCCACTTAGGGCGGATAGTCCGCCTCTAAAAATTCTGTTAAATGATTCAGCCGAGCAACTGCAAACCCCTCGCTGGTGTATAGAGGACTTGTGTGCAAGAATAGATGGTTCAAGGAGGGAAAGAAAGGCTTGGGTTTAGAGCAACAAACTGAGATGGTACTACACACTCAAATTTGCAAGAATCAAATCAAACAAAAGCCAAAGTTTGACTGTGTTTTCCATAAGAACAAGAGATATGCAAGAAAATCCAAAGAGACCTATTAGAAACCAACTCTTCTCTAGGAAGAGGGCGGTGGACGAAGCCACCATGTTGGAGCGCATGGCATGACACCGCGAAGATGTATCTTGAGTTCAAAACCAATGCTCATCAATGACCCACATATCACAAAATGATATTAAGGGAAATGATTTTTCTTGCTTTCGGCATTATGGGGGGAGGGTTAGCCCAATCAATTAGGACCACACTCCCCCTATGTCTATGCCCGCATCTAAACCAAATACATGAATAAGAGCAAGTGAGTGTGCAAGGGTAGTCAAGCCAAGCTCCGTGAATCTATGATATTTAGCTCATTCCTCAAATAACAAAATCTTGCTTCATCAAGGGGCTTTGTGAAAATATCAGCAAGTTGGTTCTTCATGCTCACAAAGGATAGGGCAATATCACCACGAGCAACATGATCCCGAATGAAGTGGTTGCGAATCTCTATATGTTTTGTTCTTGTATGCTGCACGGGATTGTAAGCAATTTTGATAGCACTTTCATTGTCACATAATAGAGGCACTTTGTCACAATTGACACAATATTCCTTTAAAGTTTGACTCATCCATAATAATTGTGTACAAGCACTTGCAGCAGCAACATATTCAAATTCAGTTGGGTTGAGAGTGAAATACAATTCTGTTTCTTTGAAGACCAACACACTAAAGACCTGCCCAAGAATTGGCAAGCATCAGAAGTTGATTTTCTATCATATTTGTCATCGGCCCAATCTGAATCAGTGTAACCACATAGAGAGAAACTTGAACCCTTGGGATACCATAACCCAAAATTCGGGGAATGAACCAAATATCTGAAGATTCGTTTGACCTCCATTAAGTGGCTTTCTTTAGGAGCGGCTTGGTACCTTGCACACACTCCTACACTTAACACGATATCGGGACTAGATGCGCAAAGGTAAAGGAGAGAGCCGATCATGGATCGGTATACCTTTTGGTCCACTTCTTTACCCTTGGGATTGAGTTCAAGATGACACTTTGTTTGCATTGGAGTAGCAATGCCATTGAGATCCGTCATCTTGAACCTTTTGAGCATGTCTTGGATGTACTTAGCTTGATTAATAAAGATTCCCTCTCTAAGTTGTTTGATATCGAATCCAAGAAAGAACCTCAACTCACCCATCATTGACATCTCAAACTATTAGTCATAAGCTTTGAAAATTCATCGTTAAAAGCTTGGTTAGTAGAGCCAAAAATAATTTCATCTACATAAAGTTGGCATACAAAAAGCTCCCCATTAACCTTCTTAGTAAAAAGAGTGGGATCGATTTGCCCAACTTCGAATCCACGGTCTAACAAAAGCTCTTTAAGGTGCTCATACCATGCACGTGGGGCTTGTTTAAGTCCATAGAGCGCCTTATCGAGTTTGTAGACATGGTTCAGAAATTTGGGGTCCTCGAAACCCGGGGGCTGCTTGACGTATACTAAATCATGTAGAGGACCATTAAGAAATGCATTCTTAACATCCATTTGCTGTAATTTAAAATTATGATGGGCTGCATATGCAAGAAGGATACAGATGGACTCAAGACGAGCCACAGGAGCAGAAGTCTCGCCAAAATCAATTCCTTCCACTTGAGAGAATCCTTGAGCCATGAGTCTTGCTTTATTCCTCACAACAATGCCATTTTCATCTTGTTTGTTCTTGAAGATCCACTTGGTGCCGATAACATTGCGGTAGTCCTTGGGTTTCTCTACGAGCTTCCAAACTTTGTTGCGTTCGAAGTTATTTAATTCTTCATGCATTGCAACAACCTAATCGGGATCTTCAAGAGCATCAAAGACCTTCTTCGGTTCAACCATGGAAATGTGAGCTTGATGATCACAGAAGCTTCCAAGTTCTCTTCTAGTAGAGACCCTTCTTCGTTGATCACCAACAACCTTGTCAAGAGTGTGACCCCTTAGTTCAAGGTTCCGATCAGCACGAGCCTTGCGACGAGCCTCTATGTCCTTATTGTTTCTAGAAGGAGTTGATTCAGTATTTGTATCCTTGTCTTGACCACTGCCTTTCCATTGATCTTGATCGGAGTTAACAACAGGAGGTTGCTACAGAATTTGTTCTTCAGGGCCGGATAATCCGCCCCTTGGAGGGGCCGGACTATCCGACCTGGGAGATGACGCACCAGTGCCTTCTTCCTGAGGATGCCTGACAGAACTGGGAGAACCAGAGCCGGATAATCCGCCCTCGGGGACCGGAGAATCCGGCCTGGGAACTTCTTGTCTGCTGTCTTCTTCTTTGGATCCCCTGGAACAAGTTGGAGTGCCAGGGGCGGATTGTCCACCCCTTGGAGGGGGCGGATAGTCCGGCCTAGGACTACCATCTCGTCCAGGAGACTGATGATCTTCAGCAGGTTGTGGTGTCGATGCAGAGTTTTCTCCAACAGTAGGAGCTTGTTGATCTTGTGAAGATGATGGCTCCACTTGAGTGGAGCATTGTCCTTCCCGATCCGCCACAAAGGGTTCCTCAATGGGGCGGAAAAATCCCATGCCCATTCTTCTTATGGAATCTTGGTGTATTTCAACATCTGCATCACAAACATCAACTTGCCCTACAAAGGAGCCATTATTTCCATCGAATTCCACACTACAAGATTCTACAAAAATCCCAGTGAGCTTGTTGTAGACTCTATAAGTGTGGGATTCGGCACCATAACCAACAAAAATACCTTCTAAAGCCTTGGACTCAAATTTAGACAAGCGTACACCCTTAATAAGAAAGAAACACTTACACCCGAATACTCTGAAGTATGAGATGTTGGGCTTGTTACCGGTAAGTATGAGTCTTGTCCAAAATCTTTCAGAGGTAGAGCCGGTTCGATGAGTGACAAGCAGTGGATATGGCTTTAGACCAAAAATTGTAAGGAGACTTGAATTCATCCAACATTGATCTAGCCATATCCATCAAAGTCCAGTTCTTCCTCTCGGCTACACCATTATGTTGAGGGGTGTACGCAGCGGAATATTGATGTCTAATCCCCTCTTCGCTAAGAAACTCATTCAAAGTGTAGTTTTTGAATTTGGAGCCGTTGTCACTTCTTATTGCTAAGATAGGAACATTGTGTTGACGTTGAACTTCATTGGCAAAGTCAATGACTGTTTGTTGAGTCTCACTCTTTAGCTTGAAGAAATAGACCCATGTATATCTTGAGTAATCATCGACAATGACCAAACAATATTTATTCCCACCAAGACTTGCATGAGAAGGAGGACCAAATAACTCCACATGAAGTAATTCCAAGATCCTCTTTGAAGACACAATAGTCTTCCTCTTGTGGGGAGAGTCATGCATTTTGCCTTCAACACAAGCCCTGCAAACACGATCTTTGGCAAAGGAGACATTGTCTTTTAGTCCAAGGATGTGGCCACCCTTGTGGAGACTTTGCAAAGTTCTCATGTTGACATGGGCTAAACGGCGATGCCACAACCAGCCCACGTCGGCCTTTCCGAATAGACACATCGGACCCGAAGTGGTTTTCCCCGAAAAGTCCACCACATACAGGTCATTTTCGACGTACCCAACGAAAGCGACCTTTAGAGACTTGCTCCACAAGAGTACCACCAAATCATCATCGATAAAAACAGAAAAACCCATCTTGCCAAGAGCACGAATAGAAAGAAGGTTGTAACCGAGGGTCTCAACAAGCATGACGTCCACGAGATAGATATCGTGGGCAACCAGAACCTTGCCAAGACCCAGTACCTGAGATTTAGACTTATCACCGTAGGAGACTGTAATATTATCATGATTTGGACGCATCTCCGTGATTATCTCCTTGCTTCCGGTCATATGACTAGTGCATCCACTATCCAGCACCCATTTCGACCCACCTAAGCATAGCCCCAAAGAATTACTGGGTTTTAGGTACCCATTTTTCAATGGGTCCTTTCATGTTAGTAACAAGGGTCTTTGGGACCCAAATAGACCAAGCAATATATTCATCAAAGGGACCGACATAATAAGCATAAACATCGCCATAATCATCACAAAAGAGTTCATAATTTGGATTGTGAGACCCTGCAAAACCAATATTGTTAGTCTTGTCTTTTGTGACTTTCTTCTCAGCGGTGCTTGTCTTTGATTGCACATTATTGGTCTTGTTCTTCTTGTTTTTCTTCTTCTTGGACTTGGTGACATACCCAAGTCTCTCTTTACCATGATTTGACCTTTGCTTGCCAAGAACTTCATCAAGCACACCCTTATTGGGAGTGATGTCCTTGACAACTTATTTTTCCACACTAGCATTTTCTTTGTGACTATATGTTGAGATGGATGAGCTAGGAACATCATATTTGGCCAATCGACTTTGAAGCAGATCATGTGACTCATTGAGGATGGAGAAATCGTTTTTCAACGCCTTGTGATCATTGTCAAGTTTCTCCAATTCCTTGGAGAGTATCATGAGCAGCCCCAAAGTCAATATTTTCCTTCTTTAACTTTTTTGCTTTGGTGACTGCATTGTCACGTTCCTTAACAAGTTTAGCCACAATTTCTTCATGTGACTCTTCAATGGACTCAGTCCTCTCTTCAAGAGAGACCCGAGCTTCTTCTTCTTCCTCAAGAGCATTTTTTAAGGATGCAATTTCCATTGCATCCTCCCTTTCAATTCTGCCCTTTTCTTCAAGGAGAGCTTCGTTTTGGGCCAGCTGATCCATAAGAGCTTCAAAACGAACTTTGTGCTCACCTTGCAAGTTAGTGTAGAAGTAATCCAAAGCAATAATCTCTTCTTTAACCTTAAGACTAGTAGGATCATCCATGTCAATCATAGCCTTAGGAAAAGAAGAGTTAGAAGTCGTTACCTCAGAGCTTCTTGCCATGAGACAAGTAGCATTCTTGTTGATGATGTTTTCGTTCGGAGAGTCGAAGAGAGATGTTGATGTAGATGTGGTGGATATAGCAGCCACCTCTTGAGAGCTATCATCCTCGTCCTCATCTTCACTTCCCGATGAATATTCTTCTTGAGCCACTAGAACAATCTTCGGTTGCTTCTTGAAGGGAGCATTCTTCTTTACAAACTGTTTCTTGCATGGAGCCTTTCACTTGTCCTTGAAAATAAGGCTTCCTCCATTATCTTATCTACTTTGATATGGACACTCAGCTACAAAGTGCAGCCGGTCACCACAGTTGAAACATGTTCTCAGCTTGGGACCATTTTCTTTTCTTCCATAGGCTACACTATTGCGTTCTAGTTCAGCTTTAGCCTTAGCTGGATCTTTCCAAAAGTTTCTAGCATAAAGAGCCAAGTATTGTCCGTGGATCCTTTTTATATCCTCGGGACGGTCCAGACCTTCTACGGCATATTCATCATGATCAATCACACTAGTCTTCAAGGCCATGTTGACCCCCTTTTGCATCCCCATAGCTCGAGCACGAGCATCTTCGGCATTCTTGGAAGCCACTTTGAAAGCGGCCATTTCTTGCATTACCTCATTGGATGTCATGAGGTGATAGTTATGCCTACCTTGGATACTTTTCAAATCTGTGGTCTCAAATGGCATAAGAGCACTGACATACTTGTGCTTGATCCATGCATCATCAACATGAGCTGCACCGTGGTTTCTGAAAGTTGTGGCTATTGCCTTTAGCCTCCTATACATGTCCTCGTGGTCTTCTCCATCCAACATATAGAATCCTTCAGCTTCGTTGCTCAAAGCATCATATCTATTCCTTCTCATACTTTCATTTCCAATGAAGAGCTCAGTGTAGCTGTGCTAAGATGCTGAATGTGTGGCATGTCTTTGTCACCCACACCAAGCTGTATCATGTGTAGAGCTGTAGCGTTGAGTTGGCTATCAATAACTTCTCTTCTTGTGAGATTGTTGGGGTTTCCAACATGAAGACCATTTTCTATTATTTTCCACAACTCAATGGAGGAACTGCACACATGAGACTTCATCAAAAATTGCCATGATGAAGATCAGTGATTCTCCAAATGAATGGAGAGGAGATGAAGCGCTTGATTGTTGATGATGAAGATCGAGTTCTCCTGCTTCGATTCCCCAAGGGATGGGGCCGTTGGGTGGATCTAGGTGGAGCTCTCTTGGATGAAGGTTGCAGATCAGATCTCGTCTTTTTAAATGAATCAAGGGATCTGGCAGGAGGGGGAAGGCTGGCTTAAATACCCCCTCCCCAGATCTGGCCATTGAGCAACTTTGGGGGCGAATAATACGCCCCCCCTAAACCCTAAACCTTAAACCCTAATTATACGCCCCCACTTGGGGCGGATTATCCGTCCCTGGGAAAACTCCGCCCCAAGGGAGGATTTTCCGGGAGAAACTCCGCCCCCTCTCTAGGGCTGGCGCCTGCGTGACTTGGTGAAGATCTTGGGGGGACGGATAATCCGGCCCCCTCCTGGGGTGGATTATCCGGCCAAGCCGGAAAGTCCGGCCAACACTCCGCCCCCTCTCTGGGGCTTGCGCCTTGGTGGTGAGCAAGGGGGGCGGACTATCCGACCCCCCAGAAGGGCGGATTATCCGGCGAGGCCGGAGAATCCGGCCAAAACTCCGCCCCCCTTCTGGGGCTAGCGCCTGCTTGGGAAGAGGGAGGGCGGATTATCCGCCCCTGGTGGGGGCGGACTATCCGCCCCCAAAGGCAGATACTTTTTCCATTTTTCTTAGAGAGAGCTGCAACACTTCAACACACAATAAAAAATCCTTGAAATTGTTATCTAACACACAAAACACTAGGGATTAAGAAATATTCTTTCAGGGTGTGGGGCCCCTGTCCGCCTCCCAGCCTCGCATCTTCGCCTATAAGAAGCCCCGGATGCAGAAACCCTAGGCACCCGATCAATATTCCACGAAACCTTCTCTAGCCGCCAGCACCGTCGTCCCTAGATCGGGGGGTTCTGAAGTTCTTCCCGGCACCCTGCCGGAGGGGAGATCATCCTGGAGGCCTTCTCTTTGGTATGATGCATGAGTAGTTCCACCTTGGACTATGGGTCCATGTAGTAGCTAGATGGTTGTATCTCCTCTTTGTGCTTTCATGTATAGATCTTGTGAGTCTGCTCATGATCAAGATCTAATCTATTTGTAATCATGCATGTTGTATTTACGGGGATCCGATGGATATTGAGATTATTATGTTGGATTGATTAATGGTTATGTATTTATGATTCTATCATGTGTGTGTTGTTTGTGATCTTGCATGCTCTCCATTGTTAGTAGCTATCTTGGCCAAGTAGTTGCTAGTGACCCCAAGAGGGGGTATTTATGCTCGATAGTGGGTTCATGCCTCTAGTTTCCAAGGGAAGTGACAGAAATCTCTTCGGTTATAGATGTGTTGTTGCTACTAGGGAGAAAACAACGGTCTCCTGTTCATGGAATAAGTGGATTGTTTACCTTACACACTTTGCTTAAAGCAGTTGTCTATTGCTTGCAACATAATACTAGAGGGGTTCGGATGATAACCTGAAGGTGGACTTCTAGTCATAAATGTAGTTGGATGGCGGTCTATGTATATTGTTGTATTGCCCAATCTAATCTCATAGGATCTTTTTGTCTAGTATCGCATTGTTATGCCTTGCTCGGCCTCGCCAATTGCCCTGCTGTAATTTGTTTACCCTTCATGCCATGTTGTTTATCTAAGGAGAGCACCTCTTGTGAACTATGGACCCCGGTCCAATCTTTACCATTGATACATCTTCCACTGTTACTTGTTTACTTGCTGCAAACCATTACCTTCCCCACCATACGCTTAATATTTTGTTACAACAAACCGTGAGCTTAACAACCTCACCGATTCGTTGGGCAAAGTCTTGAGTTTGTGTTGTGTGTCTCCACATTTCTTACAACATGTGTGACGCTCCTTCCTCCTACTGGTTTGATAACCTCGGTTTCTTACTGAGGGAAACTTGCTGCTGTGCTGCTTCACACCTTGCTCTTGGGGTTCCCAACCGGCTCCACGTCAACTACGTGTACAACCATCAAGCTCTTTTCTGTCGCCGTTGCCGGGGCGGCTAATGACGTCTTCATAAGGGGAGTCCTTCACTTCCTTTCTCTTTACTTAGTTTTTAGTTTGCTTAGTTTCTTTTGCATGATTTTGTTTGCCTCTTTTAAAAAAAACCCCAAAAAATAGTCTAGTTTGGTTTGCTTGCTTTATTCAAAAACAAAAAAAAATTAGTTCTTGCTCTAGCTGCTGCTGTTTTTGGCTTGTCACCTTTGCCAAAATGAACTCCGCTGAGAACACCAAGTTGTGTGACTTCACTAGCACCAACAACAATGATTTTCTTAGCACACCTATTGCTCCATCTCGCTCGATGCTACCTTTTATGAAATTAAGCCCTTTGTTGAATCTTGTGATGAGAGAGCAATTTTCCGGTGCTAGTTCCGATGTCACGCCCATCTCAATAAATTTTTTGAACTTCGTGAGATGCAGAAGTATAAGGATGTAGATGGAGATATTATTAAGCTCAAGCTTTTTCCTTTCTCCTTGAGAGGAAAAGCTAAAGAATGGTTGTTATCTTTGCTTAAAAATAGTATTGATTCTTGGACTAAGTGCAAAGATGCTTTTATTGGAAAGTACTATCCTACTGCTAAGATTATATCTATGAGAAGTGACATTATGAAATTTAAACAACTTGATAATGAACATGTTGCTCAAGCTTGGGAAAGAATGAAATCTTTGGTTAAGAATTGCCCCACTCATGGACTCACTGCTTGGATGATTATCTAGACTTTTTATGCAGGTTTAAACTTCTCCTCAAGAAACCTGTTGGATTCAGCTGCTGGAGGTACCTTTATGAGCATCACTTTGGGTGTTGCAACTAGACTCCTTGATAATATGATGGTTAACTACTCTGAATGGCACACTGTGAGAGCTCCACATGGTAAGAAGGTAAATTCTGTTGAGGAAACTTCCTCTTTCAGTGATAAGATTGATGTTATTATGGCTATGCTTGCTAATGGGAAAGCTCCTCTAGATCCTAATAGTGTTCCCTTAGCCTCTTTGGTTGCTCAAGAAGAGCAAGTTGATGTGAACTTCATTAGAAACAACAATTTCAACAACAATGCCTATAGAAATAATTTTGGTAACAACAATTATAGGCCTTATCCTCCTAATAATGGCAATTCCTATGATGACTCCTTGATGGCGCCAGAGAACTTGGTGCTTGACGTGGAGCCTATTGGGAACCCCAAGAGCAAGGTGTGAAGCAGCACAGCAGCAAGTTTCCCTTAGTAAGAAACTGAGGTTATCAAACCAGTA
This sequence comes from Avena longiglumis, assembly GCA_030063025.1. Taxonomy (NCBI): domain Eukaryota; kingdom Viridiplantae; phylum Streptophyta; class Magnoliopsida; order Poales; family Poaceae; genus Avena; species Avena longiglumis. Next base: position 42,909,343 of record CP125974.1, on the reverse strand, counting down.
GGAGGAAGGAAACGTCACACAGGTGTTGCAAGCAACGCGAAGACCTGCACAACACAAACTCAAGACTTTTCCCCAACTAACAGTGAGGTTGTCAATGTCACCGTTGTCAGAATAAAGGATTAAACGTATGGTGTGAAATGTAATGGTTTTGCAAGAAGTAAACAAGTAACAGTGGAAGATGTATCAATGGTAAAGATTGGACCGGGGTCCATAGTTTACTAGAGGTGCTCTCCTTAGATAAACAACATGGCATGAAGGGTAAACAAATTATAGCAGGGCAATTGACAGGAACTAAGCAAGGCATAATAATGCAATTAGTAGTCAGAAAGATCCTATGAGATTCGATTGGGCAATACAACAAGATACATACCGCCATCCAACTGCATCTATTACTAGAAGTCCACCTTCGTGTTATCATCCAACCCCTCCAAGATAAGTCGTAAGCAACAGACAACTACTTTAAGCAAAGTGTGTAAGGTAAACAGTCCACATGTTCCATGAACAAGAGACCGTTGTTTTCTCCCTAGTAGCAACACCACATCTACAACCGAAGAGATTATTGTCAGTACCCTTGGAAACTAGAGGCATGAACCCACTATCGAGCATAAATACCCCGTCTTGGAGTCACTAGCAACTACTTGTCCAAGATAGCTACTAACAACGGAGAGCATGCAAGATCACAAACAACACACACATGATAGAATCGTAAAGACAAAACCATTAATCAATCCAACATAATAATCTCAATATCCATCGGATCCCCACAAACACAACATGCATGATTACAAATAGATTAGATCTTGATCATGAACGGATCTCACAAGATCTATACATGAAAGCACAAAGAGGAGATACAACCATCTAGCTACTACATGGACCCATAGTCCAAGGTGGAACTACTCACGCATCATACCGGAGAGAAGGCCTCCGGGATGATCCCCCCTCCGGTAGGGTGCCGGGAAGAACTTCAGATCACCCGATCTAGGGACGATGGTGGCGGCGGCTACAAACGGTTTCGTGGAGATTTGATCAGGTATCCAGGGTTTATGCATCGGCGGCTTCTTATAGGCGAAGGGGAAGGAGGAGGAGACCGGGGGCAAACCCTAGCTGGAGTGGGGTGGGGCCTACCGCCTAGGTGGATCTGGCCCTGGCCGCCCTCCGACTTCTCTTCTTCTTGTTCCCCACGAAAAGTAATTGACTTTGACGTTTGTCCCATCCAATTCCGAGAATATTTCTTTACTCACTTTTCTGAAACCAAAAACAGCAGAACAGGCAAATGGCACTGTGGCAACTTGTTAATAGGTTAGTACTGGAAAACATGTAAAAAGCTCCTCAAAGTGTAGACAAGTAAAGCAAACTAGATACTAAACAAGCATGGATCGTCAAAATTATAGATACGTTCGACAAGCATCCCTCCCCCAGCTTAACTCGTCAACTCGCAGGTAAGGATAAAGAATAAAGTGATAATTTTTGCATTGACCACAATAATTATCCAACCATTTGCAGCATCAATTGCAAGGGGATCATCAAAATTTTCATGAAAGATGGAGTTCTAACAATAGGACATAGTAACTATGCATGGAACATGGCAAGCTACAAACGAAGATCATGAATAACATGCATTGAAAAATGTTTGTTTGTTTCACATGCAGAAAACATGGCATAGTGGCAATCAATTTGTCCCTCATAGAGTAGCAATATAGATGCATAGGACACCTTCAAAGTTCACAAGGGTGAATAGAAACAAATAGCACAATAACAAGTAATATCACAATATGCATCAATTAATAAGCTTTGGAAAACTGCACACAGAATGACAACTATGCTCTCTTAATGGTGCCTAAAGGTAGAAGGTGGAGAATCAATAATGGTGGAAGAACTGGGAGAACCGCCAACGGGGTACCGGGTAAGTTCTTGTCATTGTAAGTATTTGCATATCATTGAGACCCGCCATAGTACTTGGTTGTCACCCAACCAAAAAATGACAAAGGCACAACCAAAATGCATAGACAATATCTATTTTTTTATTTTTATAGCATAGCTTTTTAGCTTTTCATTAGATAGCTCATTATTGCTTCATAGATCTGCTTATCCACATGATGCCACATTAGGAATGGCTTAGGCTAGCGGCGTTTCTCTAACTTTCTAACATATCTTCTAACATGGACTTACACTCCCCCTCTTTATTTCACACTCTGACATCCATATAACAATTTGCGACATCCAACTACAGTAGAAAGTGATATCAATCTAGTGACAAAGAAGCGCAATGTTGAAAACGACAAAATTCCAACTTATATACAACATATCACAAAAAAGAACAATGGTTCAAGTTTATTAGGCAAGAATATAAAGTGTGCCATCAAGTTCGTGAGGGCTTTAATCACTAAGTTTTCACATAACAAAATAGTTTTTAATTGGAAGATAGTTGAAACAAGAATATACTTGGAATGGTGTAACACACCATGCATAGGAGTTTATAGTGGACACTTTGGAATAACTTGGTTTCTTGGAAGTTGGAAGCATGAGTAGATCTTACTCATACAAGTGGAGGCTAGCAAAAGACTGGGAGCAACCAACTAAGAGAGCAATAATGTCCATAATCATGTAGTGCAACAAAGCATACTAATCAAAGCAAAGAGTGGTACTACAAGTCAAGGACTAAATGATCATAGAGGCTAATGGTGACTTGTCATAGTCATAACATGGTGTGAGCATGTGCCAAGTCAACCCAAGCAAAGCATCAAAGGAGAATACCACAGTACTATGTTTTTGCATGCTAAAACAACGCATAATTTCTTCAAGGCACACTAAGCAATCCCAATTGTTTGGAACAAGACATGATACAACAATAATCACTAAGCATAAGGTCAAAACAACACCTAGCATGTCATGCTAAAGTCTAAGTCACAGTCAATGCAAGCTCCTCTTGCACTTCAAGCAAGAACTTACTACTCCTTTCCAACACCAAGCAACTTATTTGCAAAACAACACAGTGAGAACGGGGGTCCAAACTACTCAAGAAAACTAAACAAACTAAGAAAAGCAAACGAAAACTAAGACGCTCCAAGAACAACACAACTGTGCATGAAACAATAAAAACGAGGTGTCTAGACAGACCTGAGCTTTTTATTGATGAAGAAGGGGATGCCTTGGGCATCCCCAAGCTTTGACGCTTGTACCTCTTGGATATTTCTTGGGGTGACACCATGGTGTCATCCCCAAGCTTGAGCTTTTTTCCATTCTTCATATCATTGCATCATTCTCTCTCTACACCTGAATTTTTTCCTTCACACAATCTTCATTAGCAACATTAGTGTATTTAAAAGATATTATACCTCTGGCAAAGCTTTGTAACAACAAGGCTTTTCACTAAAAACACTAGATAATGTAGTAACTCCTTCAAAAATCTCAATTCACCTAAAGAGAACTCAAAAAGGAATCAATAAGAAGCAAATGCAAATAATGGCGTAATCACAAATGCAGACCAAATAGTAGAAACCGATTTTTTCGAACATCTTCTGTTGCTCAAATCAAAAAGTGTTGAACTAAAAGAAAGTTAGCTAACATACTAGGGGATTTATTCGTAAATTTTGATCTCAATAAGAGTTACCGAGACTCCTCATGAATGTTTTTGGTGGAGGATATAAATCTGTTTCGGGATAGCAACTCCCCAAATCTTACTTCCCTCTCATTAGAGGTCATTCTTGGCACAAAAAGCAAACAAAAAGGTTAAGGAGAGGTCATTACTTAAGTAATAACTTCCAAGACTCAAGGAATCTCTTGGGTTATCTCCCAACAAGTACTTTTCTTTAATGCCTTTAGTTAGGCACCGGAAGCAAGAAGAATCAAGTATTTTCAAATTATGAAGCATTAACATCAAATCTTGCTTTCAAAGGATGAGCAAAAATCAACTTATCTCTCCTCATAGGGAAGTGTCCAATACCTTTCTTGAATGGAAAATGATATTTAATGGTTCCTTCTTTCATATCAATGATGGCACCAACTGTTCTAAGAAACGGTCTTCCCAAAGTAATAGGACAAGAAGCATTGTATTCAACATCCAAAACATAGAAATCCACAGGGACATAAGCATTTTTAACCATAATGAGAACATCATTAATACTCCCCATGAGTTTCTTCTTAGCATTATCATTGAGTGGGACATCTAAATATGAATCTTCTAATGGTGTTAAATCAAGCATTTCATAAATCTTCCTAGGCATAATAGAGACACTAGAACCAAGATCAGATGATGCTTTGAGATCAAAGCCATTCACTTTCACATTAATAATCGTTTCCCAACTATCTTATACTTTCCTAGGAATAGAAGCTTTGTGTTTTAGATTCTCTTCCTTAATCTTAACAAGAGCATCTGTAATATGATTAGTGAAAGCAACATGCATATCACTAGCATCAGGACTTCTAGCAAGCTTTTGCAATAACATAATCACTTCAGAAATATTGCAACCATCAATATCAAAGTCAAACTTAGCATCACTAGTAGTAGGCTCAATAGGCTTAGGCATAGTAGGAGGAGGAATATGGACTACTTGTGGTTTAGTGGTGATGGTGCACACACTATTGTTTCTATCAATTTCAGCTTCCCTTTCCCACTTAGCATGAAGTTGAGCTAACATCCTAACATTTTCATCAATAGTAACTTGTATGGCATGAGCATTATCAAAGGTATTTTCCATGGCTTCAGGTTTAGCAGCCATTTTATTAATCAAGGAGGACTGAGCTTCAGACAAAGAGGATATATTTTTCTCAACAGTTAAAATCTTTTCCTCTATAGTCTTATTGAAAGTGGTTTGTTTACTAATAAAGTCCTTGAGCATGAATTCAAGTTCAGAGGGGACACTTATAGCATTATTGTCAGAGCTTCCATAGGAATTGCTATTATTAGGAGGATAAGGCCTATAATTGTTGTTGCTACCAAAATTATTCCTATAGGCATTGTTGTTGAAATTGTTGTTTCTAATGAAGTTCACATCAACTTGCTCTTCTTGAGCAACCAAAGAGGCTAAGGGAACACTATTAGGATCTAGAGGAGCTTTCCCATTAACAAGCATAGCCATAATAACATCAATCTTTTCACTCAAAGAGGAAGTTTCCTCAACATAATTTATCTTCTTACCATGTGGAGCTCTCTCAACATGCCATTCAGAGTAGTTAACCATCATATTATCAAGAAGCCTTGTTGCAGACCCAAAGTGAGGCCCATAAAAGTACCTCCAGAATGAATCCAATGTATTTCTTGAGAAGAAGTTCAAACCTGCATAAAAAGTCTGGATAATCATCCAAGCAGTGAGTCCATGAGTAGGGCAATTTTTAACCAAAGATTTCATTCTTTCCCAAGTTGGAGCAACATGTTCACTATCAAGTTGCTTAAATTTCATAATGTCACTTCTCATAGATATAACCTTAGTAGGAGGATAGTAATTTCCAATAAAAGCATCTTTGCACTTAGTCCAAGAATCAATACTATTTTTAGGCAAAGAAAGCAACCATTCTTTAGCTTTTAATCATAAGGAGAAAGGAAAAAGCTTGAGCTTAATAATATCTCCATCTACATCCTAATACTTTTGCATCTCACAAAGTTCAACAAAGCTATTCATATGGGCAGCAGGATCATCAGAACCAGCACCAGAAAATTGCTCTCTCATCAGAAGATTCAACAAAGCAGGCTTACTTTCATAAAAGGTAGCATCAGGAGCAGGTGGAGCAATAGGAGTGCTTAGGAAATCATTGTTGTTGGTGCTAGTGAAGTCACGCAACTTGGTGTTCTTAGCAGAGTTCATTTTGGCAAAGGTGGGCAAGCCAAAAACAGCAGCAGCTAGAGCAGGAACTAATTTTTTTATGTTTTTGAAATAAGCAAGCAAACCAAACTAGACTAATTTTTTGGGTTTTTTGAAAAGAGGCAAACAAAACCAAGCAAAAGAAACAAAGAAAATTAAAAACAAAGTAAAGAGAAAGGAAGTGAAGGACTCCCCTTATGAAGACGTCCTTAGCCTCCCCGGCAACGGCGCCATAAAACTTGTTGATGACTCCTTGATGGCGCCAAAGAACTTGGTGCTTGACGTGGAGTCTGTTGGGAACCCCAAGAGCAAGGTGTGAAGCAGCACATCAGCAATTCTTCCCTCAGTAAGAAACCAAGGTTATCGAACCCGTAGGAGTAAGGAAACGTCACACAGGTGTTGCAAGCAACGCGCAGACCTACACAACAAACTCAAGACTTTGCCCCAACTAACAGTGAGGTTATCAATCTCACCTTTGTCAGTAACAAAGGATTAAACGTATGGTGTGGAAGGTAATGGTTTGCAACAAGTAAACAAGTAACAGTGGAAGATGCATCAATGGTAAAGATTGGACTGGGGTCCATAGTTCACTAGAGGTGCTCTCCTTAGATAAACAACATGGCATGAAGGGTAAACAAATTACAGCAGGGCAATTGATAGGAACTGAGCATGGAATAACAATGCAATTACTAGTCAGAAAGATCCTATGAGATACGATTGGGCAATACAACAAGATACATAGACCGCCATCCAACGGTATCTATGACTAGAAGTCCACCTTCAGGTTATCATCCGAACCCCCTCCAGTATTAAGTTGCAAGCAACAAACAACTGCTTTAAAAAAGTGTGTAAGGTAAACAGTCCACATGTTGCATGAACAAGAGACCGTTGTTTTCTCCCTAGTAGCAACAACACATCTACAACCGAAGAGATTATTGTCAGTACCCTTTGAAACTAGAGGCATGAACCCACTATCGAGCATAAATACCCCCTATTGGAATCACTAGCAACTACTTGGCCAAGATATCTACTAACAACGGAGAGCATGAAATATCACAAACAACACATACATGATAGAATCATAAAGACAAAAAATCAATCCAACATAATAATCTCAATATCCATCGGATCCCCGCAAACACAACATGCATGATTACAAATAGATTAGATCTTGATCATGAATGGAGCTCACAAGATCTATATATGAAAGCACAAGGAGGAGATACAACCATCTAGCTACTACATGGACCCATAGTCTAAGGTGGAACTACTCACGCATCATACCGGAGAGAAGGCCTCCGGGATGATCTCCCCTCCGGCAGGGTGTCGGGAAGAACTTTAGATCCCCCCGATCTAGGGACGATGGTGGCGGCGACTATAGACGGTTTGGTGGAGATTTGATCGGGTACCCAGGGTTTCTGCATCGGGGGATTCTTATAGGCGAAGGGGGAGGCCAAGGAGGCGACCAGGGGGGCCAAACCCTAGCCAGGCGCGGGGTGGGGTCTACCCGTGCCTAGGGTGGGTCTGGCCGCCCTGGCCGACCCCTCCGGCTCCCCTCTGGACTTCTTTTTCCCCATGGAAAGTAATTGACTTTGATGTTTTCCCCGTCCAATTCCGAGAATATTTCTATACTATCTTTTCTGAAACTAAAAACAGCAGAAACATGCAACTGCACTGTGGCAACTTGTTAATAGGGTAGTACCAGAAAACATGTAAAAAGCACATCAAAGTGTAGACAAGTAAAGCAAAGTAGATACTAAACAAGCAAGGAGCATAAAAATTATAGATACATTTCCGACGTATCAACTCCTACAACAATGCTAGAAGTACCCCTTCTGAACTTGAAGTCATGCTCAAAGACTTTATTAGTAAACAAACCACTTTCAATAAGGCTATAGAGGAAAATCTTTTAAATGTTGAGAAAAATATATCATCTTTGTCCAAGCTCAGTCCTCTTTGATTAATAAAATGGCTAAACCTGAAACTATGGAAAATACCTTTGTTACTCATGCTATACAAGTTACTATTGATGAAAATATTAGTCAGAAGCTCAACTTAATGCTAAGTGAGAAAGGGAAGCTGAAATTGATAGAAACAATAGTGTGTGCACCATCACCACTAAACCACAAGTAGTCCCTATTCCTCCTCCTACTATGCGTAAGCCTATTGAGCCTACTACTAGTGATGCTAAGATTGAGTTTGATATTGATGGTTGCAATATTTCTGAAGTGATTATGTTCCTGCAAAAGCTTGCTAGAAGTCCTGATGCTAGTGATATGCATGTTGCTTTCACCAAACACATTACAGATGCTCTTGTTAAGATTAAGGAAGAGAAGCTAAAACACAAAGCTTATATTCCTAGGAAAGTAGAAGATAGTTTGGAACCCATTATTAATATGCTAGTGAATGAATTTGATCTCAAGCTTCATGTGATATTGGTTCTAGTGTCTCTATTATGCCTAGGAAGATTTATGAAATGCTTGATTTGCCACCATTGGAAGATTGTTATTTGGATGTCCCACTCAATGATAATGCTAAGAAAAAACTCATGGGGAGTATTAATGATGTTATCATTATGTTTAACAATGCTTATGTTCCTGTGGATTTCTATGTTTTGGATGTTGAATACAATGCTTCTTGTCCTATTACTTTGGGAATACATTTTCTTAGAACAGTTGGTGCCATCATTGATATGAAAGAAGGCACCATTAAATAACATTTTCCATTCAAGAAAAGTATTTAACACTTCCCTATGAGGAGAGAGAAGTTTCTTTTTGCTCCTCCTTTGAAAGCAAGGTTTGATGTGAATGCTTCCTCATTTGAAAATACTTGATTCTTCTTGCTTCTTGTGCCTAACTTAAAGGCGTTAAATAAAAGTACTTATTGGAAGATAACCCAAGAGTTTTCTTGAGTCTTGGAAGTTATTACTTCAGTAATGACCTCTCCTTATCCTTTTTGTTTGCTTTTTGTGCCAAGAATGACCTCTAATGAGAGGGAAGTAAGATTTGGGAGTTCTTTGTCAAACAGATTACATCCTCCACTATAAAACTCCGTGAGTAGTCTCTGTAACTCGTATTGAGCTGAAAATTTATGAATAAATCCCCTATTATGTTGATAACTTTCGTTAGTTTAACACTTTTTGATTTGAGCAACAGAAGATGTTCTCAAAAATCGGTTTCTACCTGCTGGTCTGTTTTGACAAATTTCTGCCATTATTTGCATTTGCTTCTTATTGATTCCATTTTGAGTTCTCTTTAGGTGAATTGAGATTTTTGAAGGAGTTACTACAGTAGCTTGTGTTTTTAGTGAAAATTCTTTCCATTCCAAAGCTTTGCCAGAGGTCTAATATCTTTTGAATACACTAATGTTGCTAATGAAGATTGTGTGAAGTTTTGTATGAAGGAAAAATTTCAGGTGTAGAGAGAGAGAATGATGTAATGAGATGAAGAATGGACAAAAGATCAAGCTTGGGGATGCCACCCTGGTGTCACGCCAAGAAATATCCAAGAGGTACAAGCGTCAAAGCTTGGGGATGCCCAAGGCATCCCCTTCTTCATTAATAAAAAGTTTAGGTCTGTCTAGACACTTTGTTTTTATTGTTTCATGCACAGTTGTGTTGTTCTTGGAGCATCTTAGTTTTCGTTTGGTTTTCTTAGTTTGTTTAATTTTCTTGAATAAAGTAGTTTGGACCCCCGTTCTCGCTGTGTTTTTTTGCAAATAAGTTGCTTGGTGTTGGAAAGGAGTAGTAAGTTCTTGCTTGTAAGTGCAAGAGGAGCTTGCATTGACTATGACTTAGACTTTAGCATGACATGCTAGGTGTTTTTTTGACCTTATGCTTAGTGATTATTGCTGTAGCATGTCTTGTTCCAAACAATTGGGATTGCTTAGTGTGCCTTGAAAAAATTATGCGTTGTTTTAGGATGCAAAAGCATAGTATTGTGGTTTTCTCCTTTGATGCTTTGCTTGGGTTGACTTGGCACATGCTCACACCATGTTATGACTCTAACAAGTCACCTTAGCCTCTATGATCATTTAGTCCTTGACTTGTAGTACCACTCTATGCTTTTATTAGTAATGTTTTGTTGCTCTGCATGATTATGTCCATTATGCTCTCTTAGTTGGTTGCTCCCAGTCTTTTGCTAGCCTCCACTTGTATGAGTAAGCTCTACTCATGCTTCCAACTCCCAAGAAACCAAGTTTTCCAAAGTGTCCACTATAAATTTCTATGCATGGTGTGTTACACCATTCCAAGTATATTCTTGTTTTTAGCTATCTTCCAATTAAAAACTATTTTGTTATGTGAAAACTTAGTGATTAAAGCCCTCACAAACTTGATGGCACACTTTATATAATTTGCCCCTAATAAACTTGAACCATTCCGTCATCTATGTTGTATCATGGTGGAAACTTGCCATGCCTAATCATGGTGGAAACTTGCAGCATCACCATAGTGAGCTATCTATGAAGCATCCTCAATAAAAAGATATGCATATGGTAAATAAAAAGATCATTTGAGATGCTCATTGTCTGATTGCCTTGTCATTTTGTTTATGGGATATCTCCTGTACCATGTGCAAGGGGTACCCCGTTGGCGGTTCTCTATGATATGCAAATACTTACAATGAAAAGAACTTACAGGTGACTGAAGTTGTGTAGCATGAGGTGTGGCCCTCGTATTCAAGGGACTTGATATTGCCAACTTATACTTTGTCAAGCATATACTCCACCTTTGTTCACTTTAACCTTAATCACTTCAAGATGCTTATGATAGGGGCAATGAGGGCTAAAGCTAACAAGTACCATAATTTTTGGAAGCTCTTTTTGAAACTTGAAATCCCTTCTTCCTTTATAAAAGGCTTTTCTTCCACCATTATTTGTGTCTCCACCTTCTACCTTTAGGCACCATTAAGAGAGCATAGTTGTCATTCTGTGTGCAGTGTCACAAAACTTATTGATTGATGCATATTGTGATATTACTTGTTCTTGTGCTATTTGTTTCTGGTCACCCTTGTGAACTTTGAAGGTGTCATATGCATCTATTTGCTACTCTATGAGGGACAAGCTGAATGCCACTATGCCATGTTTTCTGTATGTGAAACAAACAAACGTTTTTCAATGCATGTTATTCATGATCTTTGTTTGTAGCCTTTCATGTTGCATGCATAGTTACTATCTCCTATTGTTAGAACTCCATCTTTCATGCACATGTTTAGAGTTCTTTGTTCCCAGCCTTCAATGCTTGCAAATTGTTTGATCTTGGTTTTGATTGTGCATGTCACCTCAAAAAATTATTGTTTTTATCACTTACCTACTCGAGGACGAGCAGGAGTTAAACTTGGGGATGCTTGATACGTTGGAAACGTATCTATAATTTTTGATCCTCCATGCTTGTTTAGTATCTACTTTGCTTTGCTTTGTATATACTTTAAGGTGTTTTTATATCTTTTCTAGAACTAACCTATTAACAAGTTGCCACAGTGCTAGTTGCCTGTTTTCTTCTGTTTTTGCTTCCAGAAAGGCAGAAAATCAATATTCTTAGAATTGGATGGGACAAAAGCCAAAGTCAATATTTAACGTGAGGGACTCGAATCTAGAAGACGAGACGAAGACGCAACCCAGGGCGGCCAGACCCCCCTAGGAGCGGGCCGGCCCTGTCCTGCGCCTGGGTAGGGTGTGGGCCCCCTGGATGCCTCCCAGCCTCGCCTCTTCTCCTAGAGCCCCCAATGCAGAAACCCTAGGCACCCGATCAATATTCCACGAAACCTTCTATAGCCGCCGCCACCGTCGTCCCTAGATCAGGGGGTCTGAAGTTATTCCCGGCACCCTGCCGGAGGGGAGATCATCCTGGAGGCCTTCTCTCCGGATGTGTGAGTAGTTCCACCTTGGACTATGGGTCCATGTAGTAGCTAGATGGTTGTATATCCTCCTTTGTGCTTTCATGTATAGATCTTGTGAGCTCCGTTCATGATCAAGATCTAATCTATTTGTAATCATGCATGTTGTGTTTGCAGGGATCCGATGGATATTGAGATTACTATGTCAGATTGATTAATGGTTTTGTCTTTATGATTCTATCATGTCTGTGTTGTTTGTGATCTTGCATGCTCTCCGTTGTTAGTAGCTATCTTGGCCAAGTAGTTGCTAGTTACTCCAAGAGGGGTTATTTATGCTCGATAGTTGGTTCATGCCTCTAGTTTCCAAGGGAAGTGACAGAAATCTCTTTGGTGGTAGATGTGATGTTGCTACTAGGGAGAAAACAACGGTCTCTTGTTCACGGAACAAGTGGATTGTTTACCTTACACACTTTTCTTAAAGTAGTTGTCTGTTGCTTGCAACTTAATACTGGAGGGGGTTTGGATGATAACCTGAAGGTGGACTTCTAGTCATAGATGCAGTTGGATGGCGGTCTATGTATATTGTTGTATTGCCCAATCGAATTTCATAGGATCTTTTTGTCTAGTATTGCATTGTTATGCCTTGCTTAGTTCCTGTCAATTGCACTGTTGTAATTTGTTTACCCTTCATGCCATGTTGTTTATCTAAGGAGAGCACCTCTAGTGAACTATGGAACCCGGTCCAATCTTTACCATTGATACATATTCCACTGTTACTTGTTTACTTGCTGCAAACCATTACCTTCCACACCATACGTTTAATTCTTTGTTACAGCAAACCGGTGAGCTTGACAACCTTACTGATTCATTGGGGCAAAGTCTTGAGTTTGTGTTGTGCAGGTCTCCACGTTTCTTACAACACCCGTGTGACGTTTCCTTCCTCCTACTAGTTCGATAACCTCGGTTTCTTACTGAGGGAAACTTGCTGCTGTGCTGCTTCACACCTTGATCTTGGGGTTCCCAACAGGCTCCATGTCAACTACGTATACAACCATCAGCAACGACGCCAGAAAAAGGCTTAATGAGTGTGTGAACACTTTGTTGGGAGACCCCAAGAGGAAGGTATGATGAGCACAACAGCAAGTTTTCCCTCAGTAAGAAACCGAGGTTATCGAACCAGTAGGAGGAAGGAAATGACTCAAAGATGTTGCTAGCAACTTGGAGACCTGCACAACACAAACTCAAGACTTTGCCCCAACGAACAACGAGGTTGATAATCTCACCGGTTTGCTGTAACAAAGGATTAACTGTATGGTGTGGAAGGTAATGGTGGTTTGCAAAAAGTAAACAGTAACAGTGAAGATGTATCAATGGTAAAGATTGGAACGGGATCCATAGTTCCCTAGAGGTGTTCTGCTTAGATAAAAAAAACATGGCAAGCTGGGTAAACAAATTACAGCAGAGAAATTGACAGGATTGAGCAAGGCATAACAATGCAATACTAATCATCATGATCCTATGATATTCGATTGGGCAATACAACAAGATACATAGACTGCCATCCAACTACATCTATGACTAGAAGTCCACCTTTGGGTTATCATCCGAACCCCCTCCAGTATTAAGTTGCAAGCAACAACAACTGCTTTAAGCAAAGTGTATAAGGTAAACAATCCACTTGTTCCATGAACAAGAGACCGTTATTTTATCCCTAGTGGCAACAACACATTTACAACCTTAGACATTTCTGTCACTTCCCTTAGATAAATAGATGCTTGAACCCACTATCGAGCATAAATACCCCTTCTTGGAGTCACTAGCATCTACTTTGCCAAGATAGCTACTAACAACGGTGAGCATGCAAGATCACAAACAACACAGACATGGTAGAATCAATAAGCCAAAACCATTAATCAATCTGACATAGTAATCTCAATATCCATCGGATCCTTGCAAATACAACATGCATGATTACAAATAGATGAGATCTTGATCATGAATGAATCTCACAAGATCTAGACATGAAAGCAGAAAAAGGAGGAGATACAACCATCTAGCTACTACATGGACCCGTTGTCCAAGGTGAACTACTCACGCTTCATACGGGAGGATGGCATGATGAAGAAGAAGGCCTCTGGGATGATCTCCCCTTTGGCAGGGTGCCGGGAAGAGCTTCAGATCCCCCTATCTAGGGATGATGGTGGCGGCGTCTATAGACGGTTTTGTGGAATATTGATCGGGTACTTAGGGTTTAGGCATCGGGGGCTTCTTATAGGTGAAGAGGTAGGCTGAGGGGGTGCCCGAGGCGGATGCACCCCCAGGCGCGGGCCAGGCCTGGCCACAAGGCCAGGGGTGTGGCCCCCCTCGAGGCCCTCTTCCGTCTCGTCTTCTGGCTCCGTGTTCCCCACGGTAAAATATTGACTTTGGCTTTTGTCCCGTCCAATTCCGAGAATATTGAATTTCTGTCTTTCTAGAACCAAAATCAGAAGAAAATAGGCAACTGACACTGTGGCATATTGTTAATAGCTCAGTACCAGAAAACATATAAAAACACCTCAAAGTGTAGACAAAGCAAAGCAAAGTAGATACTAAACAAGCATGGAACATCAAAAATTATATATACGTTTCCGAAGTATCACCGTCTTCTGCTCCAGCAGCTGGCGGTGGCGCTCCTCGATTTGCATCGCCAGTTTGTTGCCGCGCAAATGTGGCGCCATAGGCACACTAGCGTAGCTGAGCTCGAAGCCGGCAGGAAGCGTCGCGTACGGCGGTGCGAGGATATTGTAGTGGGCGAACATCATGGTCTCGTAGAAGTTTAGGGTGGGACTCTCCATGGTGGCAGAGAGGATAAAGTGTGAGGGTGGGTGTAACACCCCGACCTCTCTGGACCAGTGGTTGTCACTCCTGACAGCTCAATAGGATCTCTAAACTAACCCCACAGACCAACACTAGTATTTTCTGCCCATTTTGTCCTCACTCGTGCGCACCCGGTACCTACTTCCCGATCTGTAGGGGTTCATAGCATGGAAAACAAAAAAATTCTACCGCATGCACACAAACAAGCCAAGATTTATCTACTAGATTGTAGAAAAGAGTCGATAGAAGCACTCACCCTCGAAGATTCCAAAGCGGTTAACGAGAGCAGATTCTCGTGGGTGATGTAGTCGTACACTTGCAGATCTCAAGATCGCGTAGACGATCCTTTCGGCGCTATGCGTTCGGCAGCCTTCAATGGTCACATCGTTCGGTACTCGATGAAGACCTTCCTCTCCCTTGTTCCAAAGAAAATGGAGGTTGTAGTTCTCCTTTGTGATTCCTAAGCAGACGGCCGTGGTGTCAAGTAGAGGGAAGGTCCCAGGCTAAGCCGGTGTGAGTTATGGTGGATTACGGTTTCCGGAGATCTAGGGTTTAGATGACCGGAGGAGGAGGAGGTGTCGGCGGCTAGGGTGCATGGCGCATGTGTTGGAGGGCTTGGTTCTTGTGGTGTTAGGGCAGCCCCTCTATTTATGAGAGGAGGGCAGCCTTGGGAGGGGCGGGTTTGAATCCAAACCCAAACCCAAGTTGGATTGAGAGAAGGACTTGTTTCTTCTTCCACTAGGAAACCATTGTTCTAGTTTGACTTTTCAAACTTCCTGTTTGACTTTCAATTTAGAGCTTTATTTCTCTCTTGCAAATGCCAACACCAAGTGACCTATGATATGATCCAATCATTCCACATATCCATGACACATTCATGGACCATTCCCCTTCCGGTCCGGTGAACCTTCTAGACCCTTCTAGAATCTCTCCGATGAAAACATCGGAAACTTTCTCGAACTCCGGAATCGGACTTTCCTTATATGAATCTTATTCTCCGGACCATTCCGGATCTCCTCATGATATCCCGGATCCCATCCGAGACTCCGAACAACATTCGGTATCCCTTATTAACATTCTATATCTACTAAACAACATCGAATCCTTAAGTGTGTCTCACTACGGTTCGTGAATTATGCGGACATGATCGAGACACTTCTCCAATCAATAACCAATAGAGGAATCTAGAAATTCATATGGCTCCCACATATTTATATGATTACTTTGCGATCAAATGAACCACTTACATACAATACCAATTTCCCTTTGTCTCACGATAGTTTACTTATCCAAGGTTTTGATCGTCGGTATCTCTGCATACCTAGTTCAACCTCGTTACCGATAAGTACTTTTTTCTCGTTCCCGTGATATGTGATCCCTTGTGAGCCAGTCACATGCTTGCAAGCTAATTGGATGACATTCCACCGAGAGGGCCCAGAGTATATCTATCCGTCATATGGATGGACAAATCCCACTAGTGATCCATGTGCCTCAACCCATACTTTCCGAACACTCAATGCCACCTTTATATCCACCCAGTTACGGTGTGGTGTTTGATGTCATGAAA
This sequence comes from Avena longiglumis, assembly GCA_030063025.1. Lineage (NCBI taxonomy): Eukaryota > Viridiplantae > Streptophyta > Magnoliopsida > Poales > Poaceae > Avena > Avena longiglumis. The sequence goes on along the minus strand of CP125974.1, from coordinate 42,893,285 downwards.
GAATCCTTCTGGTGATGGTGATTAGCATGATCTCATGGTCGAAGGAATTAGGTTACTATGTATCAGAAAGCTTATAGCAAACGAACTATTGAAATGACTTGATCTTTATGCTACGCTTATCTATAGGAGTATGTCCATCATACCATTCTCCTAATGATATGATCTCGTTGTTAACAACATCTCAATGTTCATGATCGAGAAACCATGATCATCTATTAACCAACAAGCTAGTATTATTAAAGAGGCTTTACTAGGAACTCTAATTTAGTTTACAAATCACACAAGTATTAATGTTTCCGGTTAATACTGTTATAGCATGAATGTAAACATTTATCATAAACACAAAGATATAATAATAACCACTTTTATTATTTCCTCTAGGGTATATCTCCAACAGTCTCCCACTTGCACTAGAGTCAACTAATCTAGATTACATGGTAATATACCGAACACCCATGGCGGTTTGGTGCTGGTCATGTTTTTCCCTCGGGAGAGGTTTAGTCAACGGATCCGCCACATTCAGATCTGTGTGTACTTTGCAAATCTTTATGTCACCATCTTGGACATACTCTCGAATAGCGTGAAAACATAGCTTGATGTGCTTCAGCTTCTTGTGTGACCTTGGTTCTTGCGCATTGGCTATGGCACCCATGTTATCACAGTAGATAGACATTGGGTCCAGCGCACTTGGAACCACACCAAGCTCTGTAATGAACTCCTTCATCCATATCGCCTCTTGTGAAGCCTCCGAAGCAGCTATGTATTCCGATTCAGTTGAAGATCTCGCCACAACGCTTTGCTTTGCACTCCTCCAGCTAATTGCTGCACCATTCAAAGTAAATACGTATCCAAATTGTGATTTAGAATCAACCGGATCAGTGTTCCAACTAGCATCGGTGTAACCAATAACAACGAGTTGTTCATCACCTCCATAAGAAAGAACCATATCCTTATTTTTCTCAACTACTTAAGGATTTTTTTTTGACCGTTGTCCAATGATCCACTCCTGGATCACTTTGATATCTGGTAGTTAAACTGACAGCATATGCAATGTCGGGTCTAGTACATAGCATGGCATACATAAGAGATCCTATGGATGAGGCATAGGGAGTCTTACTCATCCTTTCTCTATCTTCTGACGTTGCAGGACTTTGAGTTTTACTCAAGGTCGTATTGGGCAACATGGGCAATAACCCTTTCTTGCTATCTTCCATTCCAAACCTCTTTAGAACTTTGTCCAAATATGCACTCTGTGATAATGATATTAGGCATCTTGATCTATCTCTATAAATCTCTATGCCTAATATGTAAGATGCTTCGCCAAGATCTTTCATTGAAAAACTGTTATTCAAATAATCCTTGACACTATTAAGAAGGTCTACATCATTCCCAATCAACAATATGTCATCTACATATAGTATTAAGAATGCTACAGAGCTCCCACTCACTTTCTTGTAAATACAAGCTTCTCCATAAGTTTGTATAAAACCAAAGCTTTTGATTACCTTATCAAAACGTTGATTCCAACTTCGGGATGCTTGCTTCAATCCATATATGGATCGTTGAAGTTTGCATACCTTGTTAGCATCTTTAGGATCGACAAAACCTTTGGGTTGCATCATATACAACTCTTCATCAATGTCTCCATTGAGGAACGCTGTTTTGACATCCATCTGCCATATCTCATAATCATAATATGTAGCGATTGCTAACATAATCCTCCCAGACTTTAACTTTGCTACTGGTGAGAAAGTCTCATCGTAGTCAACTCCTTGAATTTGTCGAAACCCTTTTGCAACAAGTCGAGCTTTATAGATAGTAGCATTATCATCAGCATCTATTTTCTTCTTGAAAATCCATTTGTTCTCGACAGCCTTACGGCCATCCGGTAAGTCCACCAAAGTCCATACTTGGTTTTCGTACATGGATCCAATCTCGGATTTCATGGCTTCTTGCCATTTATTGGAATCTGGGCTCATCATCGCTTCCTCATATGTCGTAGAGTCATCGGTGTTGTCCACCAACATGACATTCATAACGGGATCGTACCAATCAGGAGTGGTACGAGTTCTCGTCGACCTGCGAGGTTTCGTATTAACTTCAACCGAAGTTTCATGATCAAAATCATTAGCTTCCTCTCTTATTGGTGTAGGCGCCACAGGAACTACTTCCGGTGCTGCGCTACTCGCAAGTTCGAGAGAAGGTTCAACAACCTCGTCGAGTTCTACTTTCCTTCCAGTCACTTCTTTCGAGAGAAACTCCTTCTCTAGAAAGGATCCATTCTTGGCAACGAAGATTTTGCCCTCCGATCTATGATAGAAGGTATACCCAATAGTTTCCTTCGGGTATCCTATGAAGACGCATTTTTCCGCTTTGGGTTCAAGCTTGTCCGGTTGTAACTTCTTTACATAGGCTTCGCAACCCCAAACTTTAAGGAACGACAATTTAGGTTTCTTCCCAAACCATAATTCATACGGTGTCGTTTCAACGGATTTAGATGGTGCCCTATTTAAAGTGAATGCGGCTGTTTCTAATGCATAACCCCAAAAAGATAGCGGTAAATCTGTAAGTGACATCATAGAACGAACCATATCTAAGAGAGTTCGGTTACGACATTCGGACACACCATTACGTTGTGGTGTTCCCGGCGGTGTCAAATGTGAAAGTATTCCACATTTTTTCAAATGCTCGCCAAACTCATAACTTAGATATTCACCTCCAGGATCAGATCGTATAAATTTAATCTTCTTGTTACGTTGATTCTCTACCTCACTTTGAAATTCCTTAAACTTCTCGAAAGTTTCGGACTTATGTTTCATGAAATAGATATACCCATATCTAATCAAGTCATCCGTGAAGTTAAGAACATAACGATAACCACCGCGCGATGCTACACTCATTGGGCCACACACATCGGTATGTATGATTTCCAATAAGTCTGTAGCTCGCTCCATCATACCAGAAAATGGAGTCTTAGTCATTTTACCCATCAGACATGCTTCGCATATTTCAAGTGATTCGAAATCAAGTGATTCAAGAAGTCCATCGGAATGGAGTTTCTTCATACGCTTCACTCCAACATGACCAAGACGACAGTGCCACATATAGGTCGAGTTATCGCTCATTTTCAAACGTTTAGCTTCAATGTTATTAATGTGTGTATTACTACAATCGAGATTCAATAAGAATAGAGCATCTATCAAAGGTGCATGTGCATAAAACATATTACTCATATAAATCGAACAACCATTATTCTCGGACTTAAACAAGTAACCGTCTCGCAATAAACATGATCCTGATATAATGTTCATGCTCAACGTATGCACCAAATAACAAGTATTTAAGTATAAAACTAATCCCGATGGTAGATGAAGAGGTAGTGTGCCGACCGCGATCACATCAACCTTTGATCCATTTCCTACGCACATGGTCACCTCATTCTTCGCTAGCTTCCGTTTATTCTGGAGAACCTATTTCGAGTTACAAATATGAGCAACCGAACCAGTATCAAATACCCAGGCACTACTACGAGTACTAGTGAGATACACATCAATAACATGTATATCGGATATACCCTTCTTCTTCTTAAAGTTGCCGTTCTTCAAATCCGCCAAGTACTTTGGGAAATTCCGCTTCCAGTGACCCTCTCCCTTGCAGTAAAAGCACTCAGTATCAGCCTTAGGCCCAGCCTTGGTCTTCTTCACCGGCGCGGTAACTTTCTTACCGCCCTTCTTGAATTTTCCCTTTTTCTTAGACTTGCCATGCTTCTTGAATTTGGTGGTCTTATTGACCAACAACACTTGGTGCTCTTTCTTGATCTCCACTTTTGCAGACTTTAACATGGAGAAGAGTTCTGGCAACGACTAGTCCATGTTTTGCATATTGTAGTTCATCACAAAGTTCTTGTAACTTGGTGGTAGTGATTGGAGGACACGGTGAATCCCCAAAGCATTAGGAATCACTATACCCAAGCTTTGGAGTTTACTTATGCCTGCACATCTTAAGCACGTGCTCACCGACGAGATGCCCTCTTCCATCTTGCGGTTAAAGAACTTTTCGTAAGCCTCATAACTCTCAATCGTCGCGTGAGCCTCAAATATCATTTTGAGTTCACGGACAATATCATGTGGGTCATGGTTCTCAAACCTTTCAAGCTCCGATTCCAAACCATACAAGATAGCACACTAACTGGAGTCGATTCTTCCGAGCGAGGAAAACATTCTTTACCTCATCGGTAGCATCACCGCAGTGGTTACCTAGTGGTGCATCCAGACATAGGTCAAATTACCAAGATTGAGGACAATCCTCAAATTGCGAACCAATCGGTAGTTGCTTCCATTGTTTTTCAACTTTTCTTTCTCTAGCAACGAATTAAAATTGATGGTAGGGGCCGCCATTGATCTACAACATATTTGCAATAGTTTATACTAAGTTTATGACAATTGAGTTCTAAATAATAGTTAAATTAATCTAGGTGAACTCCCACTCGAAATAATATCCCTCTAATTGTTTTAGTGATCACACGAACCAAATCTACCACATCAAAACCGATCATCACGAGAATTGATGTAGCTTCAATGGCGAACAATCAACATGTTCATCATATCTTCTATATGACTCATGCTTTACCTTTCGGTGATCCGTGTTCCGAGACCATGTCTATACATGCTAGGCTCGTCAAGATCAAACCTTATCTTCCGCATGAGCAAAATCTGGCTTGCTCATGTTGTATACACTCGCAGAATCTAACACACCCGATCATCACGTGGTGCTTCGAAACAACGAGCTTTAGCAACGATGCTTACTAAGGATGAACACTTTAAAACTTGAAATTGTGTGCTTGAGGGATCATCTTATAATGCTACCGTCGTAAACTAAGCAATACAAGATGCATAAAAGGATTAACATCACATGCAATTCATAATATGTGATATGATATGGCCTTTCTTCTTGTGCTTCCGATCTCCATCTTCAAGCACGAACATGATCTCCATCATCACCGGTATGGCGTCAAGGTTAATGGTGTCGCTTCATGGTTGTCGCCCAGCATCAACTATTACAAATACTTTGAATAGACACGCAGTCTTAATGTAACGAATTTAAAGGACAACCATATGGATCCTGCCGGTTGCCAGCTTACAATAAGGAACATTGAATACATCATATATAATCACAATCATGGCCATATCACATCACAGCACACCCCCACAAAACAAAGTTAGACGCCTCTAATTTTCTTTGCATGTTTTACGTGGTTTGGGGCTTTCAATAAGTGTCGTTCTAACTTACGAACAAGAACCACAACGTTGATGCTTGAACTATCAAGTGCCCGTTGTAAATTGAATCTATACTATGATGGGAGAGACAGACACCCGAAAGCCACTTATGTAATACAAGTTGCATGTTAAGCATGGAGCAAGTCTCATGAACGATGTCATGTAAGGTTAGCCCGGGCCGCTTCATCCCATCATACCGCAAGATGCAAAGTACACAAAAAGCAATTGATAATAAAAACACCACCGCCCACAATGACCATTGTGTTCTACTCATGCAACAGATCTACATATAGAGCTGGCTCTGATACCACTGTAGGAGTTCGTAGCATGCAAAACAAAAAAGTTCTACCGCATGCACACAAACAAGCCAAGATCTATCTACTAGATTGTAGCAACGAGTCGATAGAAGCACTCACCCTCGAAGATTCCAAAGCGGTTAACAAGAGCAGATTCTCGTGGGTGATGTAGTCGTACACTTGCCGATCTCAAGATCGTGTGAGACGATCCTTCCCACGCTGCATTCGGTGCGCTTCCACAATCGGTCACACGTTGATTTCGATGAAGACCTTCCTCTCCCTTGTTCCAAAGGCGGTGGAGGTTGTAGTTCTCCTTCGTGATTCCGGCGACGGCATGGTGTCGGAAGTTGAGGAAGATCCGCAGGCTTCCCTAAGCCGATCTGATTTATGGTGGATTAGGGTTTTCGGAGATCTAGGGTTTAGATTACGGGAGGAGGAGGAGGTGTCAAGGCGGCTAGGGACGGCGAAGGCGTGTGTGGGAGGGCTTGGTTCTTGTGGTGTTGGGGCAGCCCTCACCTCTATTTATGAGAGGAGGGCAGCCTTGGGAGGGTGGGTTTGAATCCAAACCCAAACCCAAGTTGGATTGAGAGAAGGACTTGTTTCTTCTTCCACTAGGAAACCATTGTTCCAGTTTGACTTTTCAAACTTCCTGTTTGACTTTCAATTTAGAGCTTTATTTCTCTCTTGCAAATGCCAACACCAAGTGACCTATGATATGATCCAATCATTCCACATATCCATGACACATTCATGGACCATTCCCCTTCCGGTCCGGTGAACCTTCTAGACCCTTCTAGAATCTCTCCGATGAAAACATCGGAAACTTTCTCGAACTCCGGAATCGGACTTTCCTTATATGAATCTTATTCTCCGGACCATTCCGGATCTCCTCGTGATATCCCGGATCCCATCCGAGACTCCGAACAACATTCATTATCCCTTATTAACATTCCATATCTACTAAACAACATCGAATCCTTAAGTGTGTCTCCCTACGATTCGTGAATTATGCGGACATGATCGAGACACTTCTCCGATCAATAACCAATAGAGGAATCTGGAAATTCATATGGCTCCCACATATTTCTACGATTACTTTGCGATCGAATGAACCACTTACATACGATACCAATTTCCCTTTGTCTCACGATAGTTTACTTATCCGAGGTTTTGATCGTCGGTATCTCTGCATACCTAGTTCAACCTCGTTACCGATAAGTACTCTTTTCTCGTTCCCGTGCTATGTAATCCCTTGTGAGCCAGTCACATGCTCGCAAGCTAATTTGATGACATTCCACCGAGAGGGCTCAGAGTATATCTATCTGTCATATGGATGGACAAATCCCACTCTTGATCCATGTGCCTCAACCCATACTTTCCGAACACTCAATGCCACCTTTATAGCCACCCAGTTATAGTGTGGTGTTTGATGTCATCAAAGCATCCTTCTGGTGATGGTGATTAGCATGCTCTCATGGTCGAAGGAATTAGGTTACTATGTATCAGAAAGCTTATAGCAAACGAACTATTGAAATGACTTGATCTTTATGCTACGCTTATCTATAGGAGTATGTCCATCATACCATTCTCCTAATGATATGATCTCGTTGTTAACAACATCTCAATGTTCATGATCGAGAAAGCATGATCATCTATTAACCAACAAGCTAGTATTATTAAAGAGGCTTTACTAGGGACTCTAATTTAGTTTACAAACCACACAAGTATTAATGTTTCCGGTTAATACTGTTATAGCATGAATGTAAAAATTTATCATAAACACAAAGATATAATAATAACCACTTTTATTATTGCCTCTAGGGCATATCTCCAACACGATCAGCCACCCATCCTCAAATTGCTCTAGGCCAAGCACTCTTAACCATAGGGGTGGGCATAAAAAACCGAAACCGAACACCGAAACCGAATAACCGAAACCGAAACCGAATACACCGAACCCGAATTGGCGGAAACTAATTTTGGTTAGTAACTATGATTAACCGAATTTATAAATATTAATTCGGTTTTGACTCTCTGTTAACCGAAATAACCGTATAAACCGGAAATATACGTGACAAAGCTAAATATATTTGTGATTCTGTTTCAGTCATCCATTACTGTACGTAGATACTAGCTCGTGCGACAAAAAGACATGCATGAAAAGCTGCCAGGCTGCCCATGCATGTACGTATGTCTTTAGCCACATGCACGTACATGTTCGTGGTTTAACAACTCATGCATGTACGTATGTCTCCAGCCACATGCACGTATATGTTTATGGTTTAACTGTCAATTGTGTCTATGAATTTTGTTGGAAGCCTTTCAATTGTTTTTCTGTTTTGGATATAATTATGTATATTAGCTGAACTCTCAACACATACAATTTGTTGAATGTATACGGCTTGGAAGATAGACATCATTTTTTTTGAACGAGCAAGATAGACATCATGCTTATTATGTTCTTTTTCTACACATGCGTTCAAGACATCAGCTAGCCATGTATTGCTTCAGGTACTCGCCGACCTGGAGGTTGCTTCCGGTGCGCCGATGAGTGGTTTAGCGCGTATGGATCTACATAAATTATGGCACAATGTTGTTATTTTCAGAAGTTCGGTTAAAAACCGAACACCGAACCGAATTGTCCACTAACCGAACTATTGATTAATTAAAAAACCAAAATAATTTCGGTGCCTATTTTGTAGAAACCGAATTATAGAAAAACCCGAAAAACCGAACCGAATTAACCGAAAAACCCGAATGCCCACCCCTACTTAACCTCAGAGTTCTTTTCAGACGAGCTTCTAGAAAAGAAGTTGCAACTTGTTGTATGAGTATACTATCAATCACATTAAGCCATGCGACATGGTCTCACATACACCTTCCCTTAGAAGATCGACGTCCTCGTCGACCAACCAGAAGCCAGGAACATCCCATCTTGGCATACATCCGTGCGTCCAGTGCCGGAACATGTACCAGCCGTGTCCACTCTGGGCCACACGTGCCATGCTCCACATGTCCACCACTGACCCGCACACGCCCGTGTAACTGCGAGGGTCGGCTCTGATACCACTTGTAACATCCCGGCTGTCGTGGTGGTGGCACGTCAGATGCCATGGGTAGGCTAAAGTATGGGGCAAATGGATGCTAGTGGGATCTGGGGAGGGAAGATGTAGTTAATTCTACACACAAATGACTAACATACAGATCTTTATTTCTCCTTTCTTGGGCTACAAGTGCTCCTTGAGCTGTATGCAGGAAGAAATGATGAACTTCTACCATCCTAACGGTATAGAATGAGCCGATCCCTCCTCAAAGGTCCAAGCTTCTCCTTATAAAGGGATACCTTGGCTCCTCTAGGGCTGACGTGGCAAGCATATTCGAGGAATATGCTTGTCCCAATATAGTAAATCGGCGAGCTCCTTTCCGTGTCCCCCTTCTAATGACGGCAAAGTTCCAGAGAGCCCCACTTGCATGCCTCGGGTTCCAGGACTGTCACCTCCGTGACCTCCTTCTGCTCTTCTGCCGCTCTGCGCCTTGTCCTTTGCGCTTGGCTCTGTTCAGATTCTCCCTAGCCTGAGGCTAGGGTTTGACTTTAGGCTCCTCCTTCTCCTGCAAGCTTCATGTTATTCTACCGCCGCTTAACTTTCTCGGCCTTCACCGCATTATGGCTTATTCGGACCTGCCGACTTAACTCGTCGTCGGCGAATAACCGTGACCCCTCCGGTAAAGCGTCATGGTCATGATCATCGGCCGACCTTTACATGACTCGCCGATATAAGCAAGAACTTCGGCATAAGACCGGGGAAACTCCTTTTGGCTTATCCCGTCTTGACCATGTCTTGCTCTTTGCCCACCTCGAAAAGGACGGCAGACAGACCCAAAAAGAGGCTTTACAACGCGTTCTCCCCTTTCTGTTTTTGTAAACTATGCCCAACGCCTTCGAAATGATGGAGGAAGAGGGTTGTCAACTATTCAAAAAGGTCCTACCCGGGGTCACCTCCCCAACATTAGTCCCCGAAGCTGGTGTGGTCCCGTCCGTACCTTGGCCGGGCCACATCAGTTTCCCAATGCTCATTTTTCCTCATTTTCGAGTTACTCTCTCCTGTTCGAGGTATCCGTGTAGCTTCTTGTGTACGCCTCATCCTACGTGTAACACTCATCATTATTTCTCTATTTTTTTGTTCCTCTACAGTTCCTCGACAACGCTTCTGATGATTCTGCGCTTTGTCGCGTCGCCAGAGACTGATCCTTTCCTACGTCGGTGGTGGTGTGGCTCCACGATTCGCGCATACGATCTACATGGTTAGCGCCCGCATGCACGATCCCACTACCACCAAGGCCACGTGGTTATAAAGAGGGGCACGGGGCTAGAGGATTTAATTTCCTCCTTCGCTCACCATTGCCCTTCTTCCTCCTTTCGCCCTTGCGCCTGCTCGTGCTTCTGCGGCCGCGCGCTCGTTGAAATCTTCGATGACAAGGCCCTAATCCCTCTGCTCCATCGACCACGTCCCCGTACACTTGCTCCGGCGCCGTTGCCAGTGAGTTTCTCTGTGGTTTCATTTCTTAGATTTTTCTCTAGACGCGTCTGCCGCCCTATAGGTTCCCCGCGGCGGTTCCTTTTCTGCTCCGCCGCCGTTTTCGCCTAGGACCACGACGGGGCCCTGCACCTCTAGGCTTTGCTCCGCCGATATTTCCTCTTCCGTAGACTCCTCCGCCGACCCTATGTCAAGCTCCATTAGCGGCGCGCTCATCGAGGATGACGATGCGTCTGGTCGAGCGGGGCTCTGGCAAGGTTCAACGTCACCGCCGAGAGGTTGAGTGGTTAATTAGAACTATGGATTCTGCCGAGGTAGCTGCTTACCGGCAATGAATCTTCTCCCATTTTTAACGAGGGTGAGTCGCTGTTTTATGTCCCATTTCGCTGGTTTGGTCTTCCCTTAGCGATTTCGCTAGGTAATTCCTCGATTACTTTGGCTGTGAAGCATCATCTTCAGTTAACGCCATTGCTTCTCAATCCGCTTTTATCTCGCCTCGGAAGGATACTTGACCTCTGGCGTCTGGCATGTATGGTCCAAGTTCTTACAGATCCGATCCAATGTCGTTCGGACAAACCCTTCATCCTTCCGAGAAATTGCTTACCCAGTGTGGAGCAGCGTCCATCACACCTCGGAGGAAATCCGAGTTTCCTCGCGTTGCTGGTCTTGAGTCATGCAAGAAATGGCATAGATCGTTTTTCTATGTCAAGAATTATAGGAAGGAAGACAAGATTCGGCTCCCTGCTTTCTCCATCGGCCCCCCTTCTAACAAGAACTGGACTTATAATCCTAGGAAGAGCCATGCTCTGGCCGAGGCCTTTGAGATTCGGCTGAAGGAGCTGATCCGCGCCGGGTTATGTGGCGACGATCTGATGACCACCTTCGTCGGAATGGATCCCTTTTTCAAAGAACGCACGCACAAGCTCTGCTATATGAGCAGTCCCCTTGATCCCAACCGAGTCTCGACGGTTGAGCTCGATAATTATCTTATTTTCAAGCGTGTCCGAGCTATCTTTAAGACGGAGATGCCGGAGGATTGGACACAGGGGAAGCGTTCACCGTGGAATCCCCTCGAGGTAAGTTCACGCTTTTATGTTTTGCCCCAATTGCGTTTGTGATTCCTTTGCTAACTCCTTTGTCTCTTTTCTTGCGAGATTTGGGCGTAAGATTGAAGATGCCGAGGTTTTGGCCCTCCCGTGGACCGTAGATCGGAACACCCCAGATAGCGGGGAACCTGACTCGGAGGAGTTCGTTCCCAAGTCGTACCTCGCTCCGGCTCGTGCCCGTGGCAAGACCTCGTCTCACGAGGAGGAAAGTGATTCGTACGATGTCCAAATTCTTGAGGTAGTTGCCGCAATGCCTATCTCTTATGCATTTCCGGCTTCTACTTCCCCAGCTAATCAGGCCGGTCAGGTGCACGATGCCGAGCCTCTCGCCTCCCAACCTCCTGCTACCTCACAGAAGCGTGCCGCTCCAACGGGTGCCTCCGAAGCCGCTCCCAAGAAGCAAACTAAAAAGTCATCCCAGCACCTTCCGAAGCGTAAAACTATGCCCGGAGTTACTGGGTACACTCATTTTCATTTGTATTTCTTGTTTCTCTTTTACCATCCTTTGATTTGACTTTCTGTGCTTTTGCTGCGCTCCTCTTTCTGTTAAGCCCAGTGGTCAAAGCATGACGAGTCATACTACTCGACTGCCTTCTCCTCCGCCTCCTGAAGATACCAGAGTTCCTAGTCCAGCTCGCGTGGACTCTCCTCCTGCTCCGAGTCAAACATTACCTCGGCAAGATGCACCCGTGGTTACCGTTGCTGATGCCAACATAACCCGGACAATTGATCCTCCTTTCGAACCCGCTGCCCCCATCATGAACCCCGGAGTTTCCCCCGAGACTCCTTTGGCCCGCGCAGTTTCAACCACAACTCCAACTCTAGCCGAGGATATCACCATCTCGGCGCCCTCAAAAACTATAGTTCCTCCTGTTTCCAAAGACACCACCCCTAGTGCCGAGGTAACAGCTCCTGCCGACGCCTCTTCTAAGGCCAAGAAGGTCGTCGTCACCAAACCTCCCTCATCTCAGAAAGGGCTTGCTAGCTCTTCTCAACCTACAATTGCCGATGAGCTCCGCAAGGGGGTTTCCTCTGCCAAGACCGTTGTCACCCCGGCCGCTGATACTCAGCTCGCTCTTCACAAGAGTCCCGCGGCGGCGGTTGTTACACAACACGTCCGAGGTAAAGTCCTGAGACGTACTGAGAGTGGGAACAGCCTCGGCTCATTGGTTGAGTATGCCAATAATTGGAACGCTGCTGATCAGCTCGAGGACAATCCAAGCAGTCAGCCATTTCAACTTTCCAACATCAGCAGTCGCTTGCATCTGGCTACCAAGGTCGTGCTTGACAGCGATAAGATGAACGAGGTAATTGTTTTTATTGACGTTCGATTAGTCATTCGAATGATATTATATATACTCTAGTCCCCGAAGCTTGCAACCGAATAACTTGTTATTCGTTTGGAAGTTTTATTAGGCTTTGCCTGTTTCGTTTTTGTCTTAGTGTTCGAATATCCAGTCATCTAGATCTGAGTTATGCTTTGCTTAATTCGGATCTGTCCTAGTGTTCAAATATCCAGCCACCTAGATCCGAGTTATGCTTTTCTTAATTCGGGTATGTCCTAGTGTTCAAATATCTAGCCACCTAGGTCCGAGTTAAGATTTTGCTTGATTCGGATCTGGCTTAGCTTTGAATATCCAGCCACCTAGGTCCGAGTTAAGCTTTGCTTGATTCGGATCTGTCCCAGCTTCGAATATCCAGCCACCTAGGTCCAAGTTAAGCTTTGATTGATTCAGATCTGTCTTAGCTTCGAGTATCTCACTGCTATTCATTTTGTCGCTTAGGTTCCGCATGGTCGGCAGACCGCCGAATTCCAAAGGCTGCTTTTCGTACATAAGAAATTGCAAGATAAGTATGAAAAAGTTGTTCCTGTGGTGAAGAAAGCTGGTAAGTTAACAAACTTTTGTATTGTCCCTAAAGTTCTTAGTATTTTTGACTTGAGGCGTTAGCTCATTTTGCTGGTGAATAGGTAATATCAACAATCTTAATATCCGTCTTGAGAAGAAAGTCAAGGCCCTGGAAGGTTAGTTACCCTTTCTCTTTACAGATTTCCGTTCGAAACTTATCCCGGTTCTTTTAACTTTTTGGCTTTGGTATAGCCGAGTTACAAACTCTTGCAGCGTCACATCAAGAATGCATACCCGTGCCTGATATGATGCCTCATTTTTTAGAACAAGCCGCTACTCACTCGGCGCAGCTGAAAGAGAAAGATGACGAGATAATTCGCTTGCGCGCCGAGGTGGAGTCCCTCAAGCTCTCTCAGAAGTCTGAGCTAGAGAAAGTTGACCAGGAGTTCTCCGAAGAGAAGAATCAGCTAGCTCTGCAATTGCAGAAAAATAAAGAACTCCTCGAGGCTGTCGAACTTAAGACACGGGCGATGAGCGAGGAGATCACTCGCTTTGAGAAGACCAAGGTTGATTGGGCTCAAGATCTTCAGAAAATGTTGAGCTATATTCATTGTAAGTCTCTGACCGTGGCCGAGTTATCTTCTTCTCTTTCTTACTTTTGAGTGATATACTTTTATTCTGCGCAGACCATTTTCCAGAAGCTAAGCCCTTGAGCTCAGGAGCGGTGATTAATGCTCGCGTGCGCCGAGGTGTTCCCGCAGATGCAAGCCCAGAATACTCGATGGAAGATTTCTTGGTTGCCGTTGGTGCTGTTGTTGGTCCGATGAAGATTATGGGCAGAGATTTGGTGCAAGCAGCCATTCGGGCCTACCATGTTCTCTGACCGAATACTTCTGGAACTCCTGATATTGATGAGATCAAGATACTGGTGGAAAGACTAATGGCATCCCAGAACCAGTTAAATCTCTGGAGGGAGTCCGCTGGACGAGCTGGTGCTGATATGGCGCTCACAGTCATTATGTCATGGTACGAGGATATTTCGCTCGATACCTTGATAAATTTGCGCATTGGCTCCCGTTGGGTTGAGGATCCGAATTAGCCGTCACGACAAGCTCGTGCCTTCAGCTTGTTGAGTATCGGCGTGCATAATCGGATTGAAGGGCGAAGTTTCCTTCTAACCGGTGGAAGACGTCGGTCGAAGATGCCTCGATGATAATTCATGACCAGACGAGGTGAGGCGACTCGGACACTTCGTGATTCCAAAGAAGCTCGGATGGGGACGACGACGCCGATCATCTTCCAAAGGGTGGGCATTCTCAAGCTCAAGCTAATGTTTCTCAACAGCCCGGGCTTCCCAGTCGCTCCGGGTTGTGGAGGCGGCAACTACCGAGGTCGTCTACCTCGGGCCTAGTGCCCACTCAAGTCGCTGCCCTTAGGTTCAAAAAACTTTAAGTTATTTCTTATCCCCGGTATGCCGGGCGTATGATGTGTGTGAAACAATTGTCCGACTTTCTGTGTGGTATGAACCTCTTTTGCCTTTTGCCGCTGAGGCACGTATGATGGTGATCGTTATTAGTCTGTCTAAACAGATCTTGTTGGTTTAAATCTTTGCTTAGGTGGCCTTCAATCTCATTAGTTCAGATTGCGTGTTTTCATTTGACCCACCTTAGTTCGGCTTTTAATATTGCATGGCCTTTATAAGTTCGATGGCTCAACAATTGTGTTGTTGATCTCTATCCGAGCTATAAATCTCGAAGCCCATATTTGGGGAAATCGAAATAATATCGTTCAAGGTAACTTTTGACCTACCGTTCGGGGTGCCGAAGTTTAATGCCCATTTTTGTAACGGGTGACCATCATGGGGCAATTCCCTAGCCAATGCTCTAGAAATCGAGGTTTCAATGCCTAATTCGCGATAAGGGATAATATATTATAGTCCCCGAGTTCCCTGCTCGAGGTCCTGAAATTTAACACATAATTCAGGAATAAAAATAACGCTAAGCAGTCCCCTGTCATCGCTCAAGGTGCCGAGGTTTAATACATAACCCTAAATAAGAAATAATATAGGCGCAGTCTTTGCTCACCGTCAATGTGCCGAGGTTTAGTACATAACCCAAAATAAGAAATAACATAGGGCAGTCCCCGAGTCACTGCTCAAGGTGTCGAGGTTTAATACATAGTCGATACTTTGACCTGAAGCGTCACATTACAACGTATCATAAATGACTCCTACGAGTAAAATGGACGAAGTAAAGCTATGTTCCATGGTCTTTTCGATTCCTCGCCAGCTTTGTTTGCCTTGTTCTCTTCTGATGACTGAGCATCAATTAGGTAATATGCATCATTGTGCAATGCTTTGCTCACGATGAATGGTCCCTCCCATGGGGGCGATAGTTTGTGCATGCCGGCTGTGCGTTGCACCAGCCGAAGAACCAAATCTCCTTCTTTAAACACTCTTGGATTGACTTTCTTGCTGTGATATCGTCGTAAGTCTTGCTGATAAATAGTTGATCTTGATAGTGCCAACTCCCTGGCTTCTTCTAGCAGATCGACATCATCTTGCCGAGCTATCTCATTTACCTAAGCGGTTGTATACTGGGTAACTCTTGGAGAGTCATGTATTATGTCGGCTAGAAGCACGGCTTCTGCTCCATATACCAGAAAAAATGGGGTATACCCTGTTGACCTATTTGGGGTAGTTCTGAGGCTCCATAGTACTGTTGGTAGTTCCTCGATCCAACACCCTGCCGACCTTTGCAGTGGTTCGACGAGTCGGGGTTTTATTCCGGACAATACTAGTCCATTGGACCTTTCTACTTGCCCATTAGATGCTGGGTGAGCCACCGAGGCGACATCTAGTCTTATGTGTTTTTCTTGACAGAATCTAGCAAAGACACCTTCAGCAAAGTTTGTGCCATTGTCTGTAATAACACTGTGTGGGTAACCATATCTCAAGATAATATCTTTGAGGAATTTTACTGTTGCTGGTCCATCATATTTTTTTATTGGTTTCACTTCAATCCACTTTGTGAATTTGTCGACCATGACTAAAATGTGGGTCATCCCGCCCCAGTCCGGCTTGAATGGTCCCACCATATCTAAGCACCACACATAAAACGGCCAAGTAATTGGTATCGTTTTTAACTCGGACGATGGCATATGTATCTTGCTGGCATATCTTTGGCAACCATTACATTTCTCCACCAATTCTTTGGCCTCTTTCAACGCTGTTGGCCAATAAAATCCATGCCTGAATGCTTTGGCCACTAAAGCTCTGGACGAAGCGTGATGCCCCCATTCTCCTTGATGTATATCCAGGAGAATCTCCTGGCCTTCCGCTCAATCCACACATCTTTGCAGCACGCTTCTGACACTCCTTTTATACAGCTCATTGTTTATGATTGTATAAGCTTTAGCTCTTATCACTGTCTGTCTAGCCAATACCTCGTTATTCGGCAAGGTCGCATCCTTAAGGAAGGAAAATATGGGTTGCGCCCATGTTGGCATGATTTTTTCTGGGATAATTTCACTATCTATTTCCATATTCTCCGCCGACATAACCACCTCGGAATTTTCCATATCCATTCGTGCATCGACCGGGTTTACTCGGCTACATTGTTTGATGCGGCAAAATGTATTTGCATCACATATTTTAGCTGATCTCTTTTTGGCGAGGTTAACACAATCCCTGCCCCCAAGCCATTTCTCAGCTTGGAACCGTCGAAGTGCATTATCCAATAATTCGGATTAGGCAATGGTGGCTCATATTTTACCTCGGCCCAATCCACTAAGAAGTCGGCCACAGCCTGAGATTTGATTGCATCTCGCCTATCAAATTGCGGAGCATAAGGTGACAATTCAATTGCCCATTTTGCTATTCGGCCGCTTGCATCTTTGTTGCTCAATATGTCTGCTATGGGCACTTCACAGATCACCTTGATCGGGTGCTCTTCGAAGTAATGTCTAAGTTTCTTTGCTGACATGTATACTCCATATGCCATCTTATGATAATGTGGGTAATTTTGTTTTGAGGCTGATAGTACCTTGCTCAGGTAATATACTGGCTTTTGTACTGATTTATCATCTTCAATTCGTTCCACAATGATCACCGCACTTACCACTCTGTTTGTGGCGGCTATGTAAAGTAACATAGGCTCTTTTGATAATGGAGAGGCTAGGATTGGTGCTGTGACCAACATCTTCTTCAGTTCATGAAATGCCTTATCTGCTTGTGGTGTCCAAATGAACTTATTAGATTTTTTCATCAGTTGATATAATGGTAGTGCCTTCTCTCCCAGCCGACATACAAATCGGCTAAGCGAGGCCATGCAACCCGTGAACTTCCGTACGTCATTTCGAAATCTCGGCAATTCCATCCTTTCTACCGCTCTTATCTTAGTTGGGTTGGCCTCTATACCTCGGCTAGATACTAGAAAACCGAGTAGTTTTCCAGCTGGTAGACCGAAGGTGCATTTTTCCGGGTTAAGCTTCATTCGGAACCTTCTCAAGTTCGTGAATGTCTGCCGAATATCATCCAGTAGCGTTTTGCTCTCTTTGGTTTTGATAACCACATCATCTATGTATACTTGTACATTTTTTCCTATCTGGTCATGTAGACATTTTTGCATACATCTCTAGTACGTTGCCCCTGCGTTACGCAGGCCGAATGGCATGGTGCGATAGCAATAAGCCCCGTACGGGGTAATAAACGCAGTCTTTTTGATTAGCCGGATTTAACGGTATCTGGTGAAAACCAAAATACGCGTCTACAAATGATAACAGCTCACAACCAGCGATCGAATCAATGACTTGGTCTAATCTAGGTAAAGGAAAAGGATCTTTGGGACACGCCTTGTTCAGGTTCGTGTAATCAATACACATTCGCCATACGACGGCTACATTTGGATCATCCTTTTTCTTTTCTACTAACACCGGGTTTGATAGCCAATCCAGATAAAGCACTTCCATGATGAATCCGGCCGCAAGGAGCCGAGCTATCTCATCCCCTATTATTTTTCTCCTGTCTTCGGCAAAGCGGCGGAGAGGTTGCTTCACCGTCCTTGCTCCTGGCCTTACATGCAGAGAGTGCTCAGCCAACTCCCTCGGCACACCTTGCAGGTCTTGAGTTGACCATGCAAAGATGTCCCGATTCTCACGGAGGAAGTTGGTGAGCTCACCTTCCTATTTGGCATCTAGGCCGGCACCAATAGTGACGGTGCGTTCTGGGAATTGCTCATCTATCTGGACTTTTTTCGTTTCTTTAGTCGGCTGGAAGGAAACGCTTCCATGTGGGTTGGCCAATGCCGGCATATTCAATTGCGCCGACTGAGCGAGAGCCGCTACCTCTTGAATCCTTCTTTTTTCTCTTGCGATCACCAATGACTTGGCCAGGTTTGATCCGGCCAAGGCACATTCCATCGACTTCTTGTAATCTCCTGCTACTGTTATCACCCCTTGTGGTCCGGGTAGATTCATTTTGAAGTAAGTTATGTGGCAGCTGCTCATGAATTTGGCCAATGCTGGCCGCCCGAGTAAAGCATGATAGCAACTCTCTAGATCCACCACTTCAAACTCCAAATTTTCTGCTCTGCAGTTTTCCCTTGTGCCGAATAACACATCTACTTGAACCTTTCCAATGGGTTCGCACGAAAGTCCCAACATTATTCCATGGAACGTGGTTCTCGTGGATTGCAGCATATTCTGCGATATTCCGAGTTTATGCATTGTATCCTTGTACATGATATTGATACTGCTCCCATTGTCAATGAGTACTTTTGAAAATTTCACATTAATGCTCGGTCCGACAAATGTAGGATCTAGTACGAGTGCGTACGACCCCGGATTCGGCATTATTTTGGGATGATCCTTTATGCACCAAGTTACTTCTTGATCCGACCAAGACACATATCTTGGTACTGCTGGCATAACTGCATTCACTTCCATATGCCGGCGCTGTACACTTTGACTGTCTTGCTGTTCTGTTGTGAACACGCGATATGATTGGTGATGTTCCCTGTAATCATTGCGTCCATTATTTCCAGGGTTTGTCCTTCCATCCTGACCCTGATTTATCACTTGATGCACTGCATCTCTCCGGTCCGAGTTATCATACCTCGGGGGAGGAGGGGGTAACATTAGCTGCTGTGCATTTGCCCTACCAATCAGCATTGCCGATGTCCCTGATGGGAAGGTGCTTGCATGCCCGCCGGGTTCCCCATTGCATTTTTCATCCAGACGCCTTGCCGAGTTGTATGATTGGCCGGCTTGGCCGGGTTTGGAGTGTGAAATTTAAACGGTTGATCCAACATGGAATCAAACGTGTACTTCGGCCTTTCCTGCCATTGCTTCTTCTGTTCATGCGTCCATTGTCTCTTCCCTTCATTCCTTGGTGTCCATTGCTGAGGACCATTTTTCTGCCGCTGACTGTTTCCGTGACTCGGCTGATCTTGCACTACCGCTGCCACCTGATTGTAGGCGTATCTGTAATCCGGTCTTTCCTCTCTTCTTCTACCTCTGAACTCATTGCGCCTCAATGATCCGGTCGCATCTCTTGCATATTGATCTTGATGCTCCCGATGATCCGCCGACATTAGCTCTGGTTGCGTCGGATCTCCCAATGCATACGAATCCGCTATCCTGATAGTTTCTGCCAAAGTGGTTGGCATTTCTCTTTGCAGTCGTTGCCACAAGACACTGGCATAACGGCATCCTTGAGTGAACCAAGCTATCGCTTGTGATTCTATAACTCCCTCTCATGAATTCCTGAGGTTACACCACCAAGTCAAGAATTCTCTGTCGTCTCTATTCGCCTTTGCTTGCACATTACTGTCCGCCCTGTTTGGTCTCTTGTAAGTCTGGTAAAGTTGTTGACAAACATTTCCTCAAAATCTAGCTAGCCAGTTGATAACGCTACCAGGCATTATTTAGCCATACTCTGGCCGGTCCTTCCAGCATTTGCGGGACATATCTTACTTCCCATCGCAAGTTTCTACCAGCTATTTTTACTGCAGTGGCATAGTCCATTAACCAATCTTGTGGTTTGGTACTCCCATTGTATGTTTCCGTGCCCCTTTCCAGCTGAAAGTTCGGCACTGGCGGCTCGCCCATGATCCGTGGTCTGAAACATGCCGGACCCGGCTGACCCTGCTCTTCTAACAACTCGGACCGGTACAGCCGGTCCAGTTTTAGTCTTGCATCACTTGATGGCAAATCTCTGTAAATAATTCTTTCCTGCATTCCATAGTGGTTATTCCCACCCTGACCTGCATATTCCATATCTGAGTAACCATCATTGTACCTCTCATTTGCCTGATTGTGGCGAGTTGGTCTTACTTCTCTTTCCTGCCGAGGTTCATACCTCGGCTGTGGATTGGGCGGCGGATCTCTCCTTCCTTCTCCCGGGATATTGTTTTCATGATTTCCTCTTCCGAGGTCTCCGTTACCTCGGCTTCCGTCACCTCTGTTGGCACGGTGGGGGTTTCTTTCGCCATTGTTATCTCGGCTTCCATTGCCTCTGTTCTCATTGATCTTTTCGGCTACTGCCGGGTCATACGGTACAATATGCTTGTTTCTTTTTCCTGAAGTTACCGCTCTGTCTTTTCACGCATTGTTTCCGGGTGAAGATGCAGCTACCACTGAAAGGGTAGTTGCTGCTCCAGCCGAATGAACCATACATGAGGCACCAGGTCTCGTCGGGTCTGCCTTAAGCATTTCCTTATTCTGCTGGTTCGCAATGCGCACCAGCTCATTCACTCTTACTTATTGTTTTTGCCGGGCTTCACCGGTTAGTCCTTCCAATTCTAGTGCACCCCGGCTGCGACCATCACCTCGACGCTGCTGACGGGGCGTTCTCCCCGTGGACTGTTTGTGGCGTTAAGGGGGGGCTCTCCCGCAACAATAACTTGGTGAGGATAAACTCCGGAGGTGTCGACGCCGACGTAGATCTGGTGCATGCCCAAGTTGATGAAGACGCCATTGCGCGGAGGAGTTTTTCCTTGAAGTCTGCGTTATCACGACATAGTCACAGATCAAATCTCCGGACTAAGCCGAGACAACACGCCGCTGTGTGGATGAAGTTTTCCGTCCGGATCATGACTCTAGCTAGCACCGCTGCTGGCCCCACGGTGGGCGCCAACTGTCGTGGTGGTGGCACGGCAGATGCCATGGGTAGGCTAAAATATGGGGCCAATGGATGCTAATGGGATCTGGGGAGGGAAGATGTAGTTAATTCTACACACAAATGACTAACATACAGATCTTTATTTCTCCTTTCTTGGGCTACAAGTGCTCCTTGAGCTGTCTGCAGGAAGAAATGATGAACTTCTACCAGCCTAACGGTATAGAATGAGCCGATCCCTCCTCAAAGGTCCAAGCTTCTCCTTATAAAGGGATGTCTTGGCTCCTCTAGGGCTGACGTGGCAAGCATATTCGAGGAATATGCTTGTCCAATATAGTAACTCGGCGAGCTCCTTTCCGTGTCCCCCTTCTAATGACGACAAAGTTCCAGAGAGCCCCACTTGCATGCCTCGGGTTCCAGGACTGTCACCTCCGTGACCTCCTTCTGCTCTTCTGCTGCTCTGCGCTTTGTCCTTTGCGCTTGGCTCTGTTCAGATTCTCCCTAGCCCGAGGCTAGGGTTTGACTTTAGGCTCCTCCTTCTCCTGCAAGCTTCATGTTATTCGGCCCTGCCTCGCTTAACTCGGCTCGGCCTTCACCTGCATTATGGCTTATTCGGACCTGCCCGGCCGACTTAACTCGTACGTCGGCCGAATAACGTATAGCCCCTCTGGTAAACGTCATGGTCATGCTCATCTCGGCCGACCTTTACATGACTCGGCCGATATAAACAGTAACTCGGCATAAGACCGGGGAAACTCCTTTTGGCTTCCCCCGTCTTGACCCTACCCGGGGTCACCTCCCCAACACCGTCCTCTCCGGACCAACGTCTGTCACTCCTGGCATCTCAATAGGATCTCTAGACTAACCCCACAGACCAGCACTTGTCTTTTTTACGCACTTTGTCCTCACTCATGCGCACCCGGTATCCACTTTTCGGTTGGTCACCCATCCTCAAATTGATCTAACCCAAGCACGCTTAGCCTTGGAGTTCTTTTTAGATGAGCTTCCGG
Source organism: Avena longiglumis (assembly GCA_030063025.1). Lineage (NCBI taxonomy): Eukaryota > Viridiplantae > Streptophyta > Magnoliopsida > Poales > Poaceae > Avena > Avena longiglumis. The sequence continues at coordinate 42,871,099 of CP125974.1, read as the reverse complement.
AAAAGAAGTTGCAACGTGTTTGTATGGGTATACTATCAATCCTATTAAGCCATGCGCCAGGTTCTCACAGTGGGGATGGACTCGCCCTCGACGGGCATATATACACGGAGACGACAAAGCGATGCTACAATCAAAACGGAAAATTCGCCTTTACAGATCGCAAATACGGGGTTTGTTCCGCCCCATCCCTCGCGAAGGAAAACCCGCTCTTTTCTCATCCCTTATACGCGTTTCAAGGGTCAGATGGATAAGTGGTCTGCTAGAGATTCTCTAAGGAAGGCGGTCTCTGGCCGCCACAACCATGGAGGCGGGGGACAAAGTGGGGTGCATGTTGCAGGAGTTTCTGGGCGTGAGGAACTGGTGGCCTCGCGATACTTTTGGTGAAGTACCGAGGGTGTGTTTGGTTTCTGTCCAAGATTACCCCACAAAATATTTGGCTAGCCAAAAATTTGGTTGAGGCTTTGCTAGCCCACAAATTGACCAACATTGGCTAAAAATATGAACTTGAGTTTGTAGTGAAGCATTGACATGCCAAAAAATGGCAATAATTCAAACAAAAGCCAACTATTTGGTCATATAATATTGATAAGGTAAGCTTTGACCACAGTCCACCACACCCTGAATATCCCTATTGGAGCCCGGGCTTAGTGAGCCTGATTCTTTTTTCCAGAACTCTCAAAATTTGAATCCAATTTTTTTTAAAAATCACAACAAAATACCTATACGTAGACAACTATGTGATCTATCATCGTGCCTATTTTGAGATCAAAACACTTTATATTTTAGGCTCACCAAAAATGATAAAATCGCACAAAAAGACCAAGCGTCCACTTTAGTGCACTATCCACCGAGAAAAAACTTATTTTGTCATTTTCCTTGAGCCTAAAATACAAAATATTTTGTGCTGAAAATTTACACGATACTGGATCACATGGTTGGTTACATGCTAGTATTTTTGCCCAAATGTTTTAAAACATTTGAATTCAAAATTTTCAACAGTGTAAAAACAAGCTCACTGGAGCTCGGCCTACAATACGCCGTACTCGCTATGTCCACCGCTCTCTGACGTGAGAGAAAAATGAAAGCAAAGGGGGCAGTTACAGGACACGCGTCGACTGTGGATTGGCTAAAAGTACCACATCTATAGTACCGAAGCAGATCGCTGATTTGGGATGCTGAGGGCTAGCTAAATCTTCCAGCCTTAATATAAGTTGAAGTATTGGCATGTTAAAAAGTAGCAACAATTCAAATAAAAACCAACCATTTGGTCATCTAATATTGGTAAGATAAGCTTTGGCCACAATCCACCACACCCCGAATACCCCTATTGGAGCCCACGCTTAGTGAGCCTGGTTCCTTTTTTTTGTTTCACAACTCTCAAAATTTGAATACATTTTTAAAAAAAAAATCACAACAAAATACCTGCACATAGACAACTATGTGATCTATCATCGTGCCTATTTTGAGATCAAAACACTTTATATTTTAGGCTAAAAAAAATGATAAAATTGCACAAAAAGACCAAGTGTCCACTTTAGTGCACTGTTCACCGAGAAAAAACTTATTTTGTCATTTTTCTTGAGCCTAAAATACAAAATATTTTGAGCTGAAAATTTATACTATACTAGATCACATGGTTGGTTACATGCTAGTATTTTTGCCCGAATGTTTTGAAACATTTGAATTAAAAAATTTCAACGGTGTAAAAATGAGCTCATTGGAGCTCGGCCTCCAATACGCCGTACTCGCTATGTCCACCGCTCTTTGATGTCAGAAAAAAGGGAAAGCAAAAGGGGCCATTACAGGACACGTCGTCGACCGTGGATTGGCTAAAAGTACCACATCTATAGTACCGGAGCAGATTGATGATTTGGGATGCTGAGAGCTAGCAAAATCTATAGTATCTATCTATCTATAACTATTTATATGTTCGCAATCATGTGGATGCTTTGGAAAGCCCATCCATAATAATTCGGTATTCAGTACTCCCTCCTTATAATAAATGTCACAAATTTAGCAAAATTTAAATAAATCTAAACACTATATAGAATATAGATTCATTTAAATTTTAATAAATATTCAATATCTATTTTAAGACGGAAGAGATAGGAAACATTGGTCTTTGTCACAGGTTCTTTGTGCTGCCAACGCTCTTCTTGCTGTAGGTAATGACGAGCAAAAGACCTTGGCCGTCGCCGGCCAGACAGCTGATACTAGCTGCTGTTCGCCTGTTCCCATTCCGTGTCCTACACAACCTGTTTCCTCTTTGCCTGCAGCACCAATTGCCTACTGCGATGGAGCATAATCCTGATGGAAACGCCAAGATCTTCTGCCACGCTATCTCCTATGTGGCTTCGTCAGTGTTGCAGGCGGAAGCACATGCATCAGGGCCCAAACAGCCGATCCAAATTGTCCGTTTCCGTCCATTGGATCAGGCCATGGGTAATTTGGGTCGTGATCTGATCTGTTCGGCGAACCACGTCTAGCGGTCCGATCCATCTTGTCCGTCTACTTCACTGTCATGGTTTGACACCATCGGCGATGGGACGTTAATGGCGACGCGACGTCGGCTATCACCGCCTGCGGCTTCCCGCGCGACCGGCGTTTTTCGCCATCACTGTGTTTGTTTTCCACGCGTGTCTCTCTGCCCGTGGCCAGAAAACTTCCCACGACTGGCTGACTATTTCCTTTTTCGCTGCAGTCTATAAAAGACGATCACTGCTGCGACGTAGACAACAAGCCCAAGCAAGAGCAAACACCGCCGAAAAAACGGTCAACCACCAGCAGCCATGCCTCACCACAAGATCGCCAACTAGACCAAGATCAGGGAGATGTGCCACACCCACTTCCTGGAGGCCGACGTCGACGTTGTCGACCTTCAGGCCATGTTGTTGGCCTAGCACATGGCCGACACGAAGGTGGTGGCCTTCGAGGAGGAAGGTCTTGTGGCCTTGGCGGCGATGGAGCAGGTGGTGGAGGCGGCTCCAATGGTGGACGCCCAATGGGCGGTGCGCGAGATTAACCTTGTTGTCGCCAAGGAGGCGGTGGCCATAGAGGCCGCATCAGCGGTCCTCCGCGAGATCCTCCATGAGGCGGCCATGACCACGCTGGAGGAGGTGGCCAGGGAGGTCGTCGCGCATGAGCTTCACCACGCTGCCGTGCACAGGGAGGCGGAACTGGCGCAGCACGAGCATGTCGCCGACGCGGCGGCGAAGGAGGAGGAGTGTGTGTGGACACGGGTGCCGTGGTGGCGGCCGTGTGGGCTCTCGTTGACGGGGACGATACGGAGGTGGAGGAGGACGAGGAGGAGGAGGAGGCGAAGGAGGAGGGGGAGTAGGCGATCGCTGTCCCCCTGCAGATCACGCAGGTGCTAGGCCTCGGCCCCAACGGGGCTCCGACGAGGGTGACCCCGGTGGAGAGATCGTAGCGCAGGGAGGCATAATGCACCCGCCGGGCAGAGGCCTTGGCAGCGACAACAGCGATAGAGCTGGAGGTGCTGCAGATGGCTCCGGCTGACCAGGAGGCGAGAGGGACCAGTAGCCGGCCGAGATGGAGAAGACCCTGGCCAACCGGGCGGCGGCGGACCGCCATAAGGCAAAGAGAAAGACGGTGGATCGTGGACGAGCACGCGACCGCCTCTAGCAGCATGCCATCTGGCCGGCGAGGGCGGCGATCGACGGGCCCAACGACAGTGGCCGCAACAACGTCGGCGAGTAGCCGTAAGAATGGCCTTCTCCAGCAGTAGTAGTAGTCCCTTTTTTATTTTATTCAAATGTGTGTTTTTTTTATAATGGGTAGGGCCTAATCTAATGGAAAAAAAGTTTAAATACTAATGCTTACGTATGGGCCCGAGCGGCCGACTGGCAGACATCCCCGCGATATGTGCGCTGTCTGGGCCAACACGACTGTTTTCCAAATTTGGTGCACGGATGGATCGAGCCGGACGCGTCGGTCCGGATGGATAGTTCCGCTGGAGAGGCCGCGCACATCCCGCATAGACGCGTTCGGACGGGTTGGGTCGTGCCAGTGGAGATGCCCACATTGCTGCATGTCCGTGCGGTATAGTACAAGAGCTGGGATGGACCGGAGTTTCTTTCCTCTTCGACAACAAAGTGCTTGTTGACGCAGTCTGGACGAATGATCTACTCTCAAGTCGGATCCACTAGTCGATTGGCTAAGCGTGCTTTTCGGGGTCGCTTAGATTTTCGCTTGTTCAGATGTAAATAAAACCTATGCAGTTCAGCATCTAGGGTGTCGTTTTTTGAGGGCCGGGAGAAATCCTTATCATCTAGACATCGACGCTGTGATGTCTGCGGGTATCGACGTCCTTTCTGAGGGCGTTGAGCGTATCTCTTTCCCAACTTCCGTAGCGGTGGAAAACCATAGGACCAGTTCGGGCAGCAACGTCGTTGTCGTCGGTTTCCTTCTTGAAGATGTTGTTTGGTACACAGAGCGTGATGGAAATTCTCCGGATGGTATAACAGTTATGGGTCATCCTCGTTTTCGTCGAGTCATTGCTTTGTTTTCTCTTTCTTTTCTTCTTTGTTTTTTAGGCGGTGTGTTGTGGCTCAGCAGCGTTATCAATGGTTGCTATAAATATAGCTGCACGAAAGCGTGTTTCGAGGAAACCTATGCAGGACTGCTCTTTGTAATCTCAGTTCTTCCTCGAGGCCGCTGGCAGTTCACTGCCATGACTCCTGATACTAAAAAGGCCTCCATCGACCTCCAAGCGCTCTCAAGGTATGCATGTTCACTTCAGTCATCAGTTGCACTTCAGGTATTTTGCTGGATCCAAAGATCTAACTATGGTGGCCAAGACAAGATCGTCAGACTGGAAGTTCGTCAGGCACTAACACAAGTTCTCTGTTGGCTCAACTTAGACTGTCCAGCTGGTTACATTAGCTTGTATGGAAAATGGAGAATGCTCAAGGTTACATGTGAAACACCAGACCTGACAACCTTCAGTAGTAGCGGCCTCCACCAAATCAACACCAATTCCACTCCATCAAAGAGTGGTGAAAGAAGACAATCCACAAGAAAGGACCACAAAGGAAGGCTTTGACCTTGCTCGCAATGTTGGTATCATGGAAATATGAAAGGAAGGAAACACAAGAGTTTTCTGAAGCACACTCCGTCATCGTGGATATGATGCTAACAAAAATCAAGAAAGAGGCACGCTTGTGGTGCTTTGCAGGGGCAAAAACACTTTGTAGTTTAATCTCTCGCAGGTAATTGTTTTGTTGTTAGTCTTGGATTTTTGACAAGACGTGGTTTGTAAGAACTATCAAAAACACTCTTCTTAATTAATGAAAATGACCAGTCTTTTGGCTTGTTTCAAAAAAAAAGACAACCTTCAGTAGCACAGCATCTTGGTACGGATTGCACGTTGTGGAGCCCTTCAGTAGCACAACATTTATAAAGAAGACTTAACTAAGAGTTAATTTGGTTACGGATTACACGTGATCGACATAGCTGACTATTGAGACTATTTCCCATTTTTTATTGTTTCCTGCCTGACAAAAAATTACAGGAGTGAAAACAACTTCAGAATGCCAGAAGTTTCATCAATTTTAAGTTGATGCCACGCATTGCTTCGATTTATTTATTTTATGTTCTGGACTAAATGGTCAGTAGTCCCTGCGGCTAAGTCACAACGGTACAAAATTCTTCTCTAGCTTTCTAATCATCACCAGGGTGCAGTTCAATTCTGTTTTCAACTATCCGCGTGCAACTTCGAACAAAGTATTTGAGACAAAAAAGTTTCAAGAGAGTTTAAAGCTTCCGATCTTTACAAAGACAAATCCACTGGATTCAAATAGAATGTAACTACATGAAGCATCAGAACTAAGAATACAAGGTAAGTGTACCTAGCCCAAGGATAACCACATCACGTCTTCCTCCTCTCTCCAAGGAGGCGGCGGCGGCGACACACTCCCACCACATCTCACTGGCCAGGCCATCAGTCCCCTCTCCCTCCGCTTGTCATTCCGGTGGCAGGAGGGAGGGGTATCTCGTTTCTCCGTTCTGGTCTAGTAGGTAGGGTTAGGGCTTATCTTTCTGGTACGCTGTTAGGGTGGTGGGTGCGGCGCCAAGGCAAGTAAATCTGTCTCAACTCTATTCCCACACCGGCGGCGACCTTCATGGCGGGGTCTCGGAGTTGATGGCAACGTGTGTTGCTCGGATAGACGGCTTGGTCTTCTCGTCGTTCTTCAGATATGGCGAGATTTGTTTCTCGATGTGTCACTGGCATTCGTTGTTATCCGCAATGGCGCTGGTGGCCGGGGCGAGGTGGTTCCTCTAGAGCGAGGATGCTGGTTCGAAGGTGGTGGGTCTCCCGTTCTTCTTCGACTTCATTGATGGGACACGGTGAATCTTACTTCAAGACAGCAGGGGGATGTTTTTTGGTCGACATGCCACGGCGACATATGCCTCGCTGCATGCAGCAGGCCTGTTCTTCGACTCACAAAGCCTCTTTAGCGATGGTGCTTTTTTGGATCTTGCATTGGTGGAGTTTCGGTGTCTAGCGTGTGTCTCGGTGGCGCTAGATCTGGGGGGCGGCCGTTGGTTTTGGTGGTTGCAGAAAAAACTCTAGGGATTGTTTTGTATTTCTCGATCTCTTAGGATTTCATCCGCAAATTCAGAATAATCACTGTTTTTAAAGTGTCTGCGTGTGTTGCTTCTTGTAACTGGATTTTCGATTAATGAAATATGTGGTTTCTCTCAAAAGAGAACTAAGAATACAAAATCTTATACCAATATACTATAAACCACACAAAATGATGAAACATAAATCATATTGATCGGTACCAATTTGTTGCTTTTTCAAAATGTGGAGAACCCGGCCTCTGCATCAATAGATGTACACAATCTTTTATTATTTAGAACCAACTTTGTTCTAACAACTCTGTTTATTTGACAAGTTTTTTACTAAAGATGAAGTTGCGGTGACACATGAAAACATCCTTTAGTCTTAAGGTCTGAATACCAAAAATGGTCCCGGTGTGGAAGAACGACCAGCCGCTCTGGTGGATGCGACAATGGGGCTCCGCACGACATGCTTCTCTGACACCCATATCAAGCTTCCCTCCACAAGTTCTTCACCCACATTGTGGCAGCTCACTGTCAAGCTAAATGTTTTCTTCTCTCCAACCTTGGAGAATATTATTGTCTCCGGAAAGACGCGCACCACCAACGACTTGGGTGCATCCACCTTCACAGTGTATGTAGATGTCGCTGGCCCGACGTTCATCACTGTCCGGTTCACTGTGAAAGGCTTTAGTGTCAATGGAACAGTAATCGTCGGGTAGTTGAGCTGCACGTCCTTTACCTTTGATACCATCTTGCATGTCATGCTTGAGTTGTGTATGATGGTTGCCAGGCCATGGTCACCTAGGATCCAACAAACATACCCTGCATAGTCAGTGATGCTAAGGTCGTAAACTAGACCAGGGTCTGCGGCTCTTGTTGGGTTCACATGGCCAGCACCTGTGGCGTATGCACTAGCTTTCCCATGATGTTGGTCCAAGATTGACCCGTCTGATGTTGTTAAGATAGCAGACTTGATGGCGGCAGGTGACCAATTAGGATGAATGCTCTTGATAAGTGCGGCGACACCGCTGATGTGGGGCGTTGCCATAGATGTTCCAGATATGATGTTGAAAGGCCCCGATGCAGAGCCTGTGTTTGGCGGCCATGCAGCTAGGATGTTGAGCCCCGGCGCCAAAATGTCTGGCTTGATTACACCAGGGATAACATAGCTTGGACCACGTGAAGAGAACCCCGTCACAATAGGGGCTGGGCGGATACCAAGCAATGTGTTGTTGTACGTGAATGTTGCCATAGACCTGCTCTTTAACGATGTTGCATAAGATGTGAGGACGACACCATCGGCTGCATTTACCTGCACCACACTAGAGTTGTAATCCCGAAGATCTATGGTGTAGCCACTGGCCTTGTCATTGAACAACACCACGCCAGCTGCGCCAGCACCAATTGCATCATGGATGTAGTACTTCTGAGCATTCAACATCAAGTCCTTGCAAATGAGGATCTTACCAGTGACATGACTGTAATCTTCGTATTCACAATACTGATGCTCCTCGGAGAAGAGGAGAGGGTATGACTTCGAGCTCGGCTTACCTTTCTGGGTAAGCGCTTCTCCGTGGATGCTCTTGCCGTTGCCAAGATGCACCTCAGCACCGAAACTCCTGTCCACTGAGCCGGCAGCGACGGTGAGCAACCATGGCGCGGCATTGGTGACCCAGCCTGCCGTGGGGCCATCATTTCCAGCCGCACACACCACGAGGATGCCCTTGGATACGGCACTAAACGCGCCAATGGCGATCGGGTCCTGATCAAAGCTGACACTGCTACCGCCGATGGAAAGCGAGAGCACGTCCACCCCATCCTTGATGGCCGCGTCCAATCCGGCCAGCATGGCGGATTCATCACATGAAGTACCATTGCATACCTTGTACATGGCGACATGAGCGGCAGGAGCTATTCCAGCGGCGGTGCCCGTGCCCAAGCCATGGTCTGACGCGCCAGGGACGAAGTTCCCCGCAGCCGTGGATGACGTGTGTGTTCCGTGCCCCACTTCGTCCCCAGAGTCAGAGTTATCATTTCCAACAAATGACTTGGCACCGATGAGCTTGTTGTTGCAGCGGGCTGCCTTGCACGATCCCTTCCACCTTTTCGGGGGTGGCGGGACACCATGATCATCGAAGGAAGGGTGTGTCGCATGGATGCCAGTGTCGAGCACACCGATGATGACTCCCTTCCCATAGCCAGCGTCGCTCCAGAACCCGGTGCCGTTCTTAAGCCCGAGGAACGCTGGCGTGTGCGTGGTCATGAGTTGTAGCGTCCGCCCCAGAAATGCACGCACATAGCCTGGCTTCTTAGCCACCGTGTCGATCTCAGCCTTGGTGAGCCTCGCGGCGAAGCCACTGAACACTTCGGTGTAGGAGTGGAGAAGGCGAGACTTGGTAGATTCACCGGTGGACGAGATTGGCAGGAAAGACTCATGCCATCGGCGGTGAGCATCTTCCCCGACAACCGAGCGTGGTGGCTCGACAAGCACGATGTAAACGCGGTATGCGGATGTCTTTGTGGCATTTTGTTGTACCTGGGCGGTAGCTGGATTGATATAGCAGAGTGTCGGTGTAGGAAAAAGAGTGGCGAGCATGAGAAATGATAGTAAGAAATTGGGAAAGGACGCCATTGCCGGAGACGGACACATAGTAGGATGAAGATGATGGCGATGCAATAATATGATCGACCACGAGGTGATGTTTATACAACACGAATCATCAATGTGGTTATCGTATTCTTAGCAAAAAAAGTTATTTACTTAATAAATACAGCAACATAAATGACTTTAATTTGTGCCAAATCTGGATGATCCGGTAAGATTACGTGGGAGGCCAGCTACGTTGGTAATAATGTAAAAGGGGTATCTCTATAGTTAATGGGTTAAGATATAATATACTGGAGATCTTTATTTCGTGTGCACATATATTGCACTGTTGATATAACTGGAAAGCATTTATTAAGAATAAGAATCCAAATTAACAGCTGGTGGTTTGTCCCGACATTAGATCGTCTCATAAATGACAATATAGAAGTGATGATATCAGGTGAGATTGGAAGGGTCACCAACCGTAATTGCGTGCATAGATACTGCTATACTGTATTTGCGCACACTGGAAAATAATTTCTTCACACACTAGAGGAAAAAGGGCTATCCGTTCGCGACCCCTCGGAGCATTAGTCCCGGTTGCGTCACCAATCGGGACTAATGCATCGCTGTTGGAGGCGGGCCAGGGGCATGCGTCCTGGTTGGTAAGAGGCATGTCGGTTGGAGCCACCAACCGACTAAAGGTTTGGCCACAGGCGTGGCAGACGCACCTTTAGTCCCGGTTGGCTCCAACCGACTAAAGACCCCTGCCTCTATAAATGCATCCCCAGCCCCTCGCCTCCACTGCTTTTTTCAATGGTGGAAGGTGTGAGGGTGTGCTAGTTTTTTCTCATGCATGCATTGAAGGTGTTTGTTGAAATGTTTGAGTGAATAATCCCGTTGAATTTCTCATAGAACAAAAATATAGAAGGTGTCCGAGACGCACTTGAGCTTTCTCCTCTTTATTTCCCTCGATCGAGGTTAGCAATCTTATCTTTTCTAGGTCATTGATACAATTCATGTGTCGGTGTGAATTGGTTATTTCACTATTTATGATGTCCTGTTTTTTGATAAACTTACTTATATGATGCAGATGAACGGTCGGGAATGGATGTACGGTGACCGGCGGGTAGCCGGGTATATCAAAGGCGTGGATAAATTTATCGATGTGGCTACGGCAAACAAAGAGAATGGATTTATACGTTGTCCATGTGTTCAATGTCGGAACAACAAGGAGTACTCTTCCTCGAAAATCATTCGCGGCCACCTCATTATGAAAGGTTTCAAGCCCAACTATAATTGCTGGACCAAGCACGTGGAAAGAGGGGTTATGATGGAAGATGATTAAGAACAAGATGATGATAACAACTATCATCATATGTTTCCTGAATACAGTGATACTGCAATGGAAGACAATGGAGAGGAAAGAGGTGAAGAACGGGCATCAGATGAGCCGGCTGATGAACTTGGTAGGGTCATTTCTGATGCAAAGCGAGATGTAAATGAAAATGAGAAGTTGAAGTTAGAGGGCATGTTAGAAGATCACAAGAAATTGTTGTACCCAAATTGTGAAGATGGCAGCACAAAGCTCGGTACCACACTGGAATTGTTGCGATGGAAGGCAGAGTGTGGTCTAACTGATTCCTCATTTGAAAAGATGCTGAAAATAATGAAGCGAAGTTTCCAAAACATAACGAACTTCCCGAGAGTACCTCTGAAGCAAAGAAGACTCTCATCCTCCAGGATGTGCAAAAGATACATGCATGCATTAATGACTGCATCCTCTACATGTAAGGAGTATGGGAATTTAGATAAATGCCGGTATGCAACGCTACAGATAAGATCGCACGAGATGACCTGGTGATGTTGAGGGAGAGCCCCTCCGAAGATGGTTCCTGCTAAGGTTATGTGGTATGCTCCTATAATACCAAGGTTGAAACGCATGTTCAAACAAAGAGCATGCCAGTTGTTGCGATGGCACAAAGAAGACCGTAAGAAAGACGGGAAGTTGAGACACCTGGCGATGGGTCACAATGGAGAAAAATCGAGAGAGACTTCCTGACTTTGTGTGACGCAAGGAACTTATGGTTTGGTATAAGTACGGATGGCATGAATCCTTTTGGGGAGCAAAGCAGTCAAGACCTGGCCCGTGACTCTATGTATCTATAACCTGCCTCCTTGGTTGTGCATGAAGCGTAAGTTCATTATGATGCCTGCTCATCCAAGGCTGCAACCGGCAACGACATTGATGTGTACCTTAGGCCATTAGTTGAAGAACTCTTACAGTTGTGGGGCAAACCAGGTGTACGTGCGTGATGAGAACAAACAGGAGCCATTTAATCTACGAGGGTTGTTATTCAGTAACCATCAATGATTGGCCTCTTAGTAACCTTCGTGACGGACAAACAAAGGATATAAGGCATGCACCCACTGTTTAGATAAGACCAAGGTACATATTTGCATAAATGCAAGAAGGTTGTGTACTGGCGAATCGACGATTTCTTCCGACCAATCATCCCGTAAGAAAGAAAGGCAAGCATTTCAAAGGTGAGGCAGATCACCGAAGAAGCCTGAACTCCTACCGGTGATGATGTATTTGGTATGGTCAAGGACATAGAAGTAATCTTTGGAAAGGGTCCCTGGTCAATCAGTTCGAACAACGCCGCTACAGACACGCACCCATGTGGAAGAAGAAATCTATATTTTGGGAGCGCCATATTGGAAAGTCCTGCGTCCGCTCTTCAATCGACGTGATGCACGTGACGAAGAATCTGCGTGAACTGCTAGGATTCCTAGGCGTATGGGAAGACAAAAGATACACCAAGCACGGAGGACCAACAAATTATAAAAGACCCAAAGAACATGCATACAGATAACAAGATTTAATAAAGGGCCACTTAAGTCGTACTATGCTCTTACCAAAGCAGAGAAGGAAATCTTTTAAAGTCCTTTACAAAGATTGGCCGTCGGGCTTCTCATCTAATATAAAGGGATAATAAATATGGTAGAGAAAAGTTCCAAAACCTGAAGTCTCATGATCACACGTGATTATGACGCGATTGCTTCCGATTGCATTGAGGGGGCTTCTACGAAAATGTTCGAGTACCCATTGTGAAGCTGTGCATTCCTCAATGCAATATCTCGAAGGTAATCAATCGGATATTCTTCCAAGGTTACGTAGGATGTGGTACAATGTCTTGTTAGTTTTGAATTGGTGTTCCCACCATCCTTCTTCAATATTATGACGCATCTCCTAGTTCATCTAGTGGAAGAGATTGCCATTCTCGGTCCGTATTTCGCACAATATGTTCCCCTTTGAGAGGTTCATGGAGTCTTAAAGAAATATGTTCATAACCGTGCTAGACTGAAGTAAGCATCTCCAAGGGATATGGAACAGAGGAGGTCATTGAGTTTTGTGTTGACTTTATTCGACCTTAAGCCGATTGGTGTTTCCGACTCATGCATGAGGGAAGACTAAGTGGAAAAGGCACGCTGGGAAAGAAAGCAATGATATGTAGGGACGGGATTCTTTCACTAAAGCACACTACATGCCCACATAATTCCACCTTGGCAGCTCCAGATATCGAGGAACACAAGAATATTGTACGCCAAAACCGGGAAGCCTGAATCATGGATTAGATGAACACATGAAGTCTTTCGTGGTTGGATGCGACATCTCTTGAATGACACCACGTTGGAGATCATATAATTGTTGGCCGCATCACCATCTTCTCGTATTGAATTTCCAAGGGTACGAAATAAATGGGAATACATTCTACACGATCGCCCAAGATAAAGAGCACCAACCAAAATAGTGGTGTCCGCTTTGATGCAATAGACGAGAATGGACAAAAGGACACATATTATGGTTATATAGAGGAGATATGGGAACTAGACTATGGAGTCTCTTTTAAGGTCCCTTTGTTTCATTTGCAAATGGGTCAACCTGAATGGGGAAGGGTAAAGATAGACCAGTTATGGAATGACAACAAAGGATCTCAACAATCTTGGTTATAGAGATGAACCATTCGTCCTAGCCAATGATGTGTCTCGTGTTTTCTATGCGAAGGACATGTCCTCCGCATCAAAAAAGAAAAATATGCAAACGAATACATCATATGATGAGCCAAAGCGTCACATAGTTCTTTCAGGAAAAGAAACATCGTGGGAATCGAGGACAAGATAGACATGTCGAAGATTATAATAAGTTTGATGAAATTCCGCCTTCACGGAAAACTGACCCAAGCATTCCGTTAAGTAAAGAAGATGCTCCATGGTTACGTCAAGCGGTCATAAGGAATGACATATGCCAAGAAGTTCATGCTCATATTATGTAACTCTAGTTCATGTCTTTCACGTTTGTGGCTTGACCAAGGATATCTTCATGTTTGTGGCCTTTAGTCCCGGTTTTGTAGTATCAGTTTTAATATTAATAAATGTCTTGCAGCTTGTAACTTCACTAAGTAGATCAATACGCCTGAGCTAACTAATTGCACATATTAGAGTGCCTCTATGACCTTTCGGAGATGCCGAGGACTGGGCCCGTAGGCATCTCCAAACCTGGCCGCGCATGGTGTCCTCGCTCGAAAACCATCTTGCAGCTTTAACTTCACTAAGTAGATCAATACGCCTCGAGCTAACTAATTTCACATATTAGGAGTGCCTCTATGACCTTTCTCGGAGATGCCGGAGGAGGCTCCGTCGGCATCTCCTCAAACTGGCCGCAGTGGTGTCCTCGCTCTCAAAACCATCTTGCAGCTTGTAACTTCACTAACTAGATCAATACGCCGAGCTAACTAATTTCACATATTAGGAGTGCCTCTATGACAGCTTCTGAGATGCCGGAGGACTGGGCTCCGTCGCATCTCCTCAAACTGGCCGTAGTGGTATCCTCGCTCTCTAAAACCATCTTGGAGATGCCTCAAACCGGATGGAGGACTGACTCACAAGGATGCATATTTATAGAACAAGCAGCTCGGCATAATGTCGACACTCACGACATAATGTCGATACTCACCCTATTATTAGTGTGACTCATCTTTAGTCCCGGTTGGTGTCTCCAACCGACTAAGGTTCATATTTAGTCCCGTTGGTGACACCATCCGGACAAGGTACATACGACATAATGTCGACACTCACCCCTATTATTAGTGTTGCTCGCCCACTCCGCAATCCTTCATGCGTGGTTGGTTTCTCCAACCGACTAAATATGAAACCTCTCTTTATAGGCATTTCTCTATTTATTAGGTAACACTCAAGACATTTATTAATATTAAAACGGACAAATCGGGACTAGCTAACACTCGGGACTAAAGCCGCCTTTAGTCATAATCATGCCTAGTCCTATAGTACACTTCTGTGGTCTTCATCGTCGTCATCATCATCGCCATCGCCACCTGCCACCGGGATCCTCACCATCCATGGCATATACCAGGCCATTCCAACCTCGGATTCACGGCGGTGGGAGAGGGGTCTCTGAAGACGATGCTACCGCCGAAGGTGTGGGGCCTATGGCGGGTGGACTCGTGGGCACCGTAGGCGAGGATGGTCTCCCCCGGCGATGTAGCTCATCACTTTGATGATAGTACGGTTCGCCCACCACAGACGACGGCCGGCCTCGTACCTGGCGAGCTCCCTTTCCCGCCTATTAGCGAAGAAGGCATTCCAAGTGTCGTAGTTGTCGGGATCCCACTGGGGATCCATCCGCTGCTCCAGCGTGAGCTCGTGGTAGAAGTGGTTTGTGATGGTCAAGCAAGTGCGGAACCTTGAGGGACAGGAGGGACAGAACCCTCCTATGCTCAAGATCCAACAAGGGCGCGGTAGCCAGCGGACAAGGGTAGTTGGGCGCCACAGCCTCGGTCTCCTTGAGGGTCGAATGGCCCGAGATGCTTCCATTGTTCTAAGAGAGGAAGGTGTGGATGTGTGGATAGCCATGACACGATCACCCTAAATATAGAGGGAAAGGGCGGGAAAACTTGGCGTGAAGCTTTGGGAAATGGCGGGAAATATCTTTAGTTCCGGTTAGTGACTACATCCTGGACTAAAAGCTCTAGTAGAAAGGAAAGGGCGGGAAAACTTGGAGGGAAGAGGTGGGAAATGGCGGAAACTATTTTTAGTCCCGGTTTGTGACTACATCCGGGACTAAATGTATGCCGAACAATGATCATGTTTCGAAAAAACCTTCACAAAAGCCCTTTTCCATTTTCCGAGCGCAAAATGTTGGAATTATGCCCTAGAGGCAATAATAAAGATGTTATTATTATAATTCTTGTTCATGATAAAGTTTATATTCCATGCTAGAATTGTATTAAGCGGAAACTTTAATACTTGTGTGGTTTGTGAACAACACCGTGTCCCTAATGCGCCTATGGACTAGCTCATTGATCAATGATGGTTAAGGTTTCCTAACCATAGACATGAGTTGTCAATTGATAATGAGATCATATCATTGGAGAATGATATGATGGAAAGACCCAAACTAAGCGAAGCAATTAGATCGTATCATCGTGTTCATCTTTGCGAAGCTTTTCCTATGTCAAATATTGTATTCCTTAGACCATGAGATAATACAACTCCCTGATATCGGAAGAAAGCTTTGAGGTCATCAGACGTCATCCTATGAGAGGGTGATCATAAAGGTGTCTCTAAGGTGATCGGAAAGTATCTGTTGGGTTGTATGTATCGAGATGGGATTTGTCCCTCCCAAGTCGGAGAGATATACTTCGGGCCCACTCGGTAATCGATATCAACACCGCTTGCAAGCATGTGGTTAAGGAGTTAATCAAAAACTGATATCGGATTACAGAACGAGTAAAGTACTTGCTGTGAACGGGATTGAACTAGGTATGACGGTACCGACGATCGAATCTCGGGCAAGTAAAATATCGCGAGACGAAGGGAATATATATATGGGATTGATTGAATCCTGGCATCGTGGTTCATCCGATATGATCATCGATGAATGTGTGGGAGTCAATATGGGTGCCTGCACTCCGTTGATTATTGATAGAAGATCATGTCCATATTCTCGAACCCGCAGGTCACACTTAACGTGTCTCGACGCTAGGATAGATTGGATAATTGGTTTATGAATTTTGTTCGAGTCTCGGATGGGATCCGGATATCACGAGAGGTTCCTAATGGTCCTGATAATAAGATTCATATAAGGCAAAGCAGTTTTTGGAGTTCAAATTGTTCCGTTAATCGGTATTGTACCGAAGCTTCTAGAACCTTCCGAAGGGGACCAACGTGGCCCCACCTTCCGGAGGGGCATGGGCCTATGAGGGAGTGTCTGGCGCATTGGGGATAGGCACAAGGCCCCATAGGGCCCAAATGATTCCTAGATAAGTTTAAACTCGTTTAAACTAGAGATAGGATTTCTAGATAAGGGAGAGTTTAAATCGTTTAAACTAGAGATAGGATTTCTAGATAAGGGAGAGTTTAAATTGTTTAAACTAGAGATAGGCTTGGAGGAGGGCAAGGGGGCCGCCGCCTCTATATATAGAGGGTGGCGCCTCCCCCACAACTACACACACCTTCCTCCAAGCCCTAGCAGCCTTGCTACCTTCCTCTCTCCCTCCCGACTGTTTGTAGGCGAAGCCCTACAGCAGAAATTCTCCACCATATACACCATGCCATCGTGTTGTAGATCCAATCTATCTCTCCACCATACTCGCTGGTCCGAGGAAGGAGGAGACGTCGAGGTGCTGCACGTGTGCATCTCACGGAGGCACCGCCACTTGTGGTGCTAGATCGGATCGTATCGCGAGGAGGAGAAGCGAGTACGACTACATCACCCACGTTCTGACGAACGTTCCGCTGTGCGAATCTTCAAGGGTATGAAGATCTAATCCAATCTCTCTCGTTGTTTGCATCTCCTAGATTAGATCTTGGCTTTCCCTCTGTTCGCTCCGTAGAAAATTTTGATTTACTATGCCAAACCCTTCAAGTGGTATCGAGCTAGATCTATGCGTAGATGTGTTTCACGAGTAGAACGCAACATGGTTGTTGCGGCGTTGATGTTTTCTGTTGCAAGCCTCTTGTTTGTGTTCTTCTTATGACGCGATAGTGAGATTGAAGCGGTCCAGGCCAACCTTACGCGACGTCGTCATGAGACCGCCCGCACTTGACGTGTGGCTTGTTCCACACATGCGGCCGTGGATGCCGGTTTCTCACTATAGTTGTCATGGGATTAACACCGAGTTTGGCAACCATAATATCACCGCTGTGGCTTTCCGTAGGTAAGAATCGTTCTTAGCATCTACTCCCATAAGCCACGTAAAACATGCAACAACAAAGTAGAGGCGTCTAACTTGTTTTTGCAGGAGTGTTTTCGTGATAGGTATGGCCCAAGATGTGATGTGTATAATGTATGCGATGATCATGTTTTGTAATGTTTCACGACTTGCATGTCAATGAGTACACAAATGGCGAGCCATATGGTTGTCTTTATAATTGTGTATGACTGCGAGTCAACTTCTTATACGCCATGTAATAGCTTTACTTTATCGCTAAGTAGTTAGCAATAGTTGTAGTTGCTATTCGTGGTGAAGGCAATCATGGTGGAGTGATGGAGATCATGCGGAACGCACAAGATGGAGATCATTCTTGAAGATTGGCTATACCATGTCACATAAAGTTATATGCATGTGATGTTTATCCTTTATGTATCTTATTATGCTTAGATGACGGTAGCATTATAAGATGATTCCTCTTAAAGATCAAGATAAAACTGTGTTCTCCCCAAGTATGCACCGTGTGAAAGTTCGTCATGTCCAAGCATCACGTGATGATCGGGTGCTATAGACTCTACGCTCACATACAACGGGTGCAAGCCGGTTTTGCACACGGAAATACTTGGGTCTAGCTTGACGAGCCTAGCATGTACAGACATGGCCTCGGAACACAAGAACCGAAAGGGTAAGCATGAGTCATATGAATGATATGATCGACACTTTGTTGTCCACCATTGAAACCACATCTCTTCTCGTGATGATCGGATTAGGTGTGGTGAATTTGGATCGTGTTCACTAAACAACTTGAGGGATGTTGAATTTAGTGGGAGTTCATTTAGTAATTTGATTAAGTTAAACTATTTATCATGAACATAGTCTAAATTGTACTTGCAAATACTGTAGATCACATGGCCAAATCCAACTTCAACTTCAACATTTTTCTTTGAGAAGGAAAAGCTTAGAAACAATGGGTCTAACTTCACCAATTGGTTCCAATCTAAGAATCATTACATCTGGCGGACAAAAGGACTATGTCCTTGGGAAAGCGTTAGGTGACCCCCTGCAATCGCGCCACCGATGAGAAAGCATCTATCAGTCGCGCAAAGATGATTATGGTGTGATTAATAGCACCATGTTGTTTGCTATGGAACCGGAACTTCAAAATCGTTTTGAAACCTATCCCGGGCCCTTTGATATTCTCGAGGAGCTGAAAACCATGTTTCAGACTCAAGCCCGTTCTGAGAGATATGAGATCTCGAGAAGTTCTTTAGCGCAAGATGGAGGAAGGAGTTCCGTTAGTGAGCACGCCATACAGACGTCGGGCTACACCCAACGCCTTGAGCAACTGGAATGCACGATTCCAGAGGAGCTCAAGATTGACAGGGTTCTGCAATCACTCCCTCCAAGCTACAAAAGTTTTGTAGTGACTCATAATCAGATTGGTTCCACTGATACGATCACCGAGCTCTTCGCAAAGCTGAAGGCTGCGGAAGTGGACATCAAGAAGGATAATCATGTGTTGATGGTCAACAAGCCCTCCTTTAAGAAAGGTAAGGGAGAAAATAAGCCCTTCAAGAAGGGCGGCGACAAGCGCAATGCCCCTGCTGAGAAGAAGCTCAGGTCTGGTCCTAAGCCGGACACTGAGTGCTTCTATTGCAAGGACATGGGTCCTTTGGGCCTCGTCAAAATACTTAGCGAACAAGAAGGCTGGCACCATCAAAGGTATATTTGATATACATGTTATTGATGTTTTCCTTACTAGCCCTCGTTGTAGTGCCTGGGTATTTGATACCGGTTCGGTTGCTAATATTTGTAACTCGAAACAGGAGCTACGGAATAGACGGCGACTTGCGAGGGATGAGGTGACGATGCGCGTTGGCAACGGATCAAGAGTTGATGTGATGGCCGTCGGCGCTCTCCTTAGTTTTACCTTGATGAGTTTTAAACCTTAATAAATGTTATTATGTGCCTGCGTTGAGCATGAACATCATTTCCGGATCATGTTTATTGCAAGACGGTTATTCATTTAAATCGGAGAATAATGGTTGTTCTATTTATATGAGTAACATCTTTTATGGTCATGCACCTCTTGTGAATGGTTTATTTCTTCTAAATCTCGAAAGGGATGAAACACACATCCATAACATTGAGGCTAAGAGATGCAAAGTAGATAGTGATAAAACTACTTATTTGTGGCCTTTGTCGTCTAGGTCATATTGGTGTAAAGCGCATGAAGAAACTCCATTCGATGGACTTTTGGAGTCTCTTGATTTTGAATCATTTGACACATGCGAACCATGCCTCATGGGCAAGATGATCAAAACCCGTTCTCGGTATGATGGAGCGAGCAACGGACTTGTTCGAAATCATACATACCGATGTATGCGGACCGATGAGTGTTTCGACGCGCGGTGGATATCGCTATTTTCTCACTTTTACCGATGACTTAAGTAGATATGGGTATATCTATTTAATGAAACATAAATCTGAAACGTTTGAAAAGTTCAAAGAATTTCGAATGAAGTGGAGAACCATCGTAATGTAAAGATTAAGTTTCTACGATCCGATCGTGGAGGTGAATATTTGAGTTATGATTTTCTCACGCATCTTAAAGCAAGTGGAATCGTTTCACAACTCCATACCGGAACACCACAGTAGCAATGGTGTGTCTGAGCAGGAATCGAACCCTATTAGATATGGTCCGATCAATGATGTCTCTTCTTGATTTTGCGTTATCATTTTGGGGTTATGCATTAGAAACCGCTGCATTCACTTTAAATAGGGCTCCATCTAAATCCGTTGAGACGACACCGTATGAACTGTGGTTTGGTGCTAAACCTAAGTTGTCGTTTCTTAAAGTTTGGGGATCTTGGCTTACGTCGAAGTTGATGCCGACAAGCTCGAACCCAAAGCGGAGAAATGCGTCTTCATAGGATACCCTAAGGAAACTATTGGGTATACCTTCTATCACGTAACCGAAGGCAAAGTGTTTGTCATGAAACGGTTCCTTTCTTGAGAAGGAGTTTCTCTCGAAAGAAGTGAGTGGGAGGAAAGTAGAGCTAGACGAGGTTATTGAACCTTCTCTTGAATTGGAGAGCGCAGACTGAAATTGTTCCAGTGCACCACAATAGAGGAAGCTAATGACAAGGATCATGAAGCTTGGACGATGTCGCTACTAAGCGTCGCAGTCGACAAGGTCGCGTGCCCCTCCGAGTGGTAATGCAACTCTGTCTTGACTGTCTTGTTGGTAGAAGACGGTGAACCTCGAACTATGAGGAAGCGATGATGAGCCGGACTCGAGAAATGGTGGAAGCCATGAAATCTGAATTGGGATCCACGGCGAAAACCAAGTATGGACTTTGGTGGATCCTCCTAGCGACCAAAGGCCGTTGAGTGCAAATGGATTTTCAAGAAGAAAGCGGGCGGATGGTAATGTTACCGTCTATAAAGCACGGCTTGTGCCAAAGGTTTCGACAAGTTCAAGATGTTGACTACGATGAGATTTCTCTCCCGTGGCGATGTTTAAGTCCATTCGGATTTTATTAGCAATTGCTGCGTTTCATGATTATGAAATATGGCAGATGGATGTCAAGACTGCTTTCCTCAATGGGAACATTGATGAAGAGTTGTATATGATGCAACCCGAAGGTTTTGTCGATCCTAAGGATGCTAGTAAAGTATGCAAACTTCAGCGTTCCATTTATGGATCAAGCAAGCATCTCGGAGTTGGAACCTTAGTTTTGATCAAGTGATCAAGAGCTTTGGATTTGTTCCAAATTTCTACGAAGCTTGCATCTACAAGAAAGTGAGTGGGAGCTCGGTGACGTTTCTGGTACTATATGTGGATGACATATTGATTATCGGAAATGACATCAACATGCTTAACGATGTGAAGAGTTATTTGAACAAGTGTTTTTCAATGAAATACCTAGGTGAAGCTGCTTATATATTGGGCATCAAGATCTATAGAGATAGACAAAGGCGCTGATAGCTTTAAGGCAGTACATACCTAGACAAAGTTCGAAAAGGTTCGAATGGATAAGGCAAAGAAAGGTTCAAGTGCCTATGTTGTCGGGTAAGATATTGAGCAAGGCTCGGTGTCCATTCTGATGTAAATGATAGGAAGCTATGAGCAAAGTGCCTTATGCCTCGGACATAGGTTCCATCATGTATGCCATCTTGTGTACTAGACGGATGTGTCCAATGCTCTTAGTTTGTGACGAGATATCAAAGTGATCCAGAGTGGAACCTTTGGACAGCCGTGAAGAACATCCTAAAGTACCTAAATAGAACTAAAGAAATGTTCTTAGTCTATGGGGGTGATGAACGACTTGTCGTAAAGGTTACGTCGGCTAGTTTCGACACCACAAGGATGATTCTAAATCTCGGACAGTGCGTGTATATTTTGAATGGAGGAGCTGTGAGCTAGAAGCTGCAAGCAAAGCGTGATCGCGGGATCTACAAGAGAAGCAGAATACATGGGCTGCTGCGAAGCGTCAAGTGAAGGAGTTTGGATCGGAAACTTCATCACGAGCTTGGCGTGGTTCAAGTGCATTGGACCCTTTGGAGATATTGTGTGACAACATCGCACCATAGCACTCGCTAAGGAACCAAGATATCATCCAAAGACCAAGCATATCAACATAAGTTTCATATAATCCGAGATTATATAGCAGATGGAGATCTGAAGATTAGCAAAGTACATACGGATCTGAATGTCGCATATCCATTGACTAAACCTCTTCCACGTGTAAAACATGATCAACACCTCAGTGCCATGGGTGTGAGATTGTTGCCAAATGTAAACTAGATTATTGACTCTAGTGAAAGTGGGAGACTATTGGAATTATGCCCTAGAGGCAATAATAAAGATGTTATTATTATAATTCTTGTTCATGATAAAGTTTATATTCCATGCTAGAATTGTATTAAGCGGAAACTTTAATACTTGTGTGGTTTGTGAACAACACCGTGTCCCTAGTACGCCTCTATGGACTAGCTCATTGATCAATGATGGTTAAGGTTTCCTAACCATAGACATGAGTTGTCAATTGATAATGAGATCATATCATTGGAGAATGATATGATGGATGGACCAAACTAAGCGAAGCAATTAGATCGTATCATCGTGTTCATCTTTCTGAAGCTTTTCCTATGTCAAATATTGTATTCCTTAGACCATGAGATAATACAACTCCACGATATCGGAAGAAAGCTTTGAGGTCATCGACGTCATCCTATGAGAGGGTGATCATAAAGGTGTCTCTAAGGTGATCGGAAAGTATCATTGGGTTGTATGTATCGAGATGGATTTGTCCCTCCCAAGTCGGAGAGATATACTTGGGCCCACTTTCGTGTCGATATCAACACGCTTGCAAGCATGTGGTTAAGGAGTTAATCAAAACTGATATCGGATTACAGAGCAGTAAAATACTAACGTGAGCGGATTGAACTAGGTATGGACGGTACCGGCGATCGAATCTCGGGCAAGTAAAATATCGCGAGGCGAAGGAATATATATATGGGATTGATTGAATCCTGGCATCGTGGTTCATCCGATATGATCATCGATGAATGTGTGGAGTCAATATGGGTGCCCAGACTGTTGATTATTGATAGAAGATCATATGCATATTCTCGAACCCGCAGGTCACACGCTAACGTGTCTCGGCTAGGATAGATTGGATAATTGGTTTATGAATTTTTGTTGAGTCTCGGATGGGATCCGGATATCACGAGAGGTTCAATGGTCGGATAATAAGATTCATATAAGGCGATGCAGTTTTGGAGTTCAAATTGTTCGGGTTAATCGGTATTATCCGAAGCTTCTAGAACCTTCGGAAGGGACCAACGTGGCCCCACCTTCGGGAGGGCATGGGCCTATGAGGAGTGTCCTGGCCGCATTGGGCCAGGGCACAAAACCCATAGGGCCCAGCCGATCCTAGATAAGTTTAAACTCGTTTAAACTAGAGATAGGATTTCTAGATAAGGGAGAGTTTAAATCGTTTAAAGTAGAGACAGGATTTCTAGATAAGGGAGAGTTTAAATTGTTTAAACTAGAGATAGGCTTGGAGGAGGGGCAAGGGTTGGCCGCCCCCCCCTCTATATATAGAGGGGTGGTGCGCCCCCTCCCCCCCACAACTACACACACCTTCATCCAAGCCCTAGCAGCCTTGCTACCTTCCTCTCTCCCTCCCGACTGTTTGTGGAAGCCTGCGTGAGAATTCTCCACCATATACACCACGTCGTGTTGTAGATCCAATCTATCTATCCACCATACTCGCTGGTCCGAGGAAGGAGGCGTCGAGTCTTTGCGTGTGCATCTCACGGAGGCACCGCCACTTGTGGTGCTAGATCGGATCGGATCGCGAGGAGGAGAAGCGAATGACTACATCACCACGCGTTCGACGAGCGTTCCATGTCGAATCTTCAAGGGTATGAAGATCTAATCCAATCTCTCTCGTTGTTTGCATCTCCTAGATTAGATCTTGGCTTTCCCTCTGTTCTCCGTAGAAAATTTTGATTTACTATGTCATGAAACCCTTCACAAAAAGCAGGTCGTTTTGTGAAGTAACCACTGAAGGGAATATGCTGAGAGGCAATAATAAATTGTTTATTATGTGTATTCCAAGTATATGATAGATGTTTATTTTGCATGCTATAATTGTATTAATACGGAAGCGTTAATACATGTGTGTTTAATAAACAAGCGAAAAGTTCCTAGTTAAGCCTCTCTCATAAACTAGCTCGTTGATTAACAAGATGATCAAGGTTTCACGATCATGGACATTGGATGTTGTTAATAACGGATCACAACATTAGTGTAATGATGTGATGAACATTCATCCAAGTATAGCATTACGATCAAAGTCATTGAGTTTATATTGCTATAACAACTTACAGTGATCCTAATCCTTAGACCATGAGATCATGTCAATCACTAACACCGGAAGAGTTTCTTGATAACATCAAAGCGTCACTGCATGAGGGTGATTATAAAGATGGGTTCGAACTAATAAAGTGTTATGTTGAGGCTCATGGATCGAGTGGAATTTGTTCATCCGATGACGGATAGATATACTGGGCCCTCTCGGTGATATCACATTGATTAGCTTGCAAGCAAGTGATTTGATCACTAGAATGTTATATCACAGGAGCGAGAAAAGTGCATGTCGATACGAGATCAAACTAGGTATGGAGATACCGATGATCGAATCTCGGACATGTAATATATCGTGAGACAAAGGGATTAAGATACTAGCGTAAAAGGTTCCGACGATCACAAGAAAGTCATCGTTGAATGTGTGGGAGTCGATATGGGTCTCGATCCGCTTCGATTATTGATCGAGAGGGTCTCGATCATGTCCGCATTATTCACGAACCGTAGGGTGACACACTTAAGAGACACCGACATCCAATTGGAGCAAAAGTTTCATGCGAAAGTATAAACAAGCGCAGAATTTATTTCACTAGATACCGAAACAGGTTTTGGTGAAATTGCATAAAGTGGTTATGCATGTGAAATAGAATTCTAGCAAGGGTTATTGTGAATGTTTGTCATTAAAGTAATTGGCAAAATTCTGAATAAAATAAAGAGTTTTATTTAATGAGAGTTTGCATTAAATTTGGTGGAAATTTAATGGGATCTTGAGTGGGATTTTGAGTGGAGGAATTTGGAGGTTTTATGAGTGGAGTGTCCACCCACATGAAGAGGGAGGGCAAGGGGCAGCCCCATGCGGCCACCCCTTGGGGTTCCCCCTCCTCCTATAAAAGGAGCCCCTCCTCTCACTTCTCACACCTCCTCGTGAAGGATCTCTCTCCCCTCTAGAATTTATCCCCATGGTCTCGGACTAGCGAGATACATGTTCCGGTGGCTATTCGGCAAGAAAGAGTTGTGCTTCACTGCATCGCTGGGCGAGGCGGAGGTTGCTCGGTGCCTCGAGCGTGTGTGCGAGACGGATCTTGCTGTTTTGCGGCGCTAGGACTTCCTCTCGATCTTGAGATCGGCAAGACATCGTCTACATCAACCACGAGTGGGACTCGTTAAACTTTGGGTCTTCAAGGGTATGTTCTCTACGGATATACATCCGCCCGTTGTTTGTATCTAGTATAAATAGATCTTGGTATATAGTTCACATCGTAGGAAAATTTTTGTTTTCTATCTTGCGAATCCTTGATGTATCGAGCCGGATCTATGCGTAGATAATTTACACGGGTAGTACACATATGAGTATGTGGGCGATGATGATCATGTTGTTGCTCCTTTCTTGTGATTTTGGATATTGGTGGCATAGTGGGATGAAGCGGCCGGACAAACTTTACATGTCCTCGCACATGAGACCTGTTCCACGCTTGACATGCAACTAGTTTGCATAAGTGGCTAGCGGGTGTCTGTCTCTCTACTATAGTCAATATCTATTTTAGCGAGTTGTCAACAATTTGATTATCCTCGTTGTGGTTCATGTTCGTGGTAAACGGTTCTATCTCGAAAGCCCTAAGCCACGTAAAACTTGCAATGGATAAATTAGAGGCGTCTAGTTTAGATTGTTCTTTGGGCTAGTGTTATGATATGGTAGTGTTGTAAGTAGAAGTATGAGATGATACTCTTACAACACACATAGCGTGTAAAATCCATAGGCGTGGATTTACACATATAGGTATGATAGCGATCATACCACGATGCACATGATAGAGATCATCTGCGGGAACCATATAATTTCACTAATAAACATATGATGTTTGATTGCATCTTATATTGCTTGTTTAGCGCTTTGTTAAGCATAATAAGATGATCCCTCATTTAAATATCAAGATAAGAATGTGTTCTTCCTTTAGTATGCACCGATTATGTTTCGTCGCTCCAAGACATCACGTGATGATCGGGTGTACTTGGATCCTCGACCATACTTGGTGTAAAAGCGATTACACATAAATACTAAGGTTCTAACTTGACGAGCCTAGCATGTACGAGACATGGCCTCGAACCTGAGACGAAAGGTTAAGCATGAGTCATATAGTTGATATGATGCCCATTTGATGCTCGCCTTTGAAGCTATACCGACTCACGTGATGATCGGACTTGGTGTAGTGGATTTGGTTCATGTAATCACCAAAAGGACACGAGGATGTCGCTTTTGAGTGGGAGTTCATTCGTAATATAGATTAGTTGAACTCAATCTATCATACACTTAGTCTAAACTTTACAAATTCATTGTAGATGGCACCACACCTTTTAATTTCAATGCGTTCATGGAAAGAGAAACTAGCAACGAGCGGTAGCAACTTTCTTGAATGGGCCATGAATTTGAGGATTCTCCTCTCTTATGCTAAAAGCAATATGTGCTAGAAGCGCGTTAGGCCCCACCTTTGACGATGCCTGACGAGGAGAAGAATGTCTATCGACTCGTCGGAGGACCACAACTTAGTTCATTGCGGCATATTGTATGGGCTAGAGCGGAACTTGGCGTTTGGCAGCAATGCTTTTGATACAATGGGTGAGTTGAAAATGATTTTAAACGACACATCTTCAGTGAAACTACAATGCTTGAGAAAAGTTCTTTAGCTGCATGATGGAAGAGAACAGCTCCGTTAGTGAGCATGTACTCAAGATGTCGATTCGCCGATAAGCTTGTGTCCTTGGGAATAACGATTCCCATTGACTTAGGCATCCATCGTTAGCGGTCTCGCCACCTAGCTATAAGAGCTTCGTGATGAACTATAATATGCAAGGCATGAAGAAGTCTCTCCCGAGCTTACAATGCTTAAAGCTGCAGTGGAGATCAAAAGGAACATCAAGTGTTGATGATCAATAGGAACCTTTGGTTCAAGAAAGACAAGAAGGAAAGCGGAAGGAAGTAAGGCGGCAAAGCTGTTGCCGCTGAAAAAACCCGAGTTGGACCTAAGTCGATCCGAGTGCTACTATTGTAAGGGGACAGCCTTTGGGCATAAGCCCCAAGTATCTGGGAGACAAGAAGGCCGCAAGGCAAACAAAGGTATATATGATATACATGTTATTGATGTGTACTTGACTAGTGCTCGCATAGCACAGGTATTTGATACGGTTCGTTGCTAATATTTGTAACTCGAATCGGCTGCGGAACAGCGACCGCTAGCAAGGGTGAGGTCAAGATGCGTGTCGGCAATGGATCAAACGTTGATGTGATCGCCGTCGAACGCTACCTCTCCACTTATCGTCGGGATTAGTCATAAACTTAAATAAGCTGTTATTTGGTGCCTGCTGAGCATGAACATTGTATGGATCATGTTTGATGCAAAGTGGTTATTCATTCAAATCGAGAACAATGGTTGTTCCATTTATATGAATGAAATATTTTATGGTCATGCACCAATGTTGAATGGTTTATTTCGTTGGATCTCGATGATAATGTTACACATATTCATAATGTTGATGCTAAAAGGATTAAACTTAATGATGATATATCGCATATATGTGTACTTTGCCTAGGTCATATTGGCATTAAGCATGAAGAAACTCCATTCGGATGGACTTTTGGAATCACTTGATTATGAATCATTTTATACATGTGAGCCATGCCTTATGGGCAAGATGACTAGAACGCCGTTTTCGGTTCAATGGAGCAGGCGGATTTATTGGAAATCATACATTCGATGTATGTGGTCCAATGAGTGTGTCTTGAGGTGGATATCGTTATTTTGTTACTTTCACGGATGATTTGAGTAGATATGGATATATCTACTTGATGAAACAAATGAAACCTTTGAAAAGTTCAAGGAATTTCGAATGAAGTGGAAAATCATCGTAATAGAAAGATCAAATTTCTACGGTCGACCGTGGAGGTGAGTATCTAAGTTACGAGTTTAGCACTCACATGAAAGAGTGTGGAATTGTTTCACAACTCACACTGCCGGAACACCACAATGAAATGGTGTGTCGGAACGTCGTGTCGTACTTTATTAGATATGGTTCGATCTATGATGTCTCTGACGGACTTGCCGTTGTCTTTTGGGGTTATGCACTAGAAAATGCTGCATTCACTTTAAATCGGGCACCATCTAAATCCGTTGAAAAGACACCGTATGAATTGTGGTTTGAAACAAACCTAAACATCATTCTTAAAGTTTGGGGTTGCGATGTTTATGTGAAGAAACTTCAACGGATAAACTCGAACCCAAAGCGGAAAAATCGTCTTCATAGGATACCCTAAAGAAACTATTGGGTATTCCTTCTATCACGCATCCGAGGGCAAGGTTTTTGTTGCCAAGAATGGATCCTTTCTAGAGAAAGAGTTTCTCATGAAAGGTGTGAGTAGTCGGAAGGTAGAACTCGAAGAGGTTGTGGAACCTTCTCTTCAAAGTATGGCGAGTAGCGCCTTGGTAAGTCGTTAGGAGTTGGCTCCACTGTTGAAGAGGTAACTAATGATAATGATCATGAAACTCAGAAGAGTACTAGAACCTCGCGGTCAAGCAGACGCGTCTGACTCCGGCTGTCTGAAATCTGTCATAAATTTCATGGTTGATGAAAATAATGACCTGCGACGTATGAAGAAGCGATGATGAGCCCGGATTCCAACAAATGGTTAGAAGCCATGAAATCCGAGATGGAATCCATGTATGAAAATCAAGTTTGGAACTTGGTGGAATTACCTCACGACCGAAGGCCGTGGAGAACAAATGGATTTTCAAAAGAAGCGATCTTTGATGGTAATGTGACCATCTATAAAGCTCGACTTGTCGCAAAGGGGTTTCGACAAATTCAAGGAGTTGACTACGATGAGACTTTCTCTCCGTAGCGATGCTAAAGTCGATTAGGATTATGTTAGAAATTGCATATTTCGATTATGAAATATGGCAGATGGATGTCAAAACCGCGTTTCTCAATGGTAATATTGAAGAAGAGTTGTATATGATACAACCAAAGGGTTTTGTCGATCCTAAGGATGCTAACAAGGTGTGCAAGCTTCAGCGATCCATCTATGGATTGAAGCAAGCATCACGAAGTTGGAATCTCCGCTTTGATGAGGTGATCAAAGAGTTTGGATTTGTCCAAACTTATGGAGAAGCTTGTATTTACAAGAAAGTGAGTGGGAGCAATGTGGCATTTCTGATATTATATGTGGATGACATATTATTGATCGGAAATGATATAGAACTTTTAAACAGTGTTAAAAGTTATCTAAACAGCAAACTTTCAATGAAGGACCTAGGTGAGCGTCATACATATTAGGCATAAAGATCTATAGAGATAGATCTAGGCGCCTAATAGGGCTATCATAAAGTACATACCTTGATAAGATTTTAAAGAAGTTTAAAATGGAGGAAGTAAGAAGGGTTCTTACCTATGTTGCAAGGCAAGACATTGAGTAAGACTCAAAGTCCGGCTTAGGAAGAAAGAGATAATGGACAAAGTCCCTATGCTTCACCATAGGCTCTATAATGTCGCCATGCTATGTACAAGACGGATGTGGCACACGCTATTAGTTTGACTAGTAGGTACCAATCGGATCCAGGTTGAACCTTTGGATAGCGGTCAAGAATATCCTTAAGTACTTACGAAGAACTAAGGATATGTTTCTTGTATCTAGGTGAAGAAGAGCTCGTCGCTAAGTGTTATGTCGACGCTAGCTTTGACACCGATCCGGATGACTCTAAGTCTCAATCCGGATCGTATTTCTCATGAATGGCGAATGAGCGTTAGTTGGAGGAGCTCCAAACAACTGTGGTAGCGGGATCAACAACGGAGGCGAATATGTTCTTTGCTTGAGCGGCTCGAGAGCGATTTGGATGAAGGAGTTCATATCCGAACTAGGAGTTGTGGCAGCGTTGGACCCAATGGTGATCTATTGTGACAACAATGGTGCCATTGCCAATGCCAAAAACCAAGGTCTCACAAGCATTCCAAGCATATTAAGCGCCGGTTTCACTCCATCCATGAGCATGTCAAGGATGGAGATATAAAGATTTAAAGTACATACGGATCTCAATGTAGCAGATCCGTTGACTAAAACTCTCCTAGAGCAAAACATGATCAACACGAACTCAATGGGTGTTAGATATATCACTATGTAACTAGATTATTGTCTCTAGTGCAAGTGGGAGGATGAAGGAATATGCCACGAGAGGCAATAATAAATTGTTTATTATGTGTATTCCAAGTATATGATAGATGTTTATTTTGCATGCTATAATTGTATTAATCTGAAGCGTTAATACATGTGTGTTTAATAAACAAGCAGAAAGTTCCTAGTTAAGCCTCTCTCATAAACTAGCTCGTTGATTAACAAGATGATCAAGGTTTCACGATCATGGACATTGGATGTTGTTAATAACGGGATCACAACATTAGTGTAATGATGTGATGAACATTCATCAGTATAGCATTACGATCAAAGTCATTGAGTTTATATTGCTATAACAACTTACAGTGATCCTAATCCTTAGACCATGAGATCATGTCAATCACTAACACAGGAAGAGTTTCTTGATAACATCAAGCGTCACACCGTAACAGGTGATTATAAAGATGGGTTCGAACTAATAAAGTGTTATGTTGAGGCTCATGGATCGAGAGTGGAATTTGTTCATCCCGATGACGGATAGATATACTCTGGGCCCTCTCGGTGATATCACATTGATTAGCTTGCAAGCAAGTGATTTGATCACTAGAATGTTATATCACAGGAACGAGAAAAGAGTGCATGTCGGTAACGAGATCAAACTAGGTATGGAGATACCGATGATCGAATCTCGGACATGTAATATATCGTGAGACAAAGGGATTAAGATACTAGCGTAAAAGGTTCCGACGATCACAAGAAAGTCATCGTTGAATGTGTGGGAGTCAGTATGGGTCTCCAGATCCCGCTTCTGATTATTGATCTGAGAGGGGTCTCGATCATGTCCGCATTATTCACGAACCGTAGGGTGACACACTTAAGAGACACCGACATCCAATTGGAGCAAAAGTTTCATGCCGAAAGTATAAACAAGCGCAGGAATTTATTTCACTAGATACCGAAACAGGTTTTCGGGTGAAATTGCATAAAGTGGTTATGCATGTGAAATAGAATTCTAGCAAGGGGTTATTTGTGAATGTTTGTCATTAAAGTAATTGACAAAATTCTGAATAAAATAAAAGAGTTTTATTTAATGAGAGTTTTCATTAAATTTGGTGGAAATTTAATGGGATCTTTGAGTGGGATTTTGAGTGGAGGAATTTGGAGGAGTTTTGTGAGTGGAGTGTCCACCCACATGAAGAGGGGAGGCAAGGGGCAGCCCCCATGCGCCACCCCTTGGGGTTCCCCCTCCTCCTATAAAAGGAGCCCTCCTCTCACTTCTCACTCACACCTCCTCGTGAAGGATCTCTCTCCTCTAGAATTTATCCCCATGGTCTCGGACTAGCGAGATACATGTTCCAGTGGCTATTCGGCAAGAAAGAGTTGTGCTTCCGCTGCATCGCTGGAGCGAGGAGGCGGAGGTTGCTCGGTGCCTCGAGCGTGTGTAAAGCACGGATGCGCTCGCTGTTTTGCGGCGCTAGGACTTCCTCTCGATCTTGAGATCGGCAAGAGATCGTCTACATCAACCACGAGTGGGACTCGTTAAACTTTGTCGGTCTTCAAGGGTATGTTCTCTACGGATATACATCCGCCCGTTGTTTGTATCTAGTATAAATAGATCTTGGTATATAGTTCACATCGTAGGAAATTTTTGTTTTCTATGCTGCGAATCCTACACCACCAAAATGCCGTTTCAGAATGCTACCGTCCTATTTTCCTAAAATACTAGACCACCTTACATGGACTATCTCCCAACCGGTACATCTCAAACCTTTTCGTCCATCCCGGGTAAAAAGGACAAATGTCTGCCGAATCGGTAGGAAGTGGGTCCGGTTTGTACTACAGGTACATGATCTATCGCTCGTGATTTTTTGAAAAAATAATTTTTAGACTCGCAATATGTGGTTTCTTCAGAGATCCAATGCAAGTTCTAACGATGCTCGTCCCCTATCTTCATGCACACCGTTCGACCATAGTTAGAATTCGATAATTCAAACGGGCATAATAAATTCAAAAAATCCGAACAATGAAAATCCTTGGCGTGGTGTCATATTATGTTACATAGATGAAAGGAAAAATACCGGACTTGGTATATTGATCATGTTTCAAAAACCTTCACAAAATGACCTATCATGTTCGAGGTTTCATGGCTTTCGGTCCAAATGACCGATGTTATGTCTTGAATCACGGCATAGTTTGTGATGTTGTGCTCATATTATGCATGTGTGTGGACATTGGTATGGAGAACAATGTTGCGGAGGAAGTTTTCCTTTTGTCGCACGGAAAAGCCCTTTTCCATTTTCCGGCGCAAAAACGGGTCGTTTTGTGAAGTAACCACCAAAATGCCGCTTTAGAATGCTACCGTCCTATTTTCCTAAAATACTAGACCACCTTACATGGACTATCTCCAACAGGTACATCTCAAATGTTTTCGTCCATCCCGGGTAAAAGGACAAATGTCTGCGAATCCAGGAAGTGGTCCGGTTGTACTAGTACATGATCTATCGCCCGTGATTTTTGAAAAATCATTTTAGACTCGCAATATGTGGTTTCTTCAGAGATCCAATGCAAGTTCTAACGATGCTCGTCCCTATCTTCATGCACACCGTTCGACCATAGTTAGAATTCGGATAATTCAAAACGGGCATAATAAATTCAAAAAAATACGAACAATGAAAATCCTTCGTGGTGTCATATTATGTTACATAGTTGAAAGGAAAAATACCAGACTTGGTATATTGATCATGTTTCGAAAAACCTTCACAAAATGACCTATCATGTTCGAGGTTTCATGGCTTTTCCAAATGACCGATGTTATGTCTTGAATCACGGCATAGTTTGTGATGTTGTGCCCATATTATGCATGTGTGTGGACATTGGTATGGAGAACAATGTTGCAGGAAGTTTTCCTTTTTGTCATGCGGAAAAGCCCTTTTCCATTTTCCGGCGCAAAAACGGGTCGTTTTATGAAGTAACCACCAAAATGCCGTT
Source organism: Avena longiglumis (assembly GCA_030063025.1). Lineage (NCBI taxonomy): Eukaryota > Viridiplantae > Streptophyta > Magnoliopsida > Poales > Poaceae > Avena > Avena longiglumis. The sequence continues at coordinate 42,837,665 of CP125974.1, read as the reverse complement.
TCAGAATGCTACCGTCCTATTTTCCTAAAATACTAGACCACCTTACATGGACTATCTCCCAACCGGTACATCTCAAACCTTTTCTTCCATCCCGGGTAAAAAGGACAAATGTCTACCGAATCGGTAGGAAGTGGGTCCGGTTTGTACTACAGGTACATAATCTATCGCCCGTGATTTTTTGAAAAAAATCATTTTTAGACTCGCAATATGTGGTTTATTCAGAGATCCAATGAAAGTTCTAACGATGCTCGTCCCCTATCTTCATGCACACCGGTTCGACCATAGTTAGAATTTCAGATAATTCAAAACGGGCATAATAAATTCAAAAAAATCCGAACAATGAAAATCCTTCGCGTGGTGTCATATTATGTTACATAGTTGAAAGGAAAATACCGACTTGGTATATTGATCATGTTTGAAAAACCTTCACAAAATGACCTATCATGTTCGAGGTTTCATGGCTTTCGGTCCAAATGACCGATGTTATGTCTTGAATCACGGCATAGTTTGTGATGTTGTGCCCATATTATGCATGTGTGTGGACATTGGTATGGAGAACAATGTTGCAGGAGGAAGTTTTCCTTTTCGCACGGAAAAGCCCTTTTCCATTTTCCGGCGCAAAAGCGGGTCGTTTATGAAGTAACCACCAAAATGCCGTTTCGAATGCTACCGTCCTATTTTCATAAAATACTAGACCACCTTACATGGACTATCTCCCAACGGTATATCTCAAACCTTTTCGTCCATCCGGGTAAAAAGGACAAATGTCTGTAGAATCGGCGGGAAGTGGGTCCGGTTTGTACTACAGTACATGATCTATCGCCGTGATTTTTGAAAATCATTTTAGACTCGCAATATGTGGTTTCTTCAGAGATCCAATGCAAGTTCTAACGATGCTCGTCCCCTATCTTCATGCACACCGGTTCGACATTGGTATGGAGAACAATGTTGCAAATTAAACACTTTTTATGTTTAAAGTTTTTCTAAATTCCAAATTAATATTTAAAAATATAAGTTAATTCATTTTAAAAGGTTACATTAATTATTTTTTAAAAATAGAAAATGGTTTTGGATTATTTATTCAAATCCATACACTTTTATGTTTAAAGTTTTTCTAAATTCCAAATTGATATTAAAAATATATAAGTTAATTCATTTTTAATTGTAAATGGTTCATATTTTAAATGGTTACATTAATTATTTTTTAAAACAGAAAATGGTTTTGTATTATTTATTTAAATCCAAACACTTTTTATGTTTAAAATTTTTCTAAATTCAAAATTAATATTCAAAAATATAAGTTAATTCATTTTAAAAGGTTACATTAATTATTTTTTAAAAATAGAATATGTTTTTGAATTATTTATTCAAATCCATACACTTCTTATGTTTAAAGTTTTTCTAAATTCCAAATTGATATTAAAAAAATATAAGTTAATTCATTTTTAATTGTAAATGGTTCATATTTTAAATGGTTACATTAATTATTTTTTAAAACAGAAAATGGTTTTGAATTATTTATTCAAATACAAACACTTTTTATGTTTAAAGTTTTTCTAAATTCCAAATTAATTATCATTTAAAAAAATACAAATTTAAACCCCAAAATAAAAAATAAGACGGGAACAGAGAGAAAATACCTGGAATTTTTTGAAAACATGGGAATATGTCCCGGTTGGAGCCACCAACCGAGACTAAAGACCCCCTGCGCGCCAACCCTTGGTCTGCTGAAAATATTGGAGTATAGGTCCCGGTTGGTGGCTCCAACCGGGACGTATGACCCTTTAGTCCCGGTTGGAGCCACCAACCGGGACTAAAGGCCCTTTGGTTATAACTGGGTGCCCCTCCTCTTCTTCTTCCCCATCTCACAATCTTCTCGCCGAGGGGAGGCAGCGCCGTCAGGCTGCCCGCCCTGCACGCCTAACGGTGCCTCTAGAGCTCCGCCTCCTTGAGAACCTCCTCACGAAGCTCGCTTCTTTGGGTGCCCTCTCCGCCGGAATCGAGCATGTCCTCTCCGTCACCGACGCTGGCCGTCGTCGCCATTCACGCCGTTCAGGACCTCCCCGCACTGCCCCGTCACTACCTTGAGCACCACGGTGAGCACGCGGATCTCGCCGACCTTTTCTCTCTCCTCTCTCTGTGGTCACCGCTTGACGAGGCGCAGCGCCGCTGCTCGCCATGCGCCATGCTCGGTGACCAATCCAGCCCGGCGCCACGCTGGCTCAACAACAGCGTGAGTCCAGTAGCGCTGCCCATGCAGCCCTTCGCCTCCTAGCGCCAACCCTTTTATGCTCGGACCGTTGGCGGCGAGCGATGTGCGTTGTGGCGTCCACGTGTTGCCTGCGTGGCCCAGGCCCACTCGTCAGCCTCTCTGGCTAGATGCCGCTTCGGTGAGAAATAAACCCCGGTCCCTCTTGCTTGCGAGTCTGCTGAGGTGGCCATGGGGCCCCTCTGTCAGTCACTGTGGGTAGGTATGCCTGCGGTGTAAAAAGTTTAACCATCTTTTAGTAATTTCAGAAATAATTATAATCTTATAAATTCCATAACTTTTAATCTATAAGTCATAAAAATATGAATAATATATCAAAATGTTCAGAAAAATGAAACCTAGCTATATAAGCTATAATCATGCATTGTTCAACAACTTAAATTACAAATTTAATTAGAAGAACAAATCCACCCCTCTCATGTGTTCCGGAGTTTCTCCGAGTTAGGGTTTTCACCCCTCGGAACCCCGATTAAATCGTCGAGCATTTCTTAGGGTTATATTCCAATGCAAATTAACTTGTCATATCATCATACTTGATTGAGCATTGCATCGATGCCATGTGTTGATTGTTTCCCTTTCTTTTTGGTGTTTGGATTATTAGGTTTATTATTAGTTAGGTATTATTAGGTTTATTAATTAGTTTGGTATTATTGGTCTTATTGCTGATCGGTCACTATGGGTAGCCCCGGACCGATTCACATTTTCAAGCAACTTAGGTGCATGTGGGTTCGACGATGTGCCTATCTACTACGGTTTCCCTTTCTCTTCATTTTATTATTGTGTATGTATATATTAGGGTTTCTCTGAATTAGGGTTTATATCTCTCAACACCGTACTTAACTTTCTCCTTTAGCGCTTTGACTTATTCGCTTTTCCACCTATGCAAAAAATATGGACCCCACGTCGAGGCGAAGAAAAGGAAGAGTTGATCCAAGGTGTGATCCGTGGGAAGATAATTTAGGCGTATCAACGTTTACGAACAACTCCGGTGAGGTGATCCTCTTTTACCGGAGTAGACAACTTGTTTGAGGTTGAAGGTGTTGCCTTCATGAGGAGAAAGCGATGCCTTGTATGTCGAAGGCGACCGCTCGGTGAGGTGCATGTAATATAAATCAATTCATTAATTAATCATCTGCTATTTATATAGAAATAGTAATGACGATGTTTCTTCTTTTAGCCCTCCGGATCGAAGGAATCTCTTGAAAAAAGAGCGACGAGGCCCAACCAAAAGTTGGAAGACCATGAGAGGTTCAGGATCGAAGATGTCAAGAAGGCAGCAAGCGACTCGAAGTTGTCGCAACCAAATTTGTGGCACAATGCGGAATGTCGTTAGGGACTTAATCCGATCACCATTAGAAATTGGAATAGGCACGCTAATGCGGATGAAGAGGAACATGTTTATTTGTCCCTAACCACACCAAAGATTTCTTGTGGAAGAGGCTCATGGTTAATTTCAAACTACGAAGATAGAGCTGGATCCAAATGCGGAGGATCCGATTGAGGACGCCTTACAACATGGGAGAGCCATGGAGGCTAAGGTCGGGAGTGGGCTTTGAAGAAGATGGCCCGATGTTTCACCAAGCTGGAAGAAAAGATTGCACCTTGACTATGTCGTGAAAAGAAGACTCGATTTCAAGAATATTCAGTTTGAGAAGATAAAACCATTACAGGATGAGTTTGTGGAATACAAGAAATCAGAAAAAGCTAAGAAAATGTAAAAGCGAATAAATTTGAATCTTGCTAAGAAGAAGTATCACCATACTATGGGGCAAGGTGGCTCTGGGGTTGGCATTCCTAAGTGGGAGAAACTTGAGTAGGAACTGCGTGATAAAAGATCACCCTAGAGAGACGATTGGGTAGAGCGTGCAAGGAATTGGTTTTACGGGAATGGGGCACGTTGGACTCGGAAGGAGGTGTATATATAACATACGACATAAAGAAGACCCTTGCCAATCGAGAGGATCGAAAGCGATAAAGGCTATTAAAGATGGGGACTTCATTCCGATAGAGAGAATGATGAGCTCACACTCGCCCTTGGAAATAAGGAACATGATGGAAGAACACGAGGCACAATAGGCTCCCAATCATGGAGGACTGGGTTTCCGAGAGAGGAAGAAATATCCGATAGAAGCCGTCGGAGGAGTAAGGACACGGCGGTTGAAGCGAAAGTCGAAAAGAGCGAATGCGTTTAATTGAAAAACGATTAAAGCAACAACAAGATGAAATTAACACACTTAAGAGCAAAGTACTACCGCCCATCTCGGACTGCTTGAATTCGATGCTACCGCCTATCGAATAATCGAAAAAGCGATGTGGCTTCCACCGAGGTCGGGTGATGACAATGGCGATGCGATGATGCACCTCGATGGCTCCTGTTGGCTACCAGTGGATGATATCACGAGATGACACTGCGAGCTACATGTCAAAGTTGTGAACATATCAATGAAGGTGGCGGTCGGCTATGCCTTACCAATTGGACCCACACCAACTTACCACTTTCGTCCGGTTCCGGAGGGCTCTGTTGTTGTCGTGGATGAAATCATGCCCACCTTTGAGGTTTTGGATCTTCACTACCTATTTGGTGAAGGGGATGTGATCGTCTTTGGGTGGCAAAAAGCGTCACCATTCTATGGCGAAGGATTGTATCGTGCTTGAAATCTGCACAAGGCCATCTTACGCCGCCTCACCCGTCTCCGGTAATTAAATGCGCCCTTGGCCGTCTTCGTCGCCTCACCCGGCTCGTCGCCTCACCAATCTCGTGCAGCCATCGCCATGGAGCCATCGCGGCGCCTCGGGATAAAAAGCGTAAGCGTCTCACGCTCTTGTCGTCGTGGCGATCGCGAAGCGTAAACAAGAGCCTCTTCCAAAAGTACCAGGTTCCTCCCAAGAGAGCTTATGACTGTCTTGAAGAGGAGACTACGGCGATCGTTGATGCGGAAGCAGCAGCGTTTTTAAGCTAGGCGGCGGACGAAGAGCGAGTTCCCGACCAAAGAAGAAAAAGCCAAAGTGTTGAAAATGCTAAAGAATCTTCATCAACGTGAGCGAAAGCTGTCATCAGACTATGAGCGTTCTATTCTCAAGTCACATGCGGCACAAAAAGCCTCGAAGCGATCTTGCAAGCGGAAATCTGTTGCCCAGCTCGGAGAACAAGAAAAACAGACTTGCCCCTCTCAAGGTGATTTCTCAAACCAATGTGGGGTCGAGCAAATATGGGGCGAAGCGTTATGATCCGTAGGTAGTTGCTGTCTGGAGAAGCCGCTGCTCAAGGTATGAGTATTGCCCGAGTACTTATCCAGTTAGAGTTCTTCCCGTGAGTGAAGTAGCATATAAATACCAGATCGGAAAACCTCGTCAAACGAGGAGGTAAACAATCTTCCAACAAAATACGAAGATTGCATAACTGGTACATGCATGCCACAAGGGCGGGGCTAACTGGATAGTCTTGAGGGTTACAAAAAGCATCATGGGAAAGATAAGGATGACATGATATCCATTGAATTTGATGAACTATTTCAATTATTCAATCAAGGCGCCTTGGACAAATCGATCATCGTGCCTATTATGCGTAAGTACTAATTACATAATTAATTTAGTCTCCAGCTATATTATTTTGTTTATTGCATGTATATAATCATCTTGTAATATGCAGAATGAAGATTCTCGAATGCAGCGGAGGACAAATCTATGACATTGGCTTCATTGACCCATATTGGGTTCATGAAGCTAATCTCAAAATAAGCCCCGGGATACGGAGGATAATATAGTACACGCGTTAAGGTTTCAAGAAACCAAAAGGGAAATACTATTTCCTTACAACTTCCAGTGAGTGTTATTGTCTTGTATACACTTTCTATTTCGCTTACTCGATGTTAAGTATATAATTGATTAGTTCTGCATTTGCAGGTACCACTATATTCTGTTAATCATTCAACTTGACAAAGGGCGTGTACTAGTCATGGACTCTAAACATAAACCCCTTGAGACGTGGAAGGACATGCAGATACTTCTCCAGCGGTAATTCTAATCATTACGACACTATATCGGCAACGTTCGTAAATTTTATGATATCAAGTACTTAATAACTTATTTTATTCGTTTTCTACGCCGGGCAGCGCTTGGAAACGGTTCACCAAGAAGGCTAGGGGTGTTTGGAAAGAGGAGCTTACATTTTAACCACTAGATGTAAGCACCACTAGCTATATCCACGCATTTCTTTGATTCTAGTTTTGATACAGTTATTATCATGCTTGATTATTATTTTGATTGAACTCTGTTCTCGTAAAGTGCCTAACGCAGGGACCAGGTAACAATCTATGTGGATACTATGTATGCGAGTTCATCCGGCAGACGTGCGATGAGAAGGTCAGAAATTTAGAGCAACTCCACGTACGTAAACAATTTCTATAGTTTTTAATTACAATCAAATTGTGTTTAGTTTCATATTCATATAGGCTGACTCCTTTTTAAAATCAGATCGAACGTCTACAGGACGGTCTTCTGCCAAAGGATCGCGTACGAGCAATTCAGGAGGAATTGGCGGGATTCTTGGATGCAGAAGTCCTAAACACACAAGGGGAATGCTACTCGGCTGTGTATAGACAATAGGAATTGTAAAATAGCAACTTTCAAGAAATTGGCCGGTAGCATCGAATAGCAACTTTTGTATGTAGTGCATGAACTCGATCCGTGTATTGAATGTAATGTTGTCATGATGATCTTGTGTAATATAAGGTTCCTTCGTTGATAAGTGCAAAACACTAAATAAACAATAAAACAACCTAAATGAATTCTCTGCCGCGGCACAAAAAGTGGCGAAAATGCTGCCGCGGCAACAAAATGTGTCAAAATGAATTCTCTGCCGCGGCAGAGAAATGGGCCAAATCTCTGCCGCGGCAGCAGGTTATTAGTCCCGGTTCGTGTCTACCCCCCTCGCGCTCTGATGCCGCCACGTGTGCCCCATTTGTCCCGGTTGGTGGGGCAACCGGGACTAAAGATTAGAGCTTTAGTCCCGATTGCCCCGTTCCGGTTAGACAACCGGGACTAATGACCCTTACCAACCGGGACGCATGGGCCCTTTTCTACCAGTGACACCTGCAGAGATCAACGGCCTTGCATCATCTGCAGAAGTATGATGTATGGAAAAAGAGTTTTAGAACCTGCGCAGATATTGTATCAACCCAAATGTTAAACTTAGCAAATCGTACTCACTCTAATTCATATTACTCGTTATTAAAATTGATGTATTTAGACATGTTTTTGTGCTATATACATCCATTTTAACGATAAATAATGTGGGTTGGAGGGAGTGCTATATGTGTTAGAAATTTATTGAAGGAGTGTGGATTCGCTAACCAAGTAGGTATAGGTACGCACGCGGTTGCTGCCGTTAGATATGCTTTGAGATTAGCTTTTCGACTAATGGTAACCACACGGTGTTATGGTCAAATCTGCTTTTTCTACGTTTTCTCTATCAGTATGTTAGCATGTACTTCCTCCGTTTTAAAATATAAGATATTTTAGGTTTGTAAAGAGAATGTATCTAGACTTGTTTTAGTGCATAGATTCACTCTAAACATGAGTGAACCTATATATTAAAAGCAGTCTAGATACATTTATTTTATAAAGCTAAAACATCTTATATTTTGAAACGGAGGGAGTACAAGAAAAGATTCCTGCCGACTCACGCGAGAGAAAAAAAATGATGTCAAGCTTGACTGCTTTTTGCATGCGACAACGATGAAGGATAAAAACAAGCCTTTTTCTACCCGTTGTACGACGGACGGGTCGACGGCCAAGCCTGAGGTCGAGCTGACACCGGAGAAGCCTGTTTCATATCACCACGAGCTGCCCAATCCTCCTGCCACCTAACCTCTCTACCGAAGGGCAAATCACCAAGAAAAATTCAATCCTTCCACGGTAAGAAAACGAACATAGATACATAAAAGTAATAAAATATTAGCTAAATATCTGGAACCAACTTTCCCGTTGAGCATCCTAAAGAAAATCCCACTAGCACCCAAATCCCAGATGTTGGCCAAGCTCATCTTTTACACGTCGTCGAAGGTGACGCCCCTACAGGCGCTTCCGGAAGAGCCCCACAGCGCACGGGTGGCCCTCCTAGAGCTCGAGGTCCCCGGTGACGATCCCGGGCATGAAGACGAAAGGGTGCTTGGTGTGGAGTCCCTCCTTCTGCAACTTGACCCCGGGCGGGATCCGGGAGCATGCCCATGATGGCCTCCGTTGGCTTCTGCGGAGTGGGAAGTTGGCCGACATGGCATTGTAGAGGAAGAGCGGCAGCCACCAGGCAGAGTAGACATAACCTGCTTGGTCTTCGCCCGCATGGGCAGCGGCAGTCAAGAGGTGGAAGGCGGTTCCACCGCCGGCGTCTTCCCCTCCACAGAAGCAACATGGCGCGTGGGGCGAGTGGAATCGGTGCGGGCTACCTGCAAGGGCGGTGCACTCGCATCGCTCGGCGGGCGGGGACGGGGAGGGCCCCTCGAAACCCTACAACAGCGGGCCATGGGACTGATGACCCACAAGTATAGGGGCTCGCAACAGTCTTCGAGGATAGTATTACCCAATTTATTAATTCGACACAAGGGGAGCCAAAGAATACTTGCAAGCCTTAACAACTGAGTTATCAGTCCAGCTGCACCTGGAAATAGTTTTTGCTCACAGAAGTTTATCAGTATCAACAGTTTGCAGTAGCAACAGCAACAGTGAAACAACAGCAGTAGTAACAGTAATGGTAACAGTAGGATTCGAGTGAGGTAGGCATAGGGATGGATGGACAGGCGTTGCACGGATGAGTCTAAACATGTAACTTCAAGACCTAGGGCATTGCAGATAAATAATAATAAGCATCCAAGTACTAAACAATCATAGTCATGTGCTCCATATATAGTCATGTGTGCTCGCAATGAGAACCCGCACAACATCTTTTGTCCTGACAGCCCTTTGCAGCGGGGCCTCAAGGGAATCTACTGGCAATTAAGGTGCTCCTTTTAATAGACCAATGGAGTGAAGCATTAACACTCCGTGAACACATGTGATCCTCACATCACAGCCATCCCCTCCGACTGTCCCAATTTCTGTAACTTCGGGGCCTTTGGATCCGGACAATGATATGTGTACACAACTTGCAGATAAGATCACAAACAATACTATCATCATGAATCAATAATAAGTTCAGATCTGAGATCATGGCACTTGGGCCCTAGTGACAAGCATTAAGCACAACAAGTTGCAACAAAGTCAAATAGCACTAATAGAGATACTAGGCACCATGCCCTGACAATCTTATTCGATTACATGATAGAACTCATCCAATCCCTACCATCCCCATAGCCTACAGTGGGGATTACTCACTCATGGATGAGGGAAACATGGATGGTTGATGGAGAGGCGTTGGTGATGATGATGGCGATGATCCTCTCCAAATTCCCCGTCCCGGCAGGGTGCCAGAATGGAGTTTCTGGTTCCAAATCATGGTTTCTGGTGCTGGCGGCGCAACGGAACTCTTTCTGGAAAAATTTCACCCCCTCGGTTTTTAGGTCAAGAGGCATCTTATAGTTGAAGAGGGAGGCCGAGGGGGTGCCTGGGGCAGCCACACACCCTCTAGGCGCGACCTGGGCCCACTCGCACGACAGGGGGTGTGGGCCCTTAGGCCTCCCCTCCATCTCGTATTCTGGCTCTGTGAGTCTTCTGGTGAAATAGAATTTTTGGCATATTTTTGGGGATTTTTCCTGACAGTTGATTTTCTACACAAAAACTAGACACCAAGGTAATTCTGCTGAAAACAGCGTCAGTCCGTGTTAGTTATATCCAAATCACACAAGTTTAGAGGAGAAACAATAGCACAAGTGTTCGGGAAAGTAGATACGTTTTGGACGTATCAACTCCCCAAGATTAGCTTATTGCTTGTCCTCAAGCAATTCATCTGGCCCGAGTGCGATAAAGAACTATCACGAACACATTTGCTTCATATGATATATATATTCTCAGCGCATGAGTAGATACTTAAACCATTCATAATAAGAAGTATGCAACTAAGTCTACTCAATAGTCATTGCAAGCTATTAAGAGATTCCAACTCAATAATAATAAGTAGCATGAAACATAAACATAAGCAACATTGCAATACTCATAATAGTATAATAGAGTGGTATCTCGCTTGCCTTTGTTTGTAGAGCACAAAATAAATGCCAAGGCACCTCTGAAGTTCACGTGAAGACTAGAAGTAAAGATATCAGAGATACATGCATCAAAGTCAGGACATAATTAACCAAGTTTGGAGACAAGCACATTACACTAAGAATGAAAACTATGCTCCCAAGAAGGTGCTCATAGAATAAGTGGTGACTCAACAAGAAGTGAAAAAGGTTTTGAAAAGTTTGAAAGCATTCCAAATGCTGAAAGTAAGGTACTCATTAGCTTTGAGCTCTCATTGCCCCTATCATAGGCATCTTTAAATGGTTAAGGTAAAAGTGAGGTCAAATATGAGTTATATGCTTGACAGACCAAACTAGAAATCTCATGTCCCTTGAGTACGAGGGCCGCTCCTCATGCTACTCAACTTTAGTTACCTGTAAGTCCTTGTCATCGTAAATACATGCATATCATAGAGAACCGCCAACGGGGTACCCCTTGCACATGATACAGGGGCTATCCCGTGATCAAATTGACAAGGCAAGCAGACAATAAGTATCTCAGCGATCTTTTTATTTGCTATTTGCATAGGTTTTTATTGAGGATGCTTCACAGATTGCTCATTATGGTTATGATGCAAGTTTCCACCATGATTAGGCATGGCTTAGGCTAGTGGCCCCGGCATTTCTCTAACACATATATATAACTCCATGAACTCACAAGCTCCCCTTTTATTTCACGCCGACAACATCCACAAACAAAAGAGCATGATATCAATTGGATATATATCCATAAGTGTTGAAAGTGTTTCCCGTGATAGCACGGTTCTGCTAACTCCTAGCCTATAATTTGCAAGCATATAACTTTCATGGTCAGTCACAATGGTTCAGGTTTATTAAGTGCAAGGAATAAAGTGTGTCATCAAGTTTGTGAGAGCTTTACTAACTAACTTTCTCAAAACAGTCAAACATTTTATTTGGAAGAAAACAAGGCATAATGAATATGCACAGAATTAGCAAATGATGCTAATAGGTAGGTATGGTGGACAACGTTGGCAATATTGGTTTTGGGGAGTTGGATACACAAGTAGAGCTCATACTCAGTGCAAGTGAAGGCTAGCAATAGAGAGGGAGCGACAAACGATAGAGCAATTACTTTCATAATCATGCTTGCAATAAAACAAGACTAATTATGGCATGAAAGTGATGCGAGAACTCTGAGGCAAAATAAATCATCGAGGCTTACTGACTATTGTTCAGTCATATGCATGTGTGAGCATGTGCCAAGTCGATTCACATGAAACATTTAGAGGAGGATACCACAATATCATACCAAGTTATGAATAGAACAATGCAAACAAACATTCATATGACATGCTATAAACTATTAGCAAGCTGGAGCTAATCATAAGAGAGCAAGAACTACTAAGCATCCATAAATAACATACACCTCACATGAAACAGACTGAGCATGCTCACAACGATGAGTATATGTATAAAAATGAAAACAAATAGAGTTTGTTACTAGCCTCTTACCACACCTCAATTTGTTTCAATCTTCATTATTGCCCTTCACTTGTGTGACTTGAATAATAACATGAAACCAAACTCACTGAGGACTGCTGAACCCTGCAAAGAACTTCACAAAACCAAAGAAGAACAACAAATATTTTTGGTGTATTCGATTTTTTAAAGCAAGCACACAAAGCAAAAACAAACAAATCAAAATATTTTTTGATTTTCTTTAAGGCAAACCAAAGCTAAAAAGCAAAGAAACAGACCAAGAGAAACAATGAAAATATTTTTGGTATTTTGGTGTTTTAAGAGAGGAGAAACAAAAACCAAAAAGAAAGCAAAACATGGATATACAAAGAACCGACGAAACATGATATATAGGTGAGTGTGATGTCGATGTACCTCCCCCCAAGCTTAGGCTTTTGGCCTAAGTGGGGCTCAACTCCATGGTCACCAAGAAGGTGCACCTCCGTGGTATGACGAGGAAGCCCCTTCGTCCTGATATGAGATCGAGGACTCCCCTGTGTAGTGCATAGAGGGGTCGTATGAGGGCGCGCCCCCCTGATAGTGTCTGTGGAAACCACGAATGCGTAGCTGCTCGTCCATCTCTTCCTTGGAGCGTGACCAAGGTCCCTGGGAAATACAGAACAAAGTGGTTTGTGGCAGAGGAATCTCTCTCTCTTCCCCATCAGTAAATAACATCCTATAAACCAAACTCTCAAGGGTAGAACCAACAGTAACAAAGTGATGCGCTTTCATGGCAGAAAGATCAAGCCTATAAAGAGCCAAAATTGTATCATTTGGATCAGCAGAAAGGTCTAGGGCAGCAACAACACGTGCATCAGTAATACCCCCATAAATGGGTCCCTTAGCAGCTAAGAGACGAGTAATGAGAGAACCAAGATTATACTTGGTTTCATTGTTGAGTGCAGCAGCTAGGAAGGCCAAATGATAGTTGGAAATATTGCTAGTGTTCTCCCTACCAAGAACACTAGTGGCAAGATAATAAGCAAAATACCTGATAGCTGGGAGTTGAATATTTCTTATCTTTCCCCGCTGGGCTCTGTGGTCATCATCATTAGTTATCCCACGGTAGAGCTCTAATAAATCAGTGGGTTGAGCTGGAATCTTCTTCATCGTGCCAGTCGTGGTAATACCCAAGATTTCACAAAATTTCTTCAATGTCATGGAGAAAGGCCTATTATAGATTCTGAAAGACACATCTGGTTTGAAAGGGCTGTTAGAAAAAGAGAAACTCCCCACGAAGGTTTTAGTGAGCGTAGCATACTTCACACTCTCATCCTGCATATAACTCGTTAATCCAACCCTCCGAACCAAGGTTATGAAATCATTGAGAATCCTTGCAGCCCGCAAAAAGGTTGGACAAGGTAAGGTAGAAGGGTTCGCATCCCCCTCATCTCCCTCCTCGCCAAATCGCGGTGTAATGAGATCCTCATTGTATGAGGGCCTAGCTCGGGAGGATGATCTTAAAGGCCTAGGTGCATCACTCTCAAATAATTCACCAAAAGTGTTGTTGTCCATGACCCTTTTTCTGAAATTTTTAGACAAACATCAACCAAGTGATTTCCAAGCTGATAAATAATGACAAACTATTATAGGAACTTGCTAGAGGGCTACACATGCATCAAAATGAAATCACTAAGCATAGAACAAGCATGCAAGCTCACACAACCTATCACCTACAGCAGCAAAATACTCAAGATATAATCTACCAATCACAAATCTAATTGGATAAGCGGAGGAGGCACATACCAAGGAGCAATCCCTCCAAAAATCAGCAGCAAAGATGGGCTGAGCAAGGAGATCGAAAATCGGGAGCAAGAACAGCAGGAACTCGAGCTTGAGAAATTTTTCCGGTGTTTTTTAGGAGAGAGAAAGAAGTGGCTGGGAGGAGACAACTTGGAGGGACAAAGGTGGGCCCCACCGAGGCGCCATACAGGGCTGGCGCCACCGAGTGTGCTATCTGGTGGGTCCCCAGGCCCTCAGTGTCCCTCTCCCCCTTTTTCGATAAAAAATTTATTATGAATTTTCTGGAATTTTTTAGGAAACTTTATTTTGGCCAATTTTCAGGATATGAAAATTGATTTTCTCGCAGAAAAAGATGTTTTAGAAAAAGCAAAAGTAAACCAAAACCAAAACTACAGAAGTTCTAAGACACTCTAACAAGCAAACAACTAGCAAAACTAAAGCTAACAAGAGGAAGAGCAAAGACCAAGAAGGAAAAAAATAAAAGTGAGGAAGTATAACCATTGTGAAAGCATTGTTTTGTTCATTAAAATTCCTTTGTTAACAAGGTTGATCAAGTCTTGTTACCAAAACAATCTTATATGAAACAACTTTGTATTTCACTAAATGATTATGTTACCTCAAACTTGATAGCAATAGTCCCAATCATAATAGTTTCAAAACTTTCTTATAGAATGGGACAATATATTTCTCCAACTTTGATGCTCTCAGTATTTTCAATGGAATTCAGGCAATAGCTCTTATCAATCTTCTTGGACAAATAGATAGTATGCTCTTTGTTATTAATATTAAAAGTTACTTTTCCTTGATTACAATTGATGACAGCATCTGCAGTATTAAGAAAAGGTCTCCCAAGAATAAGAGACATATTATCAACTTCAAGCATCTCAAGCACAACAAAATCAGTTAAACCAAGCAATTATGAGCCACTTGAACAGGAACATCCTGACATATACCAACAGGAATAGTAGTTGACTTATCAGCCATTTGCAAAGATATATCAGTTGGTATCAACTTTTCTAGCTGAAGTCTCTTGTAGAGAGAAAAAGTCATAATACTAACTCCAACTCCCAAATCACATAAAGTAGTTCTAACATAATTATTCTTAATAGAGCAAGGAATAGTTGGAATACCTAGATCACCAAGTTTCTTTGGAACTGCGGTGACCCAGCATACCACTGCATTATGTAGTATACTATAGTCGTTGACATAACACCAATGAACACAGTTCACTAGTATTACATCCCTCAGAGTGGTACAACAGAAACACATCATGTCCAAGACATGGCTAAAGGTTACAACTCGACTCTTTACATAAGATCCAGAGAACACTTTAGGTTAAAGAGAGAGGAAGAAACTTCTTACAAAGAAGAATAAATAATCAACTCATAACTATTATGCTAATAAGATTAACATGTAACTATTTGGCTTGCATTGCTGCTATAGCAATACTCTATAGAAATAGGTTCTATGGCTAGAGGTTATATTCCTGTCTAATCAGCAACTCCATCTTCACTTTAATTGATGTATATGTTGACTTCCTTGACTTCAATGAAGAGCTTGAGCTATTTGATGAAGATTCCCTTGAGCATAAGTTGATGTAGACTTTGTCTGTATTGGCTTTAGAATCTAGCAAGGGTTAAGAAGATACATTGAGTACGGGCGTACTCAGCAAGTTCACTAGAAAAGGAGTGTTTGATGCACTATATCTATAGCCATAGACCATAGGTCGTAGGCAATGCAAGTTTTCATAAACATTTCTTCAAAGGTTGCTTTTATTTTGAAAAGATATGCCCGTCAGCCTTCACGGGTTTACCAGAACTTTCATGGAGTTCCTTTCCCGCCGCGTTCGTAGCTCCTTCCCGAAACAGGGAGTAACGAGTTATAGTTCTTACACTCTGCAGAGGTGCGTTACTTTACCCATGAGAGATCAACTCTTTGTTGCACAATTGGGAAGCTTATTCCTGTCCACAATTCTGTGAAGTGGGGCCCAAAAGATGATCCAAGCCAATCACTGCCCCCTTCGCGACCCCGCATGCCTCCTTGGTGTACACCATGCCCACCCATTGAATTACGACAATGGTTTGTACAGACCTTTATATGCCAAAACTATCGTGGGACGATGAGGGTTCCCACCCATATGTTGCATATCCTCTACGAATTACCAATTAATGCACGCTACAAGGATAACAGCCATGACCTGCACATCCGGCTACATGCGAGAGGAAGAAGATACAGCTGACTTCTCCGTCCCATTCCAAATCTCATGGTTAACGCGTGATATCTGGCGCAAGAATCCTTCGACATTGGTTGTTAAGTCCTAGATAATATGTTCCTTTACCACCGGAACTTTCATATTAGGTTATTACCTCATGGTAAATAACCTATAATCATATTATTATGAAAATAGTATTTTCTGACATTTTTGAAATGCAGGTGATGACAACACTGGATTTGCAAAATACTTACAGAAAATAATCAAAGGACATGAGCAAGTGTGAACTTGCCTTTTGTGGATTGCAATATTATGGACTCACGCTCTTCAAGATAATATAAGATCCAATATCTGAAATCAGCATCATTGGTTCGGTAAGGACTAATGTTTAAAGAAGCAGGATGCTATTATGCACAAGTAATGTAATGAAATTTGGTAAGTTCGTATCCTAAGAATAAGCGTTGATCTAGGGTTTGGAAACTGGAAAGGTTTCTTTAGAATGTGTTATACTTTTAGATAAGTTCCGCACTTGTGCTTCTTATTAAGGCCGTTGAGGTTGTGTGAAACAATGTGTAACTAAAATATCATACAACCAATAAGGTATACAAATGAGGAATGTTACGAAAAGTTGCTCATATAAGAATTGTTCTATCTTTAAATTTTACTTTACAATAATGACATTTCTAAGGAACTTAAGTGTTAACAATCCAAAGTATACAAGTAAAGTTTAAAACAATGTGATTATGATTAATTATCATCTTTTGACTATGATGAAAGTCCTTGACTTTATTTATTAAGTGTTGGAGATATGATACGTCGGAAACGTATCTATAATTTTTGATGTTCCATGCTTTTTTAGTATCTACTTTGCTTTGCTTTGTCTACACTTTGAGGTATTCTTATACATTTTCTGGTACTAACCTATTAACAAGATGCCACAGTGTCAGTTGCTGTTTCTTCCGCTTTTGGTTCGAGAAAAGCGGAAAATCAATATTCTCGAATTGACGGGACAAAGACAATCTTCCTATTTTTCCGGAGCAACACGGAACCACTAAGCGAGGTGGAGGAGGACACCGGTGGTGCACCCCCTAGACGCGGGCCAGCTCGGGTGGCGCCCATAGGGGGTGTGGGCCCACTGGACCTCCACTGACCTTTCCTCTGCGCCTATAAGAAGCCCCCGGGGAGAAAACCCTAAAGCATCCAGAAGAAATCCATGAAAACCTCCGTAGCGCCGCCGCCACCGAAGGGGAGATTTGGGGGACAAAAAGTATCTGTTCCGCCCCCCTGCCGGGACGGGGAAGTACCCCCGGATCCATCTCCATCGATCTCCACTACCATCTTCATCACCGTTGCTGATTCCCATGATGAGGAGGGAGTAGTTCTTCCTCGAGGCTAAGGGCTC
Organism: Avena longiglumis; assembly: GCA_030063025.1. Lineage (NCBI taxonomy): Eukaryota > Viridiplantae > Streptophyta > Magnoliopsida > Poales > Poaceae > Avena > Avena longiglumis. Next base: position 42,820,350 of record CP125974.1, on the reverse strand, counting down.
TACCGGTAGCTATGTGCTCATCTCTATCTCTCTCTATGCATGATCTTATTGTGGTCATGATCTTTGTAATCAAGTAGATATACCTTGCTACTCAAGTGCTTCAATAGATCTCTGCTATCCCCATGTGTATGAAAGTGAGAACATGCACGCCATAGTGGCACTTAGGCTAGAGTCTACATAAATACTCATCGTGCTTTAATAGATCTATGCTTTTCCCCACGTGTGTGAAAGTGACAGCGTGCACAACGTGTGTGGCACTTAAGCTAGACTACATATATATTTATCATGAGTATATTTTGAGTTGGTTGTCTCTATGAAATTGTGGTGTTTGTTGGAACCATCTAGCGCTCAAGGTGACAGTGTGGGGTTACCTAGATTGGGGAAGGAGGACTTTGAGGAGTGTTGTTATAGCCCTACCATGGATTAGGGTGTCCAACCGGAGAGTAGTTAAGAGTAGTATCATTAAGATAAGATATTTATATGAGAAACTAGTGAAAGTATGATCCCTAGGCCTTGTTTCTAAACATTGAAACACCATTTGCATCTAGATATCTTACATGTTTGCTTGCTTCCTTCTTTTTTCCTTTAGTCTTTACCTCACTGTCAAGCTATTTTCTGGCACTGTTACCACTTGTATTTCACTATCTTAAATCGAACTAGTGCACCTATACACGACAAGTGTATTGAGTGTGTTGGGGACACAAGAGACTTCTTGTATCTTGATTGCAGGGTTGCTTGAGAGCGATAACTTTGACCACTTCCTCCCTGAGTTCTATAAACCTTGGGTAATCCACTTAAGGGAAACTTGTTGCTGTTCTACAAACCTCTGCACTTGAATGCCCAACAACTGTCTACAAGAATAGAAGTGCGTAGACATCAAGCTATTTTCCGGCGCCATTGCCGGGGAGGTTTTGGTACTTTTACCTTACCTCACCGTCAAGCTATTTTCTAGCGCCGTTGCCGGGGAGGAAAGGTAAAAGGCACTCACACACGTTACCTGATACGTCCAAAACGTATCTACTTTCTCGAACACTTCGCTATTATTTTTCCTCTAAACTTGTGTGATTTGGATACAACTAACACGGACTAACGCTGTTTTCAGCATAATTACCTTGGTGTCTTGTTTTTGTGCAGAAAATGAACTATCAGGAAAAATCCCGGAAAATATGCCAAAAATTATATTTCACCAGAAGATCCACGGGCGGAAGGAGGCGGAGGGAGGCACAGACCCACTGGGCGGCCATGACCGCGCTGGGGAGGTTTGGCCACCCAGCTCCTCGTCCTCCCTCCGCCTATAAGTTGCCTTTGACCTAAAAACAGAGGGGTTCGATAGTTTTTAGAAGAGTTTCGCTCACTTGCCCCACGAGAAACCAAGATTCGGATCCGAAACTCCGTTTGGCACCACGACGGGAAATTTGGAGAGGATCATCGCCATCGTCATCACCAACGCATCTCCATCAACCACCGGTGTTTCCCTCATCCATGAGTGAGTAATCCCCCATTGTAGGCTTGGGGATGGTAGGGATTGGATGAGTTCTATCATGTAATTGAATAAGATATGTTAGGGGCATAGTGACTAGTATCTCTATTAGTGATATTTGACTTTGTTGCAACTTGTTGTGCTTAATGCTTGTCACTAGGGCCCGAGTGCCATGATCTCAGATCTGAACTTATTATTAAATCATTATGATAGTATTGTTTATAATCTTATCTGCAAGTTGTGTACACATATCATTGTCCGGATCCAAAGGCCCCAAAGTGACAATAATTGGGACAACCGGACGGGATGGCTGTGGTGTGAGTATCACATGTGTTCACGGAGTGTTAATGCTTTGCTTCGGTGCTCTATTAAAAGGAGCACCTTAATTGCCAGTAGTTACCTAGAGGCCCCGCTGCCATGGGCTGGCTGCACAAAAGATGTTGTGCAAGTTCTCATTGCGAGCACGTATGGCTATATTTGGAGCACATGCCTAGGATGGTTTAGTACTTGGGTGCTTATTATTATTTATCTGCAATGCCCTAGTTCTTTACAGTTACATGTTTAGACTCGTCCATGCAACGCCCGTCCATCCATACCTATGCCTACCGCACTCGAATCCTCATTATTCTTATCATTCACATTACTTCTTTGTTTTTGTTGATGTTGCTACTACAAAATGTTACTATTGATAAACTTATGTGAGCAAGAACTATTTCCAGGTGCAGTTGAACTGACAACTCAGTTGTTAAGGCTTGCAAGTATTCTTTGGCTCCCCTTGTGTCGAATCAATAAATATACTACCCGTGAAGACTATTGCGATCCCCTACACTTGTGGGTCATCAAGACTATTTTCTGGCGCTGTTGCCAGGGAGCGTAGCTTTAATTGTAAGTTCACTTGGATCTATTATTGTTCACTGCTACTCCTTTCATCATGGGGAAGTATCGTGATGGAAAGTTCCCTATTTTACCATCCACTACAAGAAGAGGTACAGTCCTAAACACCTCTTATGCTCTTGATTCACTGTCTGTTATAAGTAAGCTTGTCACACCACCACCACATGCTCATGCTACACACACTGCTACTACTGCTGAATCTGAAACTGCTTTTGATACTCATGATGTTACTTCTATTGTGCTTGATGCGAGTGGTTCATTAGATCCTTTTCTAGATGCTACTATGGCTAGTCTAGGAAATACCAAAACTCCTAGTGAAGACATTGTTACACCTGTTAGCTCACCTGCTAGTGAGAGTTTTGATATTAATGATGGTTACATAGAGCTCACTGATGAATTTGTTGAAGAATGCCGAAATACACATGGTGCTAGTGCTATTAAGAGTCTCCTTGCTAGACATACTATTATACCTAAGAAGTCTTATGATCCTAAGTTTGCCACCTCTCCCATAGATATTAAAGATAAATATTATGATTTCTCTCTTGATTTAGCTTATTTGGATATTGTTGAGAAAGAACCTTTTTGTGATACTGAAAACGAAAGTTTTGTGGCTCATATGAATGAGCTTTCTACTATGAGTGCTTTGTTCTCTGATGATTTTAAAATGCGCAAGTACTTTGTTGCTAAGATCTTCCCTTTTTCACTAAAAGGAGAGGCTAGGGATTGGTTTAATAGATGACCTCCTGGTTCCATTGATAGCCCTGATTGCTTGAATGCTTCTTTCTTCCATAAATATTTTCCTCCCAGTGCTAAATATGCTGATTTATAGAGACTTTTTGATTTTAAACAGGAAGAAGAAGAGAAATTGCCTGAGTCATGGAAAATATTATGTTCCTTGATTCATGCATGTCCTGGATGTCCATTACCTAAGAATGAGTTGCTTGATACTTATTATGGACTAACTGATGATTCTAGGACCTACCTAGATAGCTTTGCTGATTGTGTTTTCAGGAAAAGGACTCCTATAGATGCTGAAGAATTAATGAATAAGATAAGCAAGAATTATGATGATTGGACTTCAACTGAGCTGAATACACCTGAGCCTATTACTCCTGAACCAGTTGCTCCTGAACCAGTTCCAACACCAACAACAAATAAGAGGGGAGTTATTGAATTAAGTGATGAAGTGGTGAAGGAAGCTAAAAAGTGTCTAAAGGAGAAAGGTATTAGAGCTAAAGATGTGAAGAATATACCTCCTATAGAAGAATTATGTAAGCCAATTCCCCACTCATGTACTATTGAGGTACACTCTCTCCAACACTTTGATGAAGGTGATATTCCTTATGGTAAGCCTCCTGATCAATGCTTAGAGGAACTTGACATTTTTATTGTTAAACAAGGTCATTTTAATAATCAGATTCAGAATCATTTATTGGAAAACTCTAGAGCTATTCATGAGTTGAAAGATATTGTAGAAAGGACTTCTAATGATATTAAAATGCTTTGTAAACACTTTCAAATGGTTCAAACCCAACTTGATCAACTTGCTAAGGTACAAAAAGATATGCTAGTTAATGCTTCAGGAGATAAACATGCTTATGGAATTAGAACTAGGAGTGGTATAGCTACTCAAGATCCTTTATATCCTGAAGGACACCCTAAAAAATAGAGCAGGATTCCCAACAAGGTGAAGATAGTGGTAGTCCTCATAAGAGAAAGAAAAAGAAACATAAGATAGTTGAGGAACCACTAGAACCTGTTGTAGATCCTAATAGTATATCTGTCTCTGATGCTGAAACTGAGAGTGGTAATGATAAAAATGAGTCTCCTGATAAGGAGAAGTTGAGGAAGAACCTGAGAAACACACTAAGAACACTAGGTACACAAAGGAAGATTTTATTGCTAATAAACATGGTAAGGAGAGAGAACCTTGGGTTCAGAAACCTATGCCTTTTCCAGGTAAGAAACACAAGTCAAAGGAGGAAGAACACTACAACAAGTTTTGTGAGTGGATGAAACCTTTATTTTTGAAAATTCCTTTGACTGATGCTATTAAATTGCCTCCTTATTCAAAGTATATGAAGGATATTGTCTCTAATAAAAGGTGTTGGAGATATGCCCTAGAGGCAATAATAAAAGTGGTTATTATTATATCTTTGTGTTTATGATAAATGTTTATATTCATGCTATAATAGTATTGACCGGAAACATTAATACTTGTGTGATTGGTAAACTAAATTAGAGTCCCTAGTAAAGGCTCTTTAATAATACTAGCTTGTTGGTTAATAGATGATCGTGGTTTCTCGATCATGAACATTGAGATGTTATTAACAACGAGATCATATCATTAGTAGAATGGTATGATGGACATACTCCTATAGATAAGCGTAGCATTAAGATCAAGTCATTTCAATAGTTTAATTGCTATAAGCTTTCTGATACATAGTAACCTAATTCCTTCGACCATGAGATCATTCTAATCACCATCACCGGAAGGATACTTTGATGACATCAAACACCACACCGTAACTGGGTGGCTATAAAGGTGGCCTTGAGTGTTCGGAAAGTATGGGTTGAGGCACATGGATCAAGAGTGGGATTTGTCCATCCATATGACAGATAGATATACTCTGGGCCCTCTAGGTGGAATGTCATCCAATTAGCTTGCAAGCATGTGAATGGCTCACAAGGGATCACATATCACGGAGCGAAAAGAGTACTTATCGGTAACAAGGTTGAACTAGGTATGCAGAGATACTGATGATCAAAACCTCGGATAAGTAAACTATCGTGAGGCAAAGGGAAATTGGTATCGTATGCAAATGGTTCATTCGATCGCAAAGTAATCGTAGAAATATGTGGGAGCCAAATGAATTTCCAGATTCCTCTATTGGTTATTCCTTGGTGAAGTGTCTCATGTCCGCATAATTCACGAACCGTAGGAGACACTTAAGGATTCGATGTTGTTGTGTAGTTATGGAATGATGAGTAAGAGACCGAATGTTGTTCGGAGTCTCGGATGGGATCCGGGATATCACGAGGAGATCCGGAATGGTCCGGAGAATAAGATTCATATAAGGAAAGTCATGTTTCGGAGTTCGGAAATGATTTCGGTGTTTTCACCGGGAATGTTCTAGCAGGGTCTAGAAGGTCCGACACTCCGGAAGGGGAAGGGTACATGGATGTGTCATGACAATGTGGAATGGTTGCATCATGTACTAGGTCACTTGGCTGGGAAATATGAAGAGAGAAATAAAATTCAAGTTTGAAAGTCAAATGCCAATTTGAAAAGTCAAATCCGAACATTGCTTGGTGGAGGGAGAGTAGGAAACCTACCTAGGGTAGGAGTCCCACTCCCTCCACCCGCCGGACATGAAGAGGAGTTGGGGGAGGACTCCCTCCTCCCCAAATCGCCTCTCCCCACCTATATAAGGAGGGTTAGGGCGCACCCCTACCCCTCACACCCAAACCCTAGCTAAGGCGCCACCACCTCCAAGTGTTGCCGCCAGGGCCTCCTCCAAGTCACCGACTAGGGTTTCCTAAACCATAGCCACCGGCTACACCACCTCCCCTTGGTGCCTCTAATCCATAGATCGCCAAGGCCCTCTCTTACTCCACCATACTCGCTCCGGCTTAGGCGAAGCCCTGCGGGATCTTCCCTCTACTTCCGACACCACGCCGTCGTGCTGCCGGAATCACGAGGAGAGTGCTACAACCTCCGCTGCCTGCTGGAACAAGGGAGAGGAAGGTCTTCATAAAGTACCGAACATGTGAACGAATGCGGAAGCGCTGCCGGAACGCAGCCCCGGAAGGATCGTCTACGCGATCTTGGGATCGGCAAGTGTACGACTACTTCACCCACGAGAATCTGCTCTCGTTAACCGCTTTGGAATCTTCGAGGGTGAGTGTTTCTATCGACTCGTTGCTACAATATAGTAGATAGATCTTGGCTTGTTTGTGTGCATGCGGTAGAATTTTTTGTTTTCCATGCTATGAACCCTACAGTGGTATCAGAGTCGTGTCTATATGTAGATCTCTTGCACGAGTAGAACACAATGGTCAGTGTGGGCAGTGGTGATTTTATTATCAATTGCCTTTTGTGTACTTTGCATCTTGCCGTATGATGGGATGAAGCGGCCCGGGCTAACCTTACATGACATCGTTCATGAGACTTGCTCCACGCTCAACATGCAACTTGTATTGCATAAGTGTCTTTGCGGGTGTCTGTCTCTCCCATCATAGTATAGATTCAATTTACAACGGGCACTTGATAGTTCAAGCATCAACGTTGTGGTTCTTGTTCATAAGTTAGAACGACACTTATTGAAAGCCCCAAACCACGTAAAATATGCAAAGAAAATTAGAGGCGTCTAACTTTGTTTTGCAGGGGTGTGCTGTGATGTGATATGGCTATGATTGTGATTATATATGATGTATGCAATGTTCCTTATTGTAAGTTGGCAACCGGCAGGAGCCATATGGTTGTCTTTTAATTCCGTTAAGACCCGCGTGTCTATTCAAAGTAGTTGTAATAGTTGAAGCTGGTGGACAACAACCATGAAACGGCGCCATTGACCTTGAAGCTATACCGGTGATGATGGAGATCATGTTCGTGCTTGAAGATGGAGATCGGAAGCACAAGAAGAAAGGCCATATCATATCACATATTATGAATTGCATGTGATGTTAATCCTTTTATTCATCTTGTATTGCTTAGTTCATGATGATAGCATTATAAGATGATCCCTCAAGCACACAATTTTAAGTTTTAAAGTGTTCATCCTTAGTAAGCACCGTTGCTAAAGCTCGTTGTTTTGAAGCACCACGCGATGATCGGGTGTGCTAGATTCTGCGAGTGTATACAACGTGAGCAAGCCAGATTTGCTCATGCGGAAGCTAAGGTTTGATCTTGACAAGCCTAGCATGTACAGACATGGTCTCGGAACACGGATCATCGAAAGGTAAAGCATGAGTCATATAGTAGATATGATGAACATGTTGATTGTTCGCCATTGAAGCTACATCAACTCTCGTGATGATCGGTTTTGATGTGGTGGATTTTGTTCGTGTGATCACTAAAACAATGTGAGGGATATTGTTTTGAGTGGGAGTTCACCTAGATTAATTTAACTATTAATTAGAACTCAATTTGTCATAAACTTAGTCTAAACTATTGCAAATATGTTGTAGATCAATGGCGGCCCCTACCATCAATTTTAATGCGTTCCTAGAAAGAAAAGTTAAAAACAATGGAAGCAACTTAGCGATTGGTTCCATAATTTGAGGACTGTCCTCAATCTTAATTTGACCTATGTCTTTGGATGCATTTGGGTGACCAACTGCACCATCTGCTACCGATGAAGTAAAGAATGTTTACCTCACTCGGAAGAATCAGTACTCCACAGTTCAGTGTGCTATCTTGTATGGTTTGGAATCGGAGCTTCAGAAAAGTTTTGAGAACCATGACCCACATGATATTGTCTGTGAACTCAAAATGATATTTGAGGCTCATGCGGCAGTTGAGAGTTATGAGGCTTCTAAAAAGTTCTTTAACTACAAGATGGAAGAGGGAAGCTCCATCAGTGAGCACGTCCTTAAGATGTCTGGGCACGCAAGCAAACTCCAAAGCTTGGGTATAGTGATCCTAATTCTTTGGGGATTCACCGTGTCCTCCAATCACTATCACCAAGTTACAAGAACTTTGTGATAAACTACAATATGCAAAACATGGACAAGTCGTTGCCAGAACTCTTCTCCATGTTGAAATCTGCAGAAGTGGAGATCAAGAAAGAGCACCAAGTGTTGTTGGTCAATAATACCACCAAATTCAAGAAGAAAGGCAAGTCTAAGAAAAAGGGAAACTTCAAGAAGGGCGGTAAGAAAGTTGTCGTGCCGGCGAAGAAGACCAAGGCTGGGCCTAAGCCTGATACTAAGTGCTTTTCTTTGCAAGGAGTAGGTCCTTTGGGCGGAATTGCCCAAAGTACTTGGCGGATTTGAAGAACGGCAACATCAAGAAGAAAGGTATATCCGATATACATGTTATTGATGTGTATCTCACTAGTACTCATAGTAGTGCACAGGTATTTGATATGGTTCGGTTGCTCATATTTGTAACTTTCAAACAGTCTTTGCCAAAATAAACGGAAGCTAGCGAAGAACGAGGTGACGATGCGCGTAGGAAATGGATCAAAGGTTGATGTGATCGTTGTTGGCACGCTACCTCTTCATCTACCATCGGGATTAGTTTTATAATTAAATAATTGTTATTTGGTGCCTGCGTTGAGCATGAACATTATATATGGATCATGTTTATTGCGAGACGGTTACTTGTTTAAGTCCGAGAATAATGGTTGTTCGATTTATATGAGTAATATGTTTTATGCACATGCACCTTTGATAGATGGTCTATTCTTATTGAATCTCGATTGTGGAAATACACACATTAATAGCATTGAAGCTAAACATTTGAAATTGAGCGATAACTCGACCTATATGTGGCACTGTCGTCTTGGTCACATTGGAGTGAAACGTATGAAGAAACTCCATTCCGATGGACTTCTTGAATCACTTGATTTCGAATCACTTGAAAGATGCGAAGCATGTCTGATGGGTAAAATGACTAAGACTCCATTTTCTGGTATGATGGAGCGAGCTACGGACTTATTGGAAATCGTACATATCGATGTGTGTGGCCCAATGAGTGTCGCATTGCGCGGTGGTTATCGTTATATTCTTACCTTCACGGATGACTTGAGTAGATATGGGTATATCTATTTCATGAAACATAAGTCCGAAACTTTCGAGAAGTTTAAGGAATTTCAAAGTGAGCTGGAGAATCAACATAACAAGAAGATTAAATTTCTACGATCTGATCGTGGAGGTGAATATCTAAGTTACGAGTTTGGCGAGCATTTGAAGAAATCGGAATACTTTCTAATTGACACCATCGGGAACACCACAGTAATGGTGTGTCCGAGCGTCATAATCGAACTTCGCTTAGATATGGTTCGTTTTATGATGTCACTTCAGATTTACGCTAGCGTTTTGGGGTTATGCATTAGAAACAGCCGCATTCACTTTAAATAGGGCACCATCTAAATCCGTTGAAACAACACCGTATGAATTGTGGTTTGGGAAGAAACCTAAATAGTCGTTCCTTAAAGTTTGGGGTTGCGAAGCTTATGTAAAGAAGTTACAGCGGACAAGCTTGAACCCAAAGCGGAAAAATCGTCTTCATAGGATACCAAGGAAACTATTGGGTATACCTTCTATCATAGATCCGAAGGCAAAATCTTCGTTGCCAGAATGGATCCTTTCTAGAAAGAATTTCTCTCGAAATAAGTATTTGGAAGGAAAGTAGAACTTGACGAGGTTGTTGAACCTTCTCTCGAACTTGCGAATAGCGCAGCGGAAGTAGTTCCTGGCGCCTACACCAATAAGAGAGGAAGCTAATGATGTTGATCATGAAACTTGATTGAAGTTACTACGGAACCTCGCAGTCAACGAGAACTCGTACCACTCATGATTGGTATGATCCGTTATGAGTATCATGTTGGTGGACAACACCGATGACCTGACGTATGAGGAAGTGATGATGAGCGATTCAATAAATGGCAAGAGTCCATGAAATCGATATTGCATGCATGTATGAAAACCAAGTATGGACTTTGGTGGACTTAGGATGGCGGAAGGCTGTCGAGAACAAATGGATTTTCAAGAAGAAAGCAGATCTTGATGGTAATGTTCTGTCTATAAAGCTCGACTTGTCGCAAAGGTTTTCGACAAATTCAAGGAGTTGACTACGATGAGACTTTCTCACCGTAGCGAAGCTAAAGTCTGAGGATTATGTTAGCAATGCTGCATATTATGATTATGAGATATGGCGGATGGATGTCAAAATGCGTTCCTCCATGGAGACATTGATGAAGAGTTGTATATGATGCAACCCAAAGGTTTTGTCGATCCTAAAGATGCTAACAAGGTATGCAAACTTCAACGGTCCATTTATGGATTGAAGCAAGCATCCCGGAGTTGGAATCAACGTTTTGATAAGGTGATCAAAAGCTTTGGTTTTATACAAACTTATAAAGAAGCTTGTATTTACAAGAAAGTGAGTGGGAGATCTAGCATTCTTAATACTATATGTAGATGACATATTGTTGATTGGGAATGATGTAGACCTTCTTAATAGTGTCAAGGATTATTTGAATAATAGTTTTTCAATGAAAGATCTTGGCGAAGCAGCTTACATATTAGGCATAAAGATTTATAGAGATAGATCAAGACGCCTAATATCATTGTCACAGAGTACATATTTGGAGAAAGTTCTAAAGAGGTTTGGAATGGAAGATAGCAAGAAAGGGTTCTTGCCCATGTTGCCCAATACGACCTTGAGTAAAACTCAAAGTCCAGCAACGGCAGAAGATAGAGAAAGGATGAGTAAGACTCCTATGCCTCAGCCATAGGATCTCTAATGTATGCCATGCTATGTACTAGACCCGACATTGCATATCTTTGTTAGTTTGACTAGCAGATATCAAAGTGATCCAGTGGATCATTGGACAATGATCAAAAACATCCTTAAGTACTTGAGAAGAACTAAGGATATGGTTCTTTCTTATGGAGGTGATGAACAGCTCGTTGTTAATGGTTACACCGATGCTATTTAGAACACCGATCTGGATGATTCTAAATCTAAATCTGGATATGTATTTACTTTGAATGGTGCAGCAGTTAGCTGGAGGAGTGCAAAGCATAGAGTTGTAGCGAGATCTTCAACTGAATCGGAATACATAGCTGCTTCGGAGGCTTCACAAGAAGCGATATGGATGAAGGAGTTCATTCTGAGCTCGGTGTGGTTCCAAGTCTTGGACCCGGTGGTTCATCTATTGTGATAACATGGGCGCCATAGCCAATGCGCAAGAACCAAGGTCACAAGAAGTGAAGCACATCAAGCTACGTTTTCACGCTATTCGAGAACATGTCCAAGATGGTGACATAAAGATTTGCAAAGTACACACAGATCTGAATGTGGCAGATCCGTTGACTAAACCTCTCCCGAGGGCAAAACATGACCAGCACCAAACCGCCATGGGTGTTCGGTATATTACCATGTAATCTAGATTAGTTGACTCTAGTGCAAGTGGGAGACTGTTGGAGATATGCCCTAGAGGCAATAATAAAAGTGGTTATTATTATATCTTTGTGTTTATGATAAATGTTTACATTCATGCTATAATAGTATTAACCGAAAATATTAATACTTGTGTGATTTGTAAACTAAATTAGAGTCCCTAGTAAAGCCTCTTTAATAATACTAGCTTGTTGGTTAATAGATGATCGTGGTTTCTCGATCATGAACATTAAGATGTTATTAACAACGATATCATATCATTAGGAGAATGGTATGATGGACATACTCCTATAGATAAGCGTAGCATTAAGATCAAGTCATTTCAATAGTTCAATTGCTATAAGCTTTCTGATACATAGTAACCTAATTCCTTCAATCATGAGATCGTGCTAATCACCATCACCGGAAGGATACTTGATGACATCAAACACCACACTGTAATTGGGTGGCTATAAAGGTGGCATTGAGTGTTCGGAAAGTATGGGTTGAGGCACATGGATCAAGAGTGGGATTTGTCCATCCATATGACATATAGATATACTCTGGGCCCTCTCGGTGGAATGTCATCCAATTAACTTGCAAGCATGTGACTGGCTCACAAGGGATCACATATCACGGGAACGAGAAAAGAGTACTTATCGGTAACAAGGTTGAACTAGGTATGCAGAGATACCGACGATCAAAACCTCGGATAAGTAAACTATCGTGAGACAAAGGGAAATTGGTATCGTATGTAAATGGTTCATTCGATCGCAAAGTAGTCGTAGAAATATGTGGGAGCCATATGAATTTCCAGATTCCGCTATTGGTTATTTATTGGAGAAGTGTCTCGGTCATGTCCGCATAATTCACGAACCATAGGAGACACACTTAAGGATTCGATGTTGTTGTGTAGTTATGGAATGATGAGTAAGAGACCGAATGTTGTTCGGAGTCTCAGATGGGATCCGGGATATCACGAGGAGATCCGGAATGGTCCGCAGAATAAGATTCATATAAGGAAAGTCTCGTTTCGGAGTTCGGAAATGATTTCGGTGTTTTCACCGAGAATGTTCTAGAAGGGTTTGGAAGGTCCGACACTTCGGAAGGGGAAGGGTACATGGATGTGTCATGACAATGTGGAATGGTTGCATCATTTACTAGGTCACTTGGCTTGGCAATATGAAAAGAGAAATCAAATTCAAGTTTGAAAGTCAAACGCCAATTTGAAAAGTCAAATCCGAACATTGCTTGGTGGAGGGAGAGTAGGAAACCTACCTAGGGTAGGAGTCCCACTCCCTCCACCCGCCGGCCATGAAGAGGAGTTGGGGGAGGACACCCTCCTCCCCAAACCGCCTCTCCCCACCTATATAAGGAGGGGTAGGGCGCACCCCTACCCCTCACACCCAAACCCTAGCTAAGGCGCCACCACCTCCAAGTGCTGCCGTCGCCGCCAGGGCCTCCTCCAAGTCGCCGACTAGGGTTTCCCAAACCCTAACCACCGGCTACACCACCTCCCCTTGGTGCCTCTAATCCGTAGATCGCCAAGGCCCTCTCTTACTCCACCATACTCGCTCCGGCTTAGCCGAAGCCATGCGGGATCTTCCTCTACTTGACACCATCTTGCCGTCTTGCGGAATCACGAGGAGAGTGCTACAACCTCCATTTCTGGAACAAGGAGAGGAAGGTCTTCATCGAGCGTGTGACCGATTGAAGCGCTAGAACGCAGCGCCGGAAGGATTGTGTACGCGATCTTGAGATCGGCAAGTGTACGACTACTTCACCCACGAGAATCTGCTCTCGTTAACCGCTTTGGAATCTTCGAGGGTGAGTGTTTCTATTGACTCGTTGCTACAATCTAGTAGTTAGATCTTGGCTTGTTTTTGTGCATGCGGTAGAAATTTTTTGTTTTCCATGCTACGAACCCTACAAAAGGAAGATTCCTAATGAGGAGATTTCTACTCTACTTGCTAATTATTCCTTCACTGGTAAGGTTCCAAAGAAACTTGGTGATCCAGGTATACCAACTATTCCTTGCTCCATTAAGAATAATTATGTTAGAACCGCTTTATGTGATTTGGGAGCTGGAGTTAGTGTTATGCCTTTTTCTCTCTATAAGAGACTCCAGCTAGAAAAGTTTAAACCAACTGATATATCTTTGCAAATGGCTGATAAGTCAACTACTGTCCCTATTGGTATATGTGAGGATGTTCATGTTCATGTAGCTCATAATTGCATGGTTTTAACTGAAAATGCCTGAAGATCATATGTCTATTATTCTTGGGAGACCTTTTCTTAATACTGCAGGTGATGTCATCAATTGCAATCAAGGAAAAGTAACATTCAATATTAATGACAAAGAGCATATTGTCTATTTCCCTAAGAAGGTTGTTTGAAGCTATTGCCTGAATTCTATTGAAAATATTGAAGGCATCAAGGTTGGAGAAATATATTGTCCCATTCCACAAGAAAATTTTGAAACTATTATGATTAGGACCATTGCTATCAAGTATGAGGTAACATTATAACCTTGTGGAATGCAAAGTTTTGCTTCATATAAGATTGTTTTGATAACAAGACTTGATCAACCTTGTTAACAAAAGGATTTTAATGAACAAAATAATGTTTCCACAGTGGTTATACTTGGTCACTTTTATTTTTCTCCTTTCCAATCTTTGCTCTTCGCCGTGTCTAACTTAAAGGCGTTAAAGAAAAGTACTTGTTGGGAGATAACCTAAGAGTTTCCTTGAGTCTTGGAAGTTATTACTTTAGTAATGACCTCTCCTTATCCTTTTTGTTTGCTTTTTGTGCCAAGAATGACCTCTAATGAGAGGGAAGTAAGATTTGGGGAGTTGCTGTCCCGAAACAGATTTTATGTCCTCCACCATAAAAATTCATGAGGAGTCTCTGTAAGTCGGATTGAGATGAAAATTTACGAATAAACCCCCCAGTATGTTATCTAATTTTCATTAGTTCAACACTTTTTGATTTGAGCAACAGAATTTTCGAAAAAATCGGTTTCTGCCTGCTGGTATGTTTTGACAAATTTCTGCCATTATTTGCATTTGCTTCTTATTGATTCCTTTTTGAGTTCTCTTTAGGTGAATGGAGCTTTTTGAAGGAGTTGCTACATTAGATTGTGTTTTTAATTAAAATTGTTGCTGTTGCAAAGCTTTGCCAGAGGTCTAATATCTTTTGAATAAACTAATGTTGCTAATGAAGATTGTGTGAAGTTTTGTATGAAAGAAAGATTTCAGGTGTAGAGAGAGGATGATGTAATGAGATGAAGAATGGACAAAAGCTCAATTTTGGGCGATCCACTCCGTGTCACCCCAAGAATTACTCAAGAGGTACAAGCGTCAAAGCTTGGGGGTGTCCAAGGCATCCCCTTCTTCATCAATAAAAATATCAGGTCTTTCTAGACACTTCGTTTTTATTGTTTCGTGCACAGTTGTGTTGTTCTTGGAGCGTCTTAGTTTTTGTTTTTGGTTTTCGTTGCTTTGTTTGGTTTGCTTTTTTTCTGTTTGGTTTTTCTTTGTTTGCTTGTTTCTAAAAAATCAAAAACATAAAAAATATTTGTTGTTCTTCTTTGGTTTTGTGAGTTCTTCGCAGGGTTCAGCCGTCCTTAGTGGATATTGGTTTTCATATTAATTATTCAAGTCACACAAGTGAAGGGCAATAATTAAGATTAAGACAACTCGAGGTGTGGTAAGAGGTGATCGAACTCTATTTGTTTCATTTTTGTACACATACTCATCATTATGAGCATGCTTAGCCTGTTTGTGTAAGGTGTATGTCATTATGGATGCTTAGTAGTTCTTGCTTGTCTATGATTAGATCTAGCTTGCTAATAGTTTGTAGCATGTCATATGAATGTTTGTTTGCAATGTTTTATTCATACTTTGGTATGATATCGTGGTATCCTCCTCTGACTGTTCATGTGAATCGACTTGGCACATGCCCACTCATGCATATGACTAATCCGTAGTCAGTAAGCCTCGATGATTTATTTTGCCTTAGAGTTCTTGTATCATTTTCATGCCATAATTAGTCATGTTTTGTTGCAAGCATGATTAAGACAGTTATTGCTCTCTCATTTGTCGCCCCCTCTCTATTACTAGCCTTCACTTGCACTGAGTATGTGCTCTACCTGTGCTTCCAACTCTCCAAAACCAATATTGCCAGCTGTATCCGCCAACCTACCTATTGGCATCGTTTGCTACTTCAGTGCATATTTTATATATGTCGTGTTTTCTTCCAAAATAAAATGTTTGTATGTTTTGCGAAAGTTAGTTAGTAAAGCTCTCACGAACTTGATGGCACACTTTATTCCTTGCGCTTAATAATCTTGAACCATTGTGACTAGTCCATGAAAGTTATATGCTTGCTTATTATATACTGGGAGTCAGCAGAACCGTGCTGTCACGGGAAATGCTTTCAACACTTTTTGGATATCTCATCGAGTTGATACTTTGCTCTTTTGTTTACGGATGTCGATGATGTGAAATAAAAGGGGAAGTTGTTAGTTCATGGAGTTTATACATTGTGTTAGAGAAACGCCTGGGCCGCTAGCCTAAGCCATGCTTAATCATGGTGGAAACTTGCAGCATCACCATAATGAGCATCTATGAAGATTCCTCAATAAAAAGCTATGAATATGGTAAATAAAAAGCTATGAATATTGTTGAGATGGTCATTGTTTGCTTGCCTTGTCATTTTGGTTATGGGAAAGCTCCTGTACCATGTGCAAGGGGTACCCCGTTGGCGGTTCTCGATGATATGCATGTATTTACAATGACAAGAACTTTCAGGTGACCAAAGTTGAGTAGCATGCGGAGTGGCCCTCGTACTCAAGGGACTTGGGATTTCCAGTCTATGGTCTATCAAGCATATGATTCAGAGTGGACCTCACTTTCACCTTAACCACATGTAGATGGCTATGATAGGGGCAATGAGAGCTCAAAGCTAATGAGTACCTTCCTTTCAGCATTGGGAAGCCTTTCAAACCTTTCAAAACCGTTTTCACAACTTCGTTGAGTCACCACTTATTCTATGAGCACCTTCTTGAGAGCATAGTTGTCATTCTTGTGTTTGTTCCAAAACTTGGTTAATTATGTCATGACTTTGATGCTTGTATCTCTGATATATTTATCTCTAGTCTTCATGTGAACTTCAGAGGTGCCTTGGCATTTATATTGTGCTCTTCAAACAAATGCAAGTGAGATAACACTCTATCATACCTTATTATGAGCATTGCAATGTTGCTTATGTTTATGTTTCATGCTACTTATTATTATTGAGTTGGTTTCTCTTCATAGCTTGCAATGACTATTGAGTAGACTTAGTTGCATACTATTTATTATGAATTGACTAAGCATCTACTCTTGTGCTGAGAATATTTACATCATATGAAGCAAAGTGTTCGTGAAAGTTCTTTTATCGCACTCAGTTTTCAACTGAATTGCTTGAGGACAAGCAATAAGCTAAGCTTGGGGGGAGTTGATACGTCCAAAACGTATCTACTTTCTCGAACACTTTGCTATTGTTTTTCCTCTAAACTTGTGTGATTTGGATACAACTAACACGGACTGACGCTGTTTTCAGCAGAATTACCTTGGTGTCTTGTTTTTGTGTAGAAAATGAACTATTAGGAACAATCCCGGAAAATATGCCAAAAATTATATTTCACCAGAAGATCCACGGAGCCAGAAGGGGAGATAGAGGGGAGGCCTGGGGGCCCAGACCCACCCCAGGCATGGGCCCACTGACCCTGCACCTAGGGGAGGTTTGGCCACCCCAGGCAGCTCCTCGGCCTCCCTCCGTGCCTATAAGTTGCCTTCTGACCTAAAAACAGAGGGGGGTTCGATAGTTTTCCAGAAAGAGTTCCGCTCCGCCACCGCCACGAGAAACCAAGATTCGAATCCAGAAACTCCGTTCTGGCACCCTGTCGGGACGGGGAATTTGGAGAGGATCATCGCCATCGTCATCACCAATGCATCTCCATCAACCACTGATGTTTCCCTCATCCATGAGTGAGTAATCCCCTGATGTAGGCTTGGTGATGGTAGGGATTGGATGAGTTCTATCATGTAATCGAATAAGATCTGTTAGGGGCATAGTGCATAGTATCTCTATTAGTGCTATTTGACTTTGTTGCAACTTGTTGTGCTTAATGCTTGTCACTAGGGCCCGAGTTCCATGATCTCAGATCTAAACTTATTATTGAATCATTATGATAGTATTGTTTATGATCTTATCTACAAGTTGTGTATACATATCATTGTCCGGATCTAAAGGCCCTAAAGTGACAATAATTGGGACAACCGGAGGGGATGGCTGTGGTGTGAGGATCACATGTGTTCACGGAGTGTTAATGCTTTGCTCCAGTGCTCTATTAAAAGGAGCACCTTAATTGCCAGTAGTTCCCTAGAGGCTCCGCTGCCACAGGCTGGCTGGACAAAATATGTTGTGCAAGTTCTCATTGCAAGCATGTATGACTATATTTGGAGCACATGCCTAGGATTGTTTAGTACTTGGATGCTTATTATTATTTATCTACAATGCCCTAGTTCTTGGAAGTTACATGTTTAGACTCGTCCATGCAACTCCCGTCCATCCATCCCTATGCCTACCGTGACTCAATCCCATCATTCTATCATGTTACTACTCTTTGTTTTAACTATTGTTGTTGCTACTACAAACTGTTACTGATAAACTTCTGTGAGCAAGAACTATTTCCAGGTGTAGCTGAACTGACAACTCAGTTGTTAAGGCTTGCAAGTATTATTTGGCTCCCCTTGTGTTGAATTAATAAATTGGGTAATACTACCCGCGAAGACTGTTGCGATCCCCTACACTTGTGGGTCATCATTACCCCACGGCAACAGCAAGCTAGAAAGCTATTTTCGGGCGCCGTTGTTGGGGAAGTAAGGTAAAAGGTACTCACATCCTCCGGTGTGAGTGCTCGAAGTTATTTCTTTTAGATTCTGCAATTTTGTCTTTTTGTTTCTTATTTTCACTAGTTAGGCTTAATAAAAAACAACAACAAAATTAGAGAGATTTATAGCATTTATCTTGAGTTAGGACATGAAGTGTTTGAAGAGAAAATTAAAAAACCTATGGAGCTTTATTTGCATGCTAATAGAAATGTTATTAGTATGAATTCTTTGGACACCATTATTGTTAATGCTATGGAAAATTCTAATCTTGGGGAAGCTAGTTTTTATGAAAATGATCTTTTTAGTCCCACGGCTTTGGAAGATAGCTATTCTATTGCTTATCATGACACCAAACCTCCAATATATGATGATTACAATGATGAATATGATATTTTCAGTCCACCTAGTAATGAGGAGAAAATCAATTATGATTACAATATGCCTCCTATATTTGATGATTATCGTGATGAGAATAATAATGATAGCTATTTTGTTGAATTTGCTCCCACTACAATTAATAAGAATGACTATTCTTATGTAGAGAGTAATAATTATTATATGCATGTGGTTCATGATAATAATGTTTTATGTGATAGTTATATTGTTAATTTTATTCATGATGCTACTGAAAGTTATTATGAGAGAGGGAATCATGGTTTTATGTATCTCAAGAATATTAAGTTTCCCCTCTTTATGTTGAAAATTTTGAAGTTGCACTTGTTTTGCTTTCCTATGCTTGTTGCTTTGTGCTTTCATGACTTGTTTCTTTACAAGATTTCTATGCATAGGAAGTGGGTTAGACTTAAATGTGTTTTGAATTTTCTTCTCGATGCTCTCTTTTGCTTCAATTCATATTTCTTATGTGAGCATCTTCTCAAACTATCAAGCCTAACTTAAAGGCGTTAAAGAAAAGTACTTGGTGGGAGATAACCCAAGAGTTTCCTTGAGTCTTGGAAGTTATTACTTAAGTAATGACCCCTCCTTATCCTTTTTATTTGATTTTTGTGCCAAGAATAACCTCTAATGAGAGGGAAGTAAGATTTGGGGAGTTGCTGTCCCGAAACAGATTTTTGTGCTCCACTGTAAAAATTCTTGAAGAATCTCTGTAAGTCGGATTGAGCTGATATTTTATGAATAAATTCCCCAGTATGTTAGATAACTTTTGTTAGTTCAACACTTTTTGATTTGAGCAACAAAAGGTCTTCGAAAAAATCGTTTTCTACCTGCTGGTCTGTTTTGATAGATTTCTGCCATTATTTGCATTTGCTTCTTATTGATTCCTTTTTGGGAAATTGAGATTTTTTAGGGAATTTGTACAGTAGATTGTGTTTTTAGTGAAAGTTTTTCTATTCTAAAGCTAAACCTAAAGGTCTATTATCTTTTGAATACACTAATGTTGCTAATGAAGATTGTGTAAAGTTTAGTATGAAGGAAAAAAATTAGGTGTAGAGAGAGAATGATGTAATGAGATGAAGAATGGACAAAATCTCAAGCTTAGGGATGACACTCCATGTCACCCCAAGAAATATTCAAGAGGTACAAGCGTCAAAGCTTGGGGATGCCTAAGGCATCCCCTTCTTCATCAATAAAAATCTCAGGTCTTTCTAGACACTTCGTTTTTATTGTTTCATGCACAGTTGTGTTGTTCTTGGAGCGCCTTAGTTTTGGTTTTTGGTTTTCGTTTGCTTAGTTTGCTTGAATAAAGTTGGTTGGATTACAGCACACTTCTTTTGGAGAGAAACACACTCTGTTTTCATTGCCTAAAACACTCTAGTTTTCATTCTTATTGTCTTGTGAGTGTTCTCTTTTGCTAGACTGTGTTTAGCCTAAGTTTTATTGTGATTTCAGTTTAGAACTTTTTAGTTCTTCTTTGTGGATTTGTGAGACATGCTCACTGATCTTTATTGATTATTATCTTGGTGAGTTGCTTCAAATAAGTCGTTTGGTGTTGGAAAAGAGTAGAAAGTTTCATGCTTATAGTGGTACAAAAGGGAACTTGTTTTGACTATGTCTTAGACTTTATCAAGTCATGCTAGATGTTGCTTTGACCTTATGCTTAGTGATTATTGCTGTAGCATGAATTGTTCCAAACAATTAGGATTGCTTAATGTGCCTTGAAAGAATCATGCATTGTTTTAGCATACAAAAGCATAGTATTGTGGTATTCTCCTTTGATGCTTTGTTTGGGTTGACTTGGCATATGCTTACACCATGTTATGACTATGAACCAGTCACCCTAGCCTCTATGATCATTTAGTTTTTGACTTGTGGTGCCACTTTATGATTTGATTAGTAATGTTTTGTCGCTCTGCATGATTATGGCCATTATTGCTGTCACATCCCAAATTTTAGATTTGGTCTTGCATATCATTCATTGCATCGCATCATATCTTTCCATGCATTACCGTCGAGTAGAGAGGATCGACGAAACGCTATTTGCGAAAACCTATTTTGTTTCGACCCGAGTTTCCTACGGGAGACTTCAGAGAGACTTGCAACAACCACCCCTGTAGGTTCGATTTTTCGCGCAAACTTCGACTGAAGGTTGTTCCCCTCGACGATACGAACCCGTAGGCGCGAAAATCGCTCCAATCGGAGTTCGTATGCAAAAGACTCGGACGTTTTAGTAAACCGCCGGAAAACGGTCCGAAAATCCGGACCGATTTCCGAATCGGAGTCAAATCTGGACCGATTCGGGTCAGGATTTTTTTTCTTTTTCTTCTTATCACGCGTGGGACTATTTGAAGGGGCCCCACCCCTGCCTTGATTCCCGTGCCTCCCAGAACCCCCGCCGCCACAACTCCTCCCTGGCGCACGCGTCGAAGCGAAACGCATCGCCGCCACCTTTGCCTCGCCGCCGCCACCCTCCGTCGCCGTTAAATGCGCTCGCATTGTCGGGTTCGTCTCGCCGCCTCTTTTCGTTCCGTACTCGCGTCTCCATCCGGCCGCCAATCGCGCCTGATCGCGCCAGACGCCGACGCGTTTATTATTCCGGGAGCCGTACTTGACTGTGTACATACGTGCAGGTAGAACCACGACGCCGGAACCGACCGTCGCCGCCGTCCGGAGCTCGCCGAGTTCGCTTTCGATCCGTTTCCGGTAAGACAGCAGCCACCGTCGGATCTCGGATCAGCGGCTTAGATCGTTCGTTGACTGGTCAGACTCCAGACGTTGACTAGTCAGATGCCAGACGTTGACTGGTCAAACGTCCAGTCAGCGCCAAATATCGTATTACGCTGATCGGGTCAATTTCGTTAATCCTATTAGTTGGCAGATTTCGGTAGAATCTTGTAAATTGCGTAGAAATTAAACCGCTTGGCCAAAAATTGCAAATAAAATATGCACGCGTTCAGTGAGTCGTGTAGAATCTCTCTGTAGCTTTGGTTCAGACTTTTACTGTCAGGTTTAGTACAGTTTAATCAAATGATTTAATGGCCTTTTCGGAGTAATAAATTCGTAGTAAAAGTTTCGTAGCTCCAAAAATCACGTATGATATGTCCCTGAACTCGTATGAACGAGGGGAATCTCATAATGAAATAAAAAGATAGGCTTACAGTAAAAACTTCTGCAGTATTTGTCTAATGGCTTTCTGCAGTGTTTTAATTACTCGGGATGTTTTATAACTCCTTTTTGAGTAATTCCAATTGGTACTGTTTCTTATCAGCGATGCCTATGCGGTAGAATTTTTCAAAGATTTTAAAAACAGTATACTACCGGTAGTGGATTATTTAAGTTCTAGCTCTAGTGGTGAGCTCTACTTTTGGTTAATAGTTTCCCTTGCGCCAAATCTATTTTCCATGCATGTATTCGGTAGTAATATGTATTAGTATTATGTGGTGCAGCTGTAGCACCAATTCACTTGCCGTTCTTGCATTCATGCATCATCCTTGTTGCATATGTTTGTGAATTGTTTGCTTATGAATGCAATTGTGTCGTGTAGATTGTGTGGAGTGCAACCCTTGCTCGTGTGCGGATTGTTCTTCCGACCGCTACAACCAAGGCAAGTAGATGCTACTTTGTTCATGATATCGTCCTACTATTTTCAATGCATTGTCGTGTATTTTGTAGATGCATGTGTAGGATGATACTATCGATATGCTATGTCCTATTATGTGGTAGGGATTTCCTTGTAGATGAACCACCGTTGTAGATGTGCTTAGCCATGCTATGTTGAACGAGGGCTGGGTTACATAATTGATACTTGTTTTCTCAAAGTATTTGGTTTGTGAAAACTAAAACAACTTAATCAATGAATCCCCTGGGTGTGATGGTATTGATAAATTTTGGTGGTTTCATTGCGGAAAGGCACCCAGGTACCAAGAGAGAATGATTGGATTCTTTATTGTGTAGCTTACGTGTACAACCATGTGCCAATAATGAAATGGGCGGTTGGTTGGACTTAGTAGGTTGTGGTAACTCGAACCCGCGTATCCAGAGATGTAGAATTTTGGTAGGTTGGACCGGTGCGCGTCGGGATTGAGGAGCTACTTCCCGAACAGTCTCTTCTTGGTCTTCTCCCTATCATCACCCTAAATGAGAGTGGTGGTATGAGCTGGGCTGGCCAAGTCACATGGGTAAAGTGTACTAGCCTCTGCAGAGTGTATAATCTAATCGATTAGCCGTGTCCCCGGTTATGGACATCTGAGTTGCTAGATATTTATTCCGTGACATGTTTCTCGCTCATTCTAATTTCATAATTGTTTTAACATTGTTGGGTTAACTTAATTGGGATCTTTTCAAAGAAAATTCAAAACTGTTTATGAAAGTAGGACAAAGTTATTTGCAAATGCAAGCCAGACACAGCTCCACTTGCCAAATATGCATGTAGATGTTATGACTATTGTCTCCATTACTAGCTCTACTTGCCATACATTCCATGTATTGACCCTTCGGGGCTGTTGCGTTTTATGCTGCAGGTTATTCCGATTCTGATTGATCGTTACAGGCCACGGTACTCCACTCGGCACTTGTTCACTTGTGGGCAATTTGAAGATTGGAGGATTTACTCGCTTTTGTTGCTACCTGAACAATTTGAGCTAGCTTTATGCTAAGCCTTTACATTGTAATAATGGTACTCTGGATCTTGTAGATCATGATACACGGTTATTTGCTATGATTATCTATCTTACTCTATTGTGGGCCAATGAACCGATCCAGGGATTGGCATGTCACATAGAGGCCACGGTCTTATCAGAACCGGGGTGTCACAGGATGGTATCAGAGCCCGTGTGTCGACTGTAGGATCGTGACCTAGGATTGGATTAGAAAGCCATAGAATTATTAAAGCCTATATTAAATCTGTCTTACATCTTATGCCTTTCACCCTTGTAAATTCTTACCATATGCTATTCTCACACTTTCCTCTTTTACTTGATAGATGGGAGACGTCAGGACTGAGTATGTTACCATGGAGTCACCAAGGCCCTTTGCAAGGCAGTTAGCTCAGCTCTCTCAGTCATTGGGATTGCCACTGCCTATGTTCAAGGGAAGAAGGCTGTACACCTATGGATATGGAGACGATGCATGGGAGATCACTACCTTCATATTCAGAGATGCCGCCTTGCCAAACCCCGCGCACTTGGTCTACACCAAGATATCTGCCCAGGGACTTGGAATCAACTTGGCTGTACATGAAGCCTGTCTGTCCAAAGGCCACTATGTCCGACACCTACTGCCAGCAGATTCACCCTACCGTGATTATGGAAGGCATGATGAAGAAGGGAACATTGTGATTACCCCGGGCGACAGGAACAACATGCCGCCCCGTCGGAGGCACATAGAGGACATGGAGAGGGAGAATGGAGCTCTAGCAGAGAAGGTGAGGATGTTGAAGGATATTGCAGACTTTACTAGCAATGGAATGGTTGTCCAAGGACAGGAGATTGACACTTTGCATGAAGCTGTGGGAGTTCTGGAGACTGCTCTGATAGCCAGAGATGAGACCATAGCCCATCTTCATGGCACTGTGCAAGAGAACGCCCAGAACATACAGCAATTGCAAGGGACCGTCCAGGAAAGGGACCAAACCATTGAAGCTATGACAGCCCAGATTGCCGCTCTCCAAGCACAGCTGAATCCACCCTCTGATGATGACAATGAAGATGATGGCAACAATGGGGATGATGATGACAGTGGAGACGATGATGATGAGGACGAGGATGACGATGATGGAGACGATGATGGTGGAGGAGATGAAGCTGTTGCTGTAGCAGCTGAGGATGAAGAAGAAGAGGAGGATCCAGAAGAGGTGGAGTTTGAAGTCTCAAGTGATGGTTCAGGAGAGGTGTACACTCCGCCGCCATGGTTGTACCGCAAGCCGAAGCGCCAACGCATGACCGCAAGGACCTACCTCAATCTCTTCAAGAAGTAGATAGAAGTCCACCAATTAGTCCACGTTAGGCGAATTCGTTAGGATTAGTCTCGATCGTTGTGAAGCTTAGTTCATGTTAGATTAAAAGTGTTTAGTTGCTTATTTTTGTACTCCAATATCCCAGGATTTATTTGTGCGAATTTTAATGAAAGAGTTATGGCAATTTGGTTACTATTTGTGTGTTTTTCGCTGCAGTTTTTCTGCTGATACAGCAGTACTGCACGATTTTTCATATTTTTCTGGTAACTCGGAAAAATCTGAAAAAAATTGGTCTGATGCGAAACTCTCTGTTCCATGTGTACAAAAATTGGCTAATTTTTCTGACGAGTTTAAGTCAGGCGGAAAAATTCGTGAACGCTGCTGGACTATTCTGGCAGATTGCTGTTTTGGTTGATTAGATGATCTATTGTTTAGTTAACCATTGCCAACTCTTGCAAAACTATTTCAGTAGTTATATACTGCTAGGATAACACCTGGGATGTTGCTGGATCGCTTGTTTGTTAATGTGTTGCTTGCTTGTGATTGTCTGCTATTGTTTGTTGTTGGTTGATCATATGCATGGATAGAATCCTATTATCGTAGTTGATTCTTTCTAAATTTACCTATGCTGAACCGTAGATGCATCCCCGTCGCCAACCCACTGAGTTGGAGCAGCTCATGGCAGCTCAGGCACAGCTGACTCAAGTGATGACCCAGTTCATGGCGAATCAGAACAACAACAATGGAAACAATCAGCCTCAGGGAGATGCTCTCACCAGATTTCTGAGGTTAAGGCCAGCTAAGTTCTCTACTGCAACGGAACCAATGGTTGCTCTAGACTGGTTGCGTTCGGTCAACAAGGATCTAGTGACTGTCGGATGCACTGATGCTGAGAAGGTGAGGTTCGCCGCTCACCTACTGGAGGGACCAGCCGCTTCTTGGTGGGACACATTTCAGATCACCCACCCGCTGGATACCGTGACTTGGGCTATGTTTGAGGAAGGTTTTAGGACCAACCACGTGTCTTCAGGAGTTCTGAGCCTGAAAAGGAAGGAGTTCCGCAACTTGCGCCAAACCAATCGCTCCGTGGCTGAGTACATTGAGGAGTTCAACAACCTGTCCCGTTATGCACCTGAGGATGTTGACACTGATGCCAAAAGGAGGGAGAGATTCCTGGATGGCCTCAGTGATGAGCTTTCAGTACAGCTACTTGTGGTTTACTGCCCCACTTTCCAGGAGATCATGGACAAGGCCAGAATCTTGGAAGGGAAGCACAAGCAAGTGGAGAACCGCAAGAGAAAGAACAACAATCACCACTCTGGTTCACACCACAAGACTCGCACTTCATATGATGGATACTCCAAGCATGGAGGAAGTGACCATGGGAGCCATGACCGCCGCGATGGACATCGTCATGACAACCATAGGAGCAGCCACCACAACCACAAGGGAGGACACTCTCATCACTCTGGAGGACACGGTGGACATGACCGCAACCGTGATCGCAACTTCGTGAATAAGGATCTGAGTGAGGTGAAGTGCTTCAAGTGCAAGCAGAAGGGACACTATGCTGACAACTGTCCGGAGAGGAAAGGACTGAAGCCAACCAATGGTGAGAAGGCCACAGTGAACCACATGAATGTGGAGGAGATTCCAGATGAGCCTGACCTTGTGATTGGTAAGTTCCCAATCAACACTTACCCTGCACTTATACTTTTCGATACTGGTGCATCGCATTCATTCATATCAAGGGCATTTGTGGATAAGTATAAGTTATCTACTGAGTCTATGAAAAGGTCTATTAGAGTGAGTTCACCTGGAGGAGATATGATAGCTAGTGCGGGATGCCGCGACTTGAATGTGAGGATTGGAACACACAACTTCATCGCACATCTAGTAGTGTTGGATTCACAGGGATTAGATGTCATTTTGGGTATGGATTGGATGTCTATGCATGGGGGACACATAGATTGTGCACAGCGAGCTGTTTCACTCAAAACCCCGGATGGTAAGAGGATTAGATTCAAGTCAGCCGCACGACCAGGAAGGTGTAAGCTGAATTCTCTTAAGGGGGTTAGCATGGATACAGTGCTAGTGATTAGGGATTACCCGACGTGTTTCGGAAGAGCTGTGTATGCCACAGCGACAGAGATGTAGAGTTTCTTATCGACCTGATGCGGAACAGGACCAATAGCAAAGAAACCATATAAGATGGATGTGGATGAGTGAAGGAATTGAAGAAACAGTTGAAGGAACATCGAAAAGGGATTCATTCAGCCTAGTGCGTCGTCATGGGGAGCACTGTTCTATTTGTGGAGAAGAAATACACCAAGAGATTAGTGGTAGACTATCGCTCGCTGAATGAAGTAACCATTAAGAACAAGTACCCTTTGCCGAACATAAATGACTTGTTTGACCAACTGGAAGGAGCAAAGGTGTTCAGCAAGATTGATCTGCGATCTGGCTACTTTCAATTGAAGATCCGGGAGGAGGATGTACCGAAAACCGCCTTCACCACTAGGTATGGTTTATATGAGTATACAGTTATGTCTTTTGGACTAACAAATGCCCGGCATACTTCATTACCATGATGAACAAGGTATTTATGGAGTATTTGGACAAGTTCGTGGTGGTGTTTATTGATGACATACTAATATATTCCAAGGATGATGCTGAGCATGAGAAACATCTGAGGATGATTATGGAGAAGCTGAGGGAACACAAGCTGTATGCCAAATTCAGTAAGTGTGAATTTTGGCTTAACACTGTTGGATTTCTTGGACACGTAGTGTCAGGAGAAGGAATTGCTGTTGATCCAAACAAAGTGATTGCGATGGCGAGTGGGAAGCACCCAAGAATCTTGGAGAGATTCAAGCTTTTGGGACTTCTTTGGATATTAGGAGGTTCATAGAAAACTTTTCCAAGATTGCAAAGCCGATGGTGAACTTCAAGAAGGAGAGGAAGTTTGAATGGTCGACGTATGTGAAGCCAGCCAGAACGAGGCGTCGACTAGTGACCGTGCATGTTCTATGTTTACGGATCTTGAAGGATTTCCAAGTGTACCGTGATGCTTCACGGGGACTTGGGAGTGTCTTTGATGCAAGATGGGAGAGTAGTGTCATATGCCTCATGACAACTCAAGCACCATGAGCGGAATTACCCCACACACGACTTGGAGTTAGCGTCGTGGTTCATGCGCTCAAGGTATGGAGGCATTACTTAATGGGAAAACACGTGATGTGTACACCAACCACAAGAGCCTAAAGTACATATTTACACGAAGGAACAACATGAGACAAAGGAGATGGTTGGAACTTATCAAGGATTATGATATGAATCTACAATACCATCCGGAAAGGCCAATGTAGTAGCGATGCTCGAGCCGAAGGTTTATGCCAATGGATTGACAATTGGTGAATTGCACGAGGATTTGTGCAAGCAATTCAAGGACCTTAGATCGAGGTAGTATCCAAGGATACTTGGCTACAATGGAAGTCCAACCAACGCTTGACGAATCGGGAAGGCTCAAGTGGGAGACAAGGAGATAGATGAAGTTAAGGAAAAGATGAAGGAAGGTCGAGCAAGGGAATTCGAGGATGAGCAAGGAACCTTGTGGTACGGAGATCGTTTGTCGTCCCCAACGATCCCGAGATAAGGAAGTTGATTCTGCAGAAGCTCATGACTCGCCGTATTCCATACATCCCGCAATACGAAGATGTATATGGACCTAAAGGATGATTCGTGGAACAACATGAAGGGAGACATCGCAGAGCATATCGCCCTATGTGATGTATGTAGCCGAGTGAAGGCGGAACACCAGAAACTAGCAGGACTGCTATAGCCTTTGCCCGTGCCGGATTGGAAATGGGATAGAGTGGGAATGGACTTTATCACAGGACTGCCCAGGACCAGGTCAGGATATGACTCTATTTGGGTAGTGGTCGACCATTTGACCAAGGTAGCCCACTTTATACCGGTAAAGACGACCTATACGAGTGCAAAGTTGGCCAAGATTTACATGGACAAGATTTTGTGCCTACATGGAGTTCCCAAGAGTATCGTATCTGATAGAGGCACCCAATTTACCTCACACTTCTGGCGCCAGCTGCACGAGTCACTTGGTACTAGATTGGAGTTTAGCACATTTCACCTGGTGATGGATGCCATGAGAGGGTGAATCAGATTTTGGAAGACATGCTGAGAGCTTGCACCTTGGCTCATGGATCTAGTTGGGATGATAATTTGCCATATGCGGAGTTTTCCTACAACAACAGCTATCAAACCAGCATCAAGACGTCACCGTTCGATGTGCTATACGGAAAACGTGCCGAACACCATTGCTATGGGATGGAGTAGGAGAACGTCAGCTGTTTGGACCTGATTTGATCAAGGACGCTTAGGAGAAGGTCGCCTTGATTAGAGACAGACTGAAGGTAGCACAATCAAGGCAGAAGAGCTACGCTGACGCCAAGCGCAAGGAAGTGGTGTATGAGATAGGTGATAGAGCATACCTCAGTATCGCCAACCGTGGAATTAAGAGATTTGGTAGTAAGGGTAAGCTGGCACCTCGATTTATTGGACCGTATCGAGTCTTAGCACGCAAAGGAGAGGATGCTTATCAGTTGGCGTTGCCAGAGGCTCTGTCTGCTGTTCACAACGTGGTCCGTGTCAACTGAAGAAGTGTCATCCGGAGATGGTGGATACACCATTGGTGACACTGCCGCTAGAGGAGGTTCGACTTGAGAATGATCTCGACCTATGAGGAGAAACCGGTCAAGATTCGGAGACAGCAGAAGGACTACCGTGCCAAGACAATCAAGTTTTGCAAAAGTACAGTGGAGCCACCACATGAAGAGGAAGCCACTTGGGGCGTGAAGATGACATCCGAGAGGACTACCCACACCTATTTGCTAAGCCGAATCTCGGGGGCGAGATTCATCTTTAAGGGTTAGTCTTGTCACATCCCATATTTTAGATTTGGTCTTGCATATCATTCATTGCATCGCATCATATCTTTCCATGCATTACCGTCGAGTAGAGAGGATCGTAAACGCTATTTGCGAAACCTATTTTGTTTCGACCGAGTTTCCTACGGAGACTTCAGAGACTTGCAACAACCACCCCTGTAGGTTCGATTTTTCGCAAACTTCGATGAAGGTTGTTCCACTCGGCAATCTGAACCGTAGGCGCGAAAATCGCTCAATCGGAGTTCGTATGCAAAAGACTCGGACGTTTTAGTAAACCGCCGAAAGCGGTCCGAAAATCGGACTGATTTCGAATCGAGTCAAATCTGGACCGATTCGGTCAGGATTTTCTTCTTTTCTTCTTATCACGCGTGGGACTATTTGAAGGGCCCCACCCTGCCTAGATTCCCGTGCCTCGAGCCTTGCCGCCACAACTCCTCCGGCGCACGCGTCTCCCTGGCGCGTCACGTGCCACGCCGCCTTTCGCCGCCGCCACTCCGTCGCCGTTAACGTCGCGTCACTGCGGGTTCGTCTTGCCCTCTTCCGTTCCGTGCTCGCGTCTCCATCCGCCGCCAAGCTGCGCCGCAGATCGCCAGCGCTGCCGCGTTTATTATTCCGGAGCCGTAGTTGACTGTATGCGTCAGGTGTAGAACCACGACGCCGGAACCGACCGCCGCCGTCCGAGCTCGCCGGAGTTCGTTTAGATCCGTTTCGGTAAGACAGCCACCGTCAGATCTCAGATCAGCGGCTTAGATCGTTGACCGATCAAGACCAGCGTTGACTAGTCAGATGCCCAGACGTTGACTGGTGGCGTCAGCGCCAGTCATCGATTGTTGATCGGGTCAATTTCGTTAATCCTATTAGTTGGCAGATTTCGGTAGAATCTTGTAAATTGCGTAGAAATTAAACCGCTTGGCCAAAAATTGCAAATAAAATATGCACGCGTTCAGTGAGTCGTGTAAAATCTCGCTGTAGATTTGGTTCAGACTTTTACTGTCAGGTTTAGTACAGTTTAATCAAATGAATTAATGGCCTTTTCAGAGTAATAAATTCGTAGTAAAAGTTTCGTAGCTCCAAAAATCACGTATGATATGTCCCTGAACTCGTATGAACGAGGGGAATCTCATCGTGAAATAAAAAGATAGGCTTACAGTAAAAACTTCTGCAGTATTTGTCTAATGGCTTTCTGCAGTGTTTTAATTACTCGGGATGTTTTATAACTCCTTTTTGAGTAATTCCAATTGGTACTGTTTCTTATCAGCGATGCCTATGCGGTAGAATTTTTCCAAGATTTTACAAACAGTATACTACCGGTAGTGGATTATTTAAGTTCTAGCTCTAGTGGTGAGCTCTACTTTTGGTTAATAGTTTTCCTTGCGCCAAATCTATTGTGACACCCCGGTTCTGATAAGACCGTGGCCTCTATGTGACATGCCAATCCCTGGATCGGTTCATTGGCCCACAATAGAGTAAGATAGATAATCATAGCAAATAACCGTGTATCATGATCTACAAGATCCAGAGTACCATTATTACAATGTAAAAGCTTAGCATAGAGCTAGCTCAAATTGTTCAGGTAGCAACAAAAGCGAGTAAATCCTCCAATCTTCAAATTGCCCACAAGTGAACAAGTGCCGAGTGGAGTATCGTGGCCTATAACGATCAATCAGAATCGGAATAACCTGCAGCATAAAAACAACAGCCCAAAGGGTCAATACATGGAATGTATGGCAAGTAGAGCTAGTAAAGGAGACAATAGTACTAACATCTACATGCATATTTGGCAAGTGGAGCTGTGTCCGCTTGCATTTGCAAATAACTTTGTCCTACTTTCATAAACAGTTTTGAATTTTCTTTGAAAAGATCCCAATTAAGTTAACCCAACAATATTAAAACAATTATGAAATTAGAATGAGCGAAACATGTCATGGAATCAATATCTAGCAACTCAGATGTCCATAACCGGGACACGGCTAATCGATTAGATTATGCACTCTGCAGAGGTTAGTACACTTTACCCATGTGACTTGGCCAGCTCATTTCCATCACTCTCATTTTGAGTGGTGATAGGGAGAAGTCCAAGAAGAGACTGTTCGAAGTAGCTCCTCAATCCCGACGCGCACCGGTCCAACCTACCAAAATTCTACATCTCTGGATACGCGGGTTCGAGTTACCACAACCTACTAAGTCCAACCAACCGCCCATTTCATTATTGGCACATGGTTGTACACGTAAGATACACAATAAAGAAGCCAATCATTCTCTCTTGATACCTGGGTGCCTTTCCGCAATGAAACCACCAAAAATTATCAATACCATCACACCCAGGGGATTCATTGATTAAGTTGTTTTAGTTTTCACAAACCAATACTTTGAGAAAACAAGTAACAATGATGTAACCCAGCCCTCGTTCAACATAGCATGGCTAAGCACATCTACAACGGTGGTTCATCTACAAGGAAAGCCCTACCACATAATAGGTCATAGCATAGCGATAGTATCATCCTACACATGCATCTACAAAATACACGACAATGCATTGAAAATAGTAGGACGATATCATGAACAAAGTAGCATCTACTTGCCTTGGTTGTAGCGGTCGGAGGAACAATCCACACACGAGCAAGGGTTGCACTCCACACAATCTACATGACACAATTGCATTCATAAACAAACAATTCACAAACATATGCAGCAAAGATGATGCATGAATGCAAGAACGGCAAGTGAATTAGTGCTACAGCTGCACCACATAATACTAATACATATTACTACCGAATACATGCATGGAAAATAGATTTGGCAAGGAAACTATTAACCAAAAGTAGTGATCACTACTAGAGCTAGAACTTAAATAATTCACTACGGTAGTAAACAGTTTGTAAAATCTTGGAAATATTCTACCAAAGGCATCGCTGATAAGAAACAGTACCAATTGGAATTACTCAAAAGGAGTTATAAAACATCCCGAGTAATTAAAACACTGCAGAAAGCCATTAGACAAATACTGCAGAAGTTTTACTGTAAGCCTATCTTTTATTTCACGATGAGATTCCCTCGTTCACACGAGTTCAGGGACATATCACACGCGATTTTTGAGCTACGAAACTTTTACTACAATTTATTACTCCGGAAAGGCCTAGTTTGATTAAACTGTACTAAACCTGACAGTAAAAGTCTGAACCAAAGCTACAGCGAGATTCTACACGACTCACTGAACGCACATATTTTATTTGCAATTTTTGGCCAAGCGGTTTAATTTCTATAATTTACAAGATCCTACCAAATCTGCCAACTAATAGGATTAACGAAATTGACCCAGTCAATCGTATCCGATGACTGGCGCTGACCGACGTCTGACCAGTCAACGTCAGGGGCGTCGACTAGTCAACGTCCGAGTGCTGACCAGTCAACGAACGATCTAAGCCGCTGATCCGAGATCGACGGTGGTGCTGTCTTACCGAAACGGATCAAAAACTCCGCGAGCTCGGACGGCGGCGACGGTTCGGCGTCGTGGTTCTACTGCGCACACACACGGTCAACTACGGCTCCGGAACAATAACGCGGCGTCGCAGCGATCTGGCGCAGCGCGATTGGCGGCGACGGATGGAGGCGAAGCACGGAACGGAAAGAGGGCGGCGAGCGAACCCGACAACGACGAGGCGATGGCGGCGACGGAGGTGGCGGTGGCGGCGAGGAAAGCGGCGGCGCGTGCGCGCCGAGGCGGCGAGGCGTCGGCGGGGCGGCGGCGTGGAGTTGGTGGCACGGGACCAAGGCAAGAGTGGGCCTCCTTTTAGTAGTCCTCGCGAAGAAAAAAAATTCCTGGACCGAATCGGTCCGCGGTTGACTACAACTCGGAAATCGGTCCGAATTGGACCGTTCCGGCGGTTTACTAAAGCGTCCGAGTCTTTTGCATACGAACTCCGATTGAGCGATTCTCGCCCTACGGGTTCGTGTCGACGAGGAACAACCTTCAGTCGAAGTTTGTGCGAACTCGAATCTAGGGGTGGTTGTCGCAAGTCTCTTGGTTTACTAAAACGTCCAGTCTTTTGCATAACTCCGATTGGGCGATTTTCGCCCTCGGGTTCAGATCCGAGGGAACAACCTTTAGTCGAAGTTTGTGCGAAAACTCGAATCTACAGGTGGTTGTCGAAGTCCTCTAAAGCTCCCTTGAGAAACTCGGTCGAAACAAAAATAGGTTTTGCAAATAGCGTTTGTCGATCCTCTCTACTCGACGGTAATGCATGGTAAGATATGATGCGATGCAATGAATGATATGCAAGACCAAATCGAAATTTGGGATGTGACAAGACTAACCCTTAAGATGAATCTCGTCCTCGAGATTCGCGCTAGCAAATAGGTGTGGGTAGTCCTCTCGGATGTCATCTTCACGCTCCCAAGTGGCTTCCTCTTGGTGGTGACTCCACGCACCTTGCAAAACTTGATTATCTTGGTACGGGTAGTCCTTTCTGTCTCTAGAATCTTGACCGTTTCTCCTCATAGGTCAAATCATTCCCAAAATGAACCTCCTCTAGCGGCAGTATCTCTCAACGGTGTATCCACCATCTCCGGATGGCACTTCTTCACCGGGACACGTGGAACACATTGTGAACAGCGCAGAGCCTCCGCAACTCCAACCGATAAGCAACCTCTCCTTTATGCTAAGACTCGATATGGTCCAATAAATCGAGGTGCCATTACCCTTAATACCAAATCTCTTAATTCCACGGCGATACTCGAGGTATGCTCTATCACCTATCTCATACACCACCTCCTTGCGCTTACGCCAGAGCTCTTCCTTGATTGTGCTACCTTGATGCATCTCTAATCAAGGCGACCTTCTCCTCGCGTCCTTGATCAAATCAGGTCCAAACAATGACGTTCTCCTACTCCATCCCATAGCAATAGTGTTCGCACCGTTTCCCATACAATGCGTCGAACGGTGGCGTCTTGATGCTGGTTTGATAGCTGTTGTTGTAGGAAAACTCGCATACGGCAAATTCTCATCCCAACTAGAACCATGAGCCAAGGCGCAAGCTCTTAGCATGTCCTCCAAAATCTGATTCACCCTCTCGATGCATCCATCGACCAGGTGAAACGTGCTAAACTCAATCTAGTACCAAGTGACTCGTCAATTTGGCGCCCGAGCGAGGTAAATTGGTGCCCCTATCGGATACGATACTCTTGGGAACTCCGTAGGCACACAATTCTGTCCATGTAAATCTTGGCCAACTTTGCACTCAGATAGGTCGTCTTCACGGTATAAAGTGGGCTACCTTGGTCAAATGGTCAACCACTACCCAAATAGAGTCATATCTGACCTGTCTGGGCAATCTGTGATAAAGTCCATTCCCACTCTATCCCACTTCCAATCCGCACAGCAATGGCTGTAGCAATCCTGCAGCTTCGTGTCCCGCCACTCGGCTACATACATCACATAGGGCAATATGCTCACGATGTCTCCTTCATGTTGTTCCACCGAATCTGTCCTTTAGGTCCATATACATCTTCGTATTGCGGATGTATGGAATACGGCAGTCATGAGCTTCTGCAGAATCAACTTCCTTAACTCCGGATCGTTGGGCACACACAAACGATCTCCATACCACAAGGTACCTTGCTCATCCTCGCGAATTCCTTGCTCGACCTTCCTTCATCTTTTCCTTAACTTCATCTATCTCTTTGTCTCCCACTTGAGCCTTCTGATTCTGTCACAGGCGTTGGTTGGACTTCCATTGTAGCCAAGTATCCTTCGATACTACCTCATAAGGTCCTTGAATTGCTTGCACAAATCCTCGGGCAATTCACCAATTGTCAATCCATTGGCATAAACCTTCGGCTCGAGCATACGCTACTACATTGGCCTTTCACGGGTGGTACCGTAGATTCATATCATAGTCCTTGATAAGTTCCAACCATCTCCTTTGTCTCATGTTCGGTTCATACGTAAATATGTACTTGGGCTCTTGTGGTGGTGTACACATCACGATGTTTTCCCATTAAGTAATGCCTCCATACCTTGGCGCATGAACCAGCGCTAACTCCAAGTCGTGTGTGGGGTAATTCCGCTCATGGTGCTTGAGTTGTCGCGAGGCATATGACACTACTCTCCCATCTTGCATCAGCACACTCCCAAGTCCTTGTCGTGAGGCATCAAAGTCCACTTGGAAATCCTTCAAGATCCGTAAACATAGAACAGTAGCGGTCACTAGTCGGCGCTTGCCTCTGAAAGCTGGCTTCACATCGTCGACCATTCAAACTTCCTCTCCTTCTTGAAGTTCGGTCATCGGCTTAGCAATCTTGGAAAAGTTTTCTATGAATCTCCGGTAATATCCGAAGTCCCAAAAAGCTTGAATCTCTCCGCATTCTTGGCGCTTCCACTCATTCTGCGGTCACTTTGTTTGGATCAACAGCAATTCCTTCTCGACACTCGTGTCCAAGAAACCAATGATGTTAAGCGAATTCACACTTGCTGAATTTGGCGTACAGCTGTGTTCTCTCGACTTCTCCATAAATAGAGCAGTGCTCCCATGACGGCACTAGGCTGAATGAATCCCTTTCGATTGTTCCTTCAACTGTTTCTTCAATTCCTTCACTCATCGACATCCATCTTATATGGTTTTCTTTGCTATAGGTCCTGTTCCATCGGTCGATAAGAAACTCTACATCTACGCTGTGGCATACCGGCTCTTCCTAAACACGTCGGGGTAATCCCTAATCAACACAGTATCACGCTAACCCCTTAAGAGAATTCAGCTTACACCTTCCTGGGTGCAACCGACTTGAATCTAATCCTCTTACCATCCGGGGTTTTGAGTGAAACAACATTGTGCACAATCTATGTGTCCCCATGCATAGACATCCAATCCATACCCGAATGACATCTAATCACTGTGAATCCAACACTACTAGATGTGCGATGAAGTTGTGTGTTCCAATCCTCACAGTCAAGTCGCGGCATCCGCACTAGCTATCATATCTCCTCGGTGAACTCACTCTAATAGACCTCTTCATAGACTCGTAGGTAACTTATACTTATCCACAAATGCCCTTGATATGAATGAATGCGATGCAGTATCGAAAAGTATAAGTCAGGGTAAGTGTTGATTGGGAACTTACCAATCACAAGGTCGAGCTCATCTGGAATCTCTTCCACATTCATGTGGTTCACCGTGGCCTTCTCGCCATTGGTTGGCTTCATCCTTTCCTCTCCGGACAGTTGTCGATAGTGTCCTACCTTGCACTTGAAGCATGTCACCTCACTCAGATCCTTCTTCACGAAGTTGCGATCACAGTTGCGGTCATGTCCACCGTGTCCTCCAGTGGTGAGTGTCCTCCCTTGTGGTTGTGGTGGCTGCTCCTATGGTTGTCATGACGATGTCCCTCGCCCCATGGTGGTGACGATCATGGCTCCCATGGTCACTTCCCCATGCTTGGAGTATCCATCATCTGAAGTGCGATACTTGTGGTGTGAACGAGTGGTGATTGTTGTTCTTTCTCTTGCGGTTCTCCACACTTGTGTTTCCTTCCAAGATTCTGGCCTTGTCCATAAGCTCACGGAAAGTGGGGCAATAAACCACAAGTAGCTGTCTTGAAAGCTCATCACGAGGCCATCCAATCTCCCTCCTTTTGGCATCGGTGTCCACATCCTCAGTGCATAACGTGACAGGTTGTTGAACTCCTCAATGTACTATCCGGCCAGTGCGATTGGTTTGGCGCAAGTTGCGGAACTCCTTCCTCTTCAGGCTCAGAACTCCACGAAGACACGTGGTTGGTCCTGAAACCTTCTTCAAACATTGCCCAAGTCACATTATCCAGCGGGTGGGTGATCGGAATGTGTCCCACCAAGCGGCTGGTCCCTCCAGTAGGTGACGGCAAACCTCACCTTCTCAGCATCGATTGCATCCGGCGGTTACTAGATCCTTGTTGACTGAGCGCAACCAGTCAAGAGCAACCATTGGTTCCGTTGCAGTAGAAAACTTAGCTGGCCTTAACCTCAGAAATCTGGTGAGAGCATCTCCCTGAGGCTGATTGTTTCCATTATTGTTGTTCTGATTCGCCATAAACTGGGTCATCACTTGGGTCAGTTGTGCTGACCATGAGCTGCTCCATCTCGATTAAGTGGGGTGACGGGAGGCATCTGCGGTTCAGCATAGGTAAGTTTAGAAAGAATCAACTACGGTAATAGGATTCTACTCATGCATATGAGCAATCAACAACAAACAATAGCAGACAATCACAAGCAAGAAACACATCAACAAACAAGCGATCCAGCAACATCCCAGGTGTTATCCTAGCAGTACATAACTACTGAAATAGTTTTGCAAGAGTTGGCAATGGTTAACTAAACAATAGATCAACTAATCAACCAAAACAGCAATTCTGCCAGAACCGTCCAGCAGCAATCACGAATTTTTCCGCCTGACTTATACTCGTCAGAAAATTAAGCCAATTTTTGTGCATATGGCACAGAGAGTTTCGCATCAGCCCAATTTTTTTCAGATTTTTCTGAGTTACCAGAAAAATATGAAAAATCAGTACTGCTGTATCAGCAGAAAACTGCAGCGAAAAACACACAGATGATAACCAAATTGTCATAACTCTTTCATTAAAATTCGCACAAATAAATCCTGGGATATTGGAGTACACAAATAAGCAACTAAACACTTTTAATCTAACACGAACTAAGCTTCACAACGATCGAGACTAATCCTAACGAATTTGCCTAACGTGGTCTAATTGGTGGACTTCTATCTATTTCTTGAAGAGATTGAGGTAGGTCCTTGCGGTCATGCGTTGGCGCTTACCATGGTACAACCATGGCGGAGTGTACACCTCTCCTGAACCATCACTTGAGACTTCAAACTCCACCTCTTGGATCCTCCTCTTCTTCTTCATCCTCAACCTGTGAACGGCCTCATCTCCTCCACCATCATCGTCTTCATCATCATCATCGTCTCCACTGTCATCATCATCCCCATTGTTGCCATCATCTCCATTGTCATCATCGGGGTGGATTCAGCTGTGCTTGGAGAGCGGCGATCTGCTGTCATAGCTTCAATAGTTTGATCCCTTTCTGGACTGTCCCTGCAGCTTTGTATGTTAGGTGTTCTCTGCAGTACCATGAAGATGTGCTATGGTTGCATCTCTGGCTATCAGGACATTCTCCAGAACTCCCACAGCTTCATGCAAAGTGTCAATCTCCTGTCCTTGGACCACCATACCATTGCTAGTAAAATCTGCAATCTCCTTTATCATCCTCACCTTCTCTGCTAGAGCTCCATTCTCCCTTTCCATGTCCTCTATGTGCCTCCGACGGGGCGGCATGTTGTTCCTGTCGCCCGGGGTAACCACAATGTTCCCATCTTCATCACGCCTTCCGTAGTCACGGTAGGGTGAATCTGCTGGTAGTAGGTGTCGCACATTATGGCACTGGCGAGACAGGGCTTCATGTATGGCCAAGTTGATTCCAAGTCCCCAGTTGCAATATGTCTTGGTGTAGATCAAGTGCACAGGGTTTGTCAAGGCGGCATCTCTGAATATGAAGGTACTGATCTCCCATGCATCCTCTCCATATCCATAGGTGTACAGCCTTCTTCCCTTGAACATGGGCAGTGGCAATCCCGGTGGTAGAGAGCTGAGCTAACGCCTTGCAAAGGGCCTTGGTGACTCCATGGTGACATACTCGATCAGCGTCTCCCATCTATCAAGTAAAGAGGAAAGTGTGAGAATAGCATATGGTAAGAATTTCACGGTGAAAGGCATAAGATGAAAGACAGTTAATATAGGCTTTAGTAATTCTATGGCTTCCTAATCCAATCCTAGGTCACGATCCTACGATCGACACACGGGCTCTGATACCATCTGTGACACCGGTTACGATAAGACCGTGGCCTCTATGTGACATGCCAATCCTGGATCGGTTCATTGGCCCACAATAGAGTAAGATAGATAATCATAGCAAATAGCGTGTATCATGATCTACAAGATCAGTACCATTATTACAATGTAAAAGCTTAGCATAGAGCTAGCTCAAATTGTTCGAGTAGCAACAAAAGCGAGTAAATCCTCCAATCTTCAAATTGCCCACAAGTGAACAAGTGCAGGTGGAGTCGTGGCCTATAACGATCAATCGAATCGGAATAACCTGCGGCATAAAGCGCAACAGCCCGAAGAAATACATGGAATGTATGGCAAGTAGAGCTAGTAAAGGAGACAATAGTACTAACATCTACATGCATATTTGGCAAGTGGGCGTATGCGGATTGCATTTGCAAATAACTTTGTCCTACTTTCATAAGCAGTTTTGAATTTTCTTTGAAAAGATCCCAATTAAGTTAACCCAACAATATTAAAACAATTATGAAATTAGAATGAGCGAGAAACATGTCATGGAATCAATATCTAGCAACTCGGATGTCCATAGCAGGGACACGGCTAATTGATTATGCACTCTAATCGATTAGCCATGTCCCCAGTCTGGTAGCCAAATATTCCATGACAACATGATCATTAATCAGTGAGGTTAATTGAGATCTTTCAAAAAAGAAAAGCTATTGTAAATTATTTGACTCAAGTGCTCTTAGTTGGTCGCTCCCAGTCTTCTGCTAGCCTCCACTTGTATTGATTAAGCTCTACTCATGCATCCAATTCCCAAGAAACCAAGTTATTCCAAAGTGTCCACTATAAATTCCTATGCATGGTGTGTTACACCATTCCAAGTATATTCTTGTTTTCATCTATCTTCCAATTAAAAAGTATTTTGTTATGTGAAAACTTAGTGATTAAAGCTCTCACAAACTTGATGGCACACTTTATTTTCTTGCCCCTAATAAACTTGAACCATTGTATCATCTATGTTGTGTATGCTTGCACTTATACGTTGGAATTAGTAGAATCGTGCTGTCACGGGGAATGCTTTCAACATTTCACTTGTACTTTGTACACAGTTGATATCATTCTCTTTTGTCTATGGATGTCGCCGGTGTGAAATAAAAAGGGATCTTGTAAGTCCATGGAGTTATGTATGTGTATTAGAGAAACGCCTGGGCCGCTAGCCTAAGCCATGCCTAATCATGGTGGAAACTTGCAGCATCACCATAATGAAATCTATGAAGATTTCTTCTTATAAAAAAGAGACATGTTAAAAAGAGGAAAGAGAGAAAAAAGCACCATATTCCCATGGTAAATAAGAAGATTTTTGAGATGCTCATTGTCTGCTTGCCTTGTCATTTTGATTATGGGATAGCTCCTGTATCATGTGCAAGGGGTACCCCGTTGGCTGTTCTCTATGATACACATGTTCTTACTATGACAAGAACTTACAGGTGACCAAAGTTGAGTAGCATGAGGTGCGGCCCTTGTATTCAAGGGACATGAGATTGCCAACTTATACTTTGCCAAGAATATACTCCATAGTTTGTTCAATTTAACCTTAATCACTTCAAGATGCTTATGATAGGAGCAATGAGAGATGAAAGCTAACATGTACCATAATTTTTTGAAGGTCTTTATCAAACTTCAAATCCCTTCTTCCCTTTATGAAGGGCCTTTCTTCCACCATTATATTGAGTCTCCACCTTCTATCCTTAGGCACCAATTAAGAGAGCATAGTTTCCATTCTTAGTTCTATGTGAATTGTCCCAAAACTTATTGATTGATTCATAATGTTGATATTGCTTATTCTTGAAGTATTTGTATCTAGTCACCCTTATGAATTTTGAAGGTGTCTTACTCATTTATGTTTTTCTACTCCATGAGGGACAAGCGGAATGCCACTATGTTATGTTTTCTGTATATGAAACAAACAAATGTTTCTTCAATGCATGTTATTCATGATCTTTGTTTGTAATCTTTCATGTTGCATGCATAGTTACTTTGTCTTATTGTTAGAACTCCATCTTTCATGCTCATGTTTAGAGTTCTGTGATCCCAGCTTTCAATGCTTTACAATGGTTTGATCAAGATTGTGATGGTGCATGTCACCTCAAAAGTTATTCTTTTTATGACTTACCTCTTCTGAAGGAAGCGTATCTATAATTTTTATGCTCCATGCTTGTTTAGTATCTACTTTGCTTTGCTTTGTTTACACTTTGAGGTGTTTTTACATGTTTTCTTACGTACTAACCTATTAACAAGTTGCCATAGTGCGATTGCCTATTTTCTGCTTTGTTTTGGTTCGAGAAAAGCTAGTAAGGAAATATTCTCGAAATTGGGCGGGACAAGCGTCAAAGTCAATTACTTTCCGTGGGGAACAAGAAGTCCGAGGGAGGCGGAGGCGTGCGGGCAGCCACACCCCTAGGCGCGGGTGGGCCTTCCGGCGCCAAGGCGGGGTGTGGGGCCCCTGGCCACGCCTCGGCCTCCCCTCGCCTATAAGAAGCCCCGATCACGAAACCCTAAGTACCGATCAATATTCCACGAAATCTTACAGAGCCACCGCCGTCGTCCCTAGATCGGGAGGATCTGTTCTTCCGGCACCACAGGAGGAGATCATCAAGGCCTTCTCTTGGTATGATGCGTGAGTAGTTCCACCTTGAACTATGGGTCCATGTAATAGCTAGATGGTTGTATCTCCTCCTTTGTGCTTTCATGTATAGATTTGTGAGCTTAGTTCATGATCAAGATCCAGTCTCATGGGTGAGGAAAACTAGTGTCTTGCTAGGATAGTAGGATTTAACCTTTTGTTTTTAAGGTATCGCTAGAGTTGCTCTAAATAGATCGAATCTTTATTAGCACTAGTAGAGTTTCGTATGGAGAGTACCGTTGATTTGTTAGTTATTTGACCTGATTTCATTTCTATGATGATAATATTGAATTTTTTGCATGGATGATAATATTGACATTAATGACATGATATCAATACCATTGTTCAAAAATAGGCGAATCGATGATTAATAGGCGATTAATCGCTACTAGGGACTGACCATATCGATTATCACTAATCCTTTATGTTAATCGTTTAGCCCGATTAATAGGTCGACACTCATTACTAGGTATGTTCGATTAACCACTACACTTGGTCAAAAAAGTTGCAAAATTATCAACACATACCGCCCATCAATCCGCTA
Source organism: Avena longiglumis (assembly GCA_030063025.1). Taxonomy (NCBI): domain Eukaryota; kingdom Viridiplantae; phylum Streptophyta; class Magnoliopsida; order Poales; family Poaceae; genus Avena; species Avena longiglumis. The sequence continues at coordinate 42,777,546 of CP125974.1, read as the reverse complement.
GCCCGCCCTAATGAAGTAGGTTTTGCGAAGCTCCCGTTCGATACATTCCTCCAGGAGCATGATTTCAGCCATCACCAACTAGTTCCTTGTCGTTTTTGACCAGTTTTTTGTAGTTTCCGACTAGACCTCAGATACAAGAGCTCGAGCGCCTTGAGGATCTCATCCGGGAGCTTAAGGCTGAGGATTCATACGTGTTTTAGGTGCTAATTTTTGTAGGTTGCACCGATTAATAGCCGACCGATTAAATCAGTTAATCGTCCGAATTCCGATTAATCGCTACTCCAAAGCCAACCGAGCAGCTAACAATTACCGATTTCCTTAACATTGATCAATACAATCTATGATGTTAAATTTGAGTCATTAATTCCTCAACATTTTCGCTCATGTTGCGATATGATTCATGCAGGAGATAGAAAAAGATCGCATTACATTCATTTTACTCATGGATCCAGGCCAGATCATTGAGTACCAGCAAGCACATATCTGGACTCCCACGTACGTAAATGTAACGGATCATCCGGATGGCGAATTAAAACTTTTGTATGTTCTGCATCGCAAGATCTTCTAGTGACTAACTTGTGCCATTAAAGTTACGGCACATTGATCACTCGTGTTGTATAAATGAAGAACATAGGGAGATGGCGATCCTTTGCATCAACATCGCCTTCCTTGGTCCGTAGATGTGTGTGTGGAGTCACCAATGGCGCCATTTATCAATCTCCTATTACTACCACTTCTCTTGCTCGCTACCCACTTTCTTACACCTTCAATGCTATGTCAATCAAGCAATCAAGGCAACTGAATTCTACCGAAACCTTTGCTTACGCACCTACATTGTGCTAGTCGGCCACCTCCTTGAATTCCTCTGAAGACGCTGCGTCGATGATGCAGTCTTTCCTACCTAGCACATGCATCGGCAACTCAAGAGATCCTTGTCTCCTCCACTCCTACGTCGAGGTGTTTAGCGGCTTTGCCGCGAGGCTCGGTGACGCCGATCTCGACACAGTGGCCAAGAAGCCGGCACTGGTAGAAAAGGGCCCATGCGTCCCGGTTGGTAAGGGCCATTAGTCCCGGTTGCCCAACCGGGACGGGGCAATCGGGACTAAATCTCTAACCATTAGTCCCGGTTGCCCCACCAACCGGGACAAATGGGGCTGCGTGGCGGCATCGAGCGCGAGGGTGTGGAGCATTAGTCCCGTTCGTAACCTGAGCGGGACCTAACTTAACTTCTTGCCAGCAGAGATTTAGCCCATTTCTCTGTGAAGGAGAATTCATTTGGCACATTTTGTTGCGGCAGATTTTCGACACTTTTGTGCCTTGCGAGAATTCATTTAGGTTGTTTTATTGTTTATTTAGTGTTTTGCACTTATCAATGAAGGAACCTTATATTACAAGATCATCATGACAACATTACATTGAATACACGGATCGAGTTCATGCACTACATACAAAAGTTGCTATTCGATGCTACCGCCAATTTCTTGAAAGTTGCTATTTTTACAATTCCTATTGTCTATACACGGCCGGTAGTATTCCCCTTGTGTGTTTAGGACTTATCCAAGAATCCGCCAATTCCTCCTGTATTGCTCGTGCGATCCTTTGGCGAAGACCGTCCGTGAGCGTTCGATCGATTTAAAAAGGAGTCAGCCTATATGAATATGAAACTAAACACAATTTGATTGTAATTAAAAACTATAGAAATTGTTTACGTACGTGGAGTTGCTCTAAATTTCTGCCCTTCTCATCGCACGTCTGCCGGATGAACTCGCATACATAGTATCCACATAGATTGTTACCTGGTCCCTGCGTCAGGCACTTTATGTAACACCCTCAGAAGCGGCCCTATGCAAGTTTTAGCAAAACTCACCAAACCCGCATAGGAACGATTCGAAGGTGCCCACCAGGCACTTTCGTGCGGGTGGAAAGAAAAGTAATAACATTACACAACAGTCCTCGATGGGACCCACAGAACAGATATATATACAACAGCGACTAAAAGAGTCAAGAATACAAATATACGGTACAAAGATCCAAATCACCTTGAAAACGATGGGGCGTTCGACTACGGACAAGATACAAATGGGGCTAAGAGCCCTGAAGAATAACCAATGGCGTCCATAACCCTGCCCAGGCCAAGCCGGAAGGGTAACCCTGCTAACGGCATTGATCAGTTAACATACACCCATCGGTATGTCGGCGGGGCCTAAGTCACGACGTTCCCAGACCCAAAAGCAAGTACATGGGGGCCACCCAGAGTCGACACCATAGCGGAGTCGGCGGTCTCTGAGACGGACTCGGGGTTTGGGTGGGCACGGTGGCGACAAAGAAATCCCCAAGCAGGGGCTGTCGACACCCGAAGCGTGTCCGATCCTAAACGATTACACGTGCTATCTTCGCACAATTTAAAGCGATAAGCATGGCATAAGTACAGGATAGTAAATAAAACCTCAAACTAGTTGTGGCCCCGGTACAATACTTTGAAATCGGGTAATAATCAATGGGGCCCATATCTCCCCACCGGTTAGCGCTCGATCTCGGAACAGGTGTCAAGAACTCGGGTCCTACGGGACACAAGTGGGCGGTCGAAAACCAAATCTTACCTATCACCCACCGATGCCTCTGCTTAATTCAACTTTAGTTGTTAAACAGGAATTAAAGTGAACAATAAGTAAACCATGATCATCTCCAACACCAACATGCGGCAATCCTCCAACAACTGTGGTACTTGAAGACAAGCAAAACTCTTGAGCAAGCGACTACGACACGCGGGTCCAACTATCTACCAAACAACAGGTGATAGGATGTGTCCAAGGCTATATATGGCTGCAAGGGATACCACGGGTACGAAACTAGAGCAACGCAACACCGATAGCAATAGATCAACAGGAGGGAAGTAAATACTATAAAAGTAAGATAGGTAGAAAGGGAAGATGCTCACGAAAACATTTTGAAGGTTCATCGAAGATCGGGCGAAGCTCACATCAACTCAACGGCCTTATCCGCGAAGAAGCAAAACACTAGAAGAAACACCGGATGCAATATTTAATACAACGGCAGAAGATCGGCATGATGCATGTATGATGGATGACATGGCAAAGGTGCGATGCGATTAGGTCAATATTAAGCGGAACCGGGGTCCCGACAATAAACATATGGTTCAAGTTGTTTAGAACCCCCGCAATTTAAATGTTGTATTAACATGGCCAAGATATAGTACCGGTTCGCTACATCAATTTAAATGAGGCCAATATAAGGCTAGATTGGCCCGCATATGGGCCCCATAGTTAATTATTAGGTGAATCGGCATAAGGCCCCCAAACCAATGCTATGCATGCGGGAATGACAATTTAATATGCATCAATTGTTATTATATTACAAAATAGGGTTTCGGGAAGAGGTTCACACATTAGGGGTCTCGACGATCTTGGGGTTCCGGGGTTCGGGGTTCGGGGTTGGTCTCAGGGTCCGACGGTTCGACGGAACGGGCTCGGCGGGAACGTTCTCGGGCCACGGAGGTAGGTCTTGTCGCATCCGAGAAGCCGAACTTGGTTTGGTGCCGGGGCGCGTTGGATTCGTTCTGGTCGGTACCGTTCTTGTCGTCATGCCGATCTCGTCGGGTCCCACGGGGTCGATCTTGCCGTTGCGAAGGTCTTGTCGGGTCCGTGCCATCGAGTCGGCCTTGACCTTCGGGGTGAGGAACTTGGCATCCTCGAGGGGCACTTGTCGTATTCGAGTCGATGACACAGGCGTCACGGGTCTCGGGCATCGATCTAGGGAGCGATTTGTCGCGTCTGCGGTCTCCGGGTCCGTAGAAGAGCTCGCTCCGGAGAAGACCTTGGGGTTCCGGCCTCTTGCATCGGTACGGTCTGCGGTGCTTTGCATCGAAGATCTTGACATACTGGCGGGATCGGTCTCGGTTCAGGCGTTCTTGGCGTCTCGAGGTAGGTCTTGGCGTTCACCTCGACGCAGGGTGGTTACGCTGGCGATGCGGAGGAGGCCCTGCGGATCTGGCGTCGGCGGGCGAGAGGCTGGCGGTGGCGCTCGACGGGCCCGCGAGCTCTGCTGGGGCGGGAGAGCGTGCACGGGTGGTCTTGGCGGCTGAGGCGGGCGTCGGGTCGGGCTCGGCGGGCGGCGCGCTCGCCGCAGTGGGCGACCGGGAGCGGAAGTGAGCGGCCGCCCGAGGCCGCGGGCGCCCGAGGAGGGGGCAGCGGCGCTTGGCCTGGCGAGCTCGCCGGCTCAGCGGCGGCAACGGACAGCGGGCCTTGCAGCGGAAAGCGAGAGGCTGCGGGCGGCGGCAGTGAAGCGCGACGGAAGCAGCGGCGAGCCTGGGCGGAGGGGGCTTGCGGCAAGGCGGCGAGGTCCGCGAGGGGGCTGGCGCTGGGGCGAGGGCGGAGCTTCTTGGGCTCGGCTTGGGCGGAGCTCGAGGCAAGGGCGGGCGCGAGAGGGAGGCAGCATCCGGCGCGCGGGAGGCTGCCTGGAGGTCGGCCGGGCTGCCGGTGGAGGCCGGGCTAGCGAGGCGAGGAGGGCGCCAGCGGAGAGGGAGGCTGCGAGGCAGCCTTGTGGAGGAGCGGTCGCTGGGGGCCAGGGAGGCGCACGCGGGACTCGGGGGAGGAAGAGAAAGCGTGGGGGAAGAGGAACGGGGACAGGGGAGTGGGCCCGGGAGGAAAGGTGGGACCCAGGGGCGCGTGGGGTCAGTGGAGGGCTGGTGGCGTGCGTGGTGTGTCGTGGGTGTGGCGCGGTGTGTTGGTGGGTTTGTGTGGTGTGTGTTTGAGAGGGAGAGAGAGGGAAGGGAGAGAGGGAGAGAGAGGGACAAGTGGCAGTTTAGAATTGGGTAGAGGGGGAGAGAGGGTGAGGTGGCGTTCCAGGATTGGTCCGGGTGAGGTGGCAGGCAGGGTGTGGGTAGATTAGTTGGTAGGTTTAGGATTTGTTGGGGTGTCCAGGTGGACCGATCTGTTTTATACGGGGGTGGTCGTTCGGGTCGGGTTGGCCCGTTCGACTTCCCCCACTAATTAATAAATATTTTTATTTAATTTAAAAGCATCTTTTGCAGACCGATAGCGTTCAAACAAAAATAAACCGGAGACCAGGCTTTGGCGTTTGAATTAAGATGGGGCGTTTTAGAAAACAAAACGGGCTTGCGAAACTAGTTTTATGCAAACAATGCATGATGATGACGATGCAATGCACAAATTCAACGCGATTTTCTAGTAGTGGAATTGCGGGATGCCACAATTCGACACCACTAACAAGGGATCTCGCCCTCGAGATCCGCCTCATGATACCGGAAGGAAGGTCGGCGATCTGCGTCTTCTCGCTTCGTGTAGATCCTCGCGACACCACTAACAAGAGGTCGTTGATCCCGTTCGACAAGGAAACACTCCGGATAGACAACGAACGAAGTTAAAGGTAAGGCCACCTCTAACTTCCATGGAAGGAGTAAAATTGCATCGATCCACTATTCAATATACAGAGCAAATGATAAGAGTAGTGGTATGGTCGCAACTCCATCGCGCACTCAAAGCATTACTCTGTACACGAATAGACAGATTATGCAACCAACCCTCAAGATTCAGACTGAAGATCTCGACAAGCGAGGTTCGGAAACAAAGGAGCGATGCAGACTCTGCATCGGATCTGGCGTAGAGGATGCCGTTGTGTCGGAAAACACCGGAAGGCACAAACAAAGAACAAAGAATGATAACACCGTAGACGGATTCCTCAGGCAGCTTGAACACCGGATGATAGAACACCGTTGACAAAGGAGGAAGCGAAACCCTGAAGGTACGACGGAAAACCCACCACGAGAAGTCCTGGACTCGAAGAAAAGATAAGAGAGCAGGTTCAAAACACGTCGAGATAAGAGGAGAATAGCAGAGGGGTAAGGAGTAAAATCAGACCTAACCAGAACTATCCAACCGATTCTGCAAAAATAGTCTTGACACGCTACTTCGGCCGTTAGCTAGGTTATCCTGATTTGGACTTGTGAGTATCGTAGCTGAGCTCGATACCACTCTGTAACACCCTCGAAGCGGCCCTATGCAAGTTTTAGCAAAACTCGCCAAACCCGCATAGGAGCGATTGAAGGTGCCCACCGAGCACTTTCGTATGTGGAAAGCAAAGTAATAACATTACACAACAGTCCTCGATGGGACCCACAGAATATATATACAACGACTAAAAGAGTCAAGAATACAAATATACGGTACAAAGATCCAAATCACCTTGAAAGCGATGGGGCGTCGGACTACGGACAAGATGCAAATGGGTCTAAGAGCCACGAAGAATAACCGATGGCGTCCATAACCACCTTGAGCCAAGCCGGAAGGGTAACCACGCTAACGTTGATCTCAAAACCGCTTAAACAAAAGGGTGCCGACAAGGGCAAAAGAAAGAAGGCGTCGATCTTGAGGCGATGCAGCGAGGCTAGAATTGGCGGTCCTCGCCTACATAGGTATGGTGGATCAAGCGGCGTGAAACAAGCACTAAACAACCTATAGAGACTCGATACAATGGCGGATATCGAGAGGAATAAGAATGACCTAACCGGATCCAACACAGGGCTATCACCAAACAAACCCATCACAGTGTTTCCCCTCGAGACCAAACGAGGAAGTCAACCGAGGAACTCACACGGTTGGCGATTTTATTTATTCGGTTATCACGTAATTACTAGTCGGTATAGATAGTCATCCCGATAAAATAAGCGGTGGGCGTTTTAGTTAACCATTCCGTTGTAGTTGCAACACTTACTAGTCGACTGATTAGCATGAGATGACCCCAAAACCCAAAGATTGTTGGTACTTTTACTTAGCCATTCCGTTGTAGTGAAGCGATTACTAGTCATATCGGATACAAGTCAATTTAAAGCAATAAACTTTAGTTATAGTTGTCTATGATCAACCTTTGTGCTCCAAGTCCATAACCGCGGACACGGCTTCTCGAAAAGATTTAACCTGCAGGGTGCACCAAAGTATCCACAGCACTTGACCCTTTTGCCGATCGGTTAACATACACCCATCGGTATGTCGGGGCCTAAGTCACGGCGTTCCCGGACCAAAAGCAAGTACATGGGGCCACCCCAAAGTCGACACCCGAGCGGAGTCGGCCGGTCTCGAGACGGACTCGGGTTTGGGTGGGCGGCGGTGGCGACAAGAATCCCCAAGCGGGCTCGCCGACACCAGCAACGTGTCCCGATCCTAAACAGTACACGTGCTTGTCGCTGAATTTAAATAAAGCGATAAGCATGGCATAGAAAGCAGGATAGTAAATAAAACCTCAAACTAGTTGTGGCCCCGGTGCAATACTTTGAAATCGGGTAATAATCAATGGGGGCCATATCTCCACCTTTGTGGTTAGCGCTCGATCTCTAGCAGTGTCAAGAACTCGGGTCCTCACAGGACACAAGTGGGCGGTCGAAAACCAAATCTTACCTATCACCCACCGATGCCTCTGCTTAATTCAACTTTAGTTGTTAAACAGGAATTAAAGTGAACAATAAGTAAACCATGATCATCTCCAACACCAACATGCGGCAATCCTCCAACAACTGTGGTACTTGAAGACAAGCAAAACTCTTGAGCAAGCGACTACGACACGCGGGTCCAACTATCTACCAAACAACAGGTGATAGGATGTGTCCAAGGCTATATATGGCTGCAAGGGATACCACGGGTACGAAACTAGAGCAACGCAACACCGATAGCAATAGATCAACAGGAGGGAAGTAAATACTATAAAAGTAAGATAGGTAGAAAGGGGAAGATGCTCGCCTGAAAACATTGTTGAAGGGTTCATCCGAAGATCGGGGCGAAGCTCACATCAACTCAACGGCCTTATCCGCGAAGAAGCAAAACACTAGAAGAAACACGGATGCAATATTTAATACAACGGCAGAAGATCGGCATGATGCATGTATGATGGATGACATGGCAAAGGTGCGATGCGATTAGGTCAATATTAAGCGGAACCGGGGTCCCGACAATAAACATATGGTTCAAGTTGTTTAGAACCCCCGCAATTTAAATGTTGTATTAACATGGCCAAGATATAGTACCGGTTCGCTACATCAATTTAAATGAGGCCAATATAAGGCTAGATTGGCCCGCATATGGGCCCCATAGTTAATTATTAGGTGAATCGGCATAAGGCCCCCAAACCAATGCTATGCATGCGGGAATGACAATTTAATATGCATCAATTGTTATTATATTACAAAATAGGGTTTCGGGAAGAGGTTCACACACTAGGGGTCTCGACGATCTTGGGGTTCCGGGGTTCGGGGTTGGGGTTGGTCTCGAGGTCCGACAGTTCGGCCAGGAGCAGGCTCGTGGAACGTTCTCGGCCACGGAGGTAGGTCTTGTCGCATCCGGTAGAACTTGGTTTGGTCTTGGGCGTTGGATTCGTTCGGGTCGGTACCGTTCTTGTCGTCATGCCGATCTCGTCGGGTCCCACGGGGTCGATCTTGCCGTGGCTAAGGTCTTGTCGGGTCCGTGCCATCGAGTCGGCCTTGGCCTTCGGGGGGCGTAGCTTGGCATCCTCGAGGGCACTTGTCGTATTGAGTCGATGACACAGGCGTCTGGGTTCTCGGGCATCGATCCAGGAGCGATGCTTATCGCGTCTCCGGTCGAGGTAGAAGAGCTCGTCGCTCCGAGAAGACCTTGGGGTTCCGCTCTTGCACGGTACCGTCTGCGGTGTGCTTTGCATCGAAGATCTTGACATACTGGCGGATCGGTCTCGGGTTCGGCGTTCTTGGCGTCTGGTAGGTATTGGCGTTCACCTCGGCGACCACGGTGGTTACGACCGCCGCGATGCGGAGGAGGCCCTTGCGGATCTGGCGTCGTCGGCGGAGAGGGAGGCGCTGGCGGTGGCGCTCTGACGGGCCCGAGCTCTTGGGCGGGGAGAGCGTGCGGGTGGTACTAGCGGCGGCTGAGGCAGGCGCGTCGGGTCGGGCTCGCCGGGCTGGCTCGGCCTGCTGAGGCGACGGGAGCTCAGCGGAGCCACGGGCGACAGGGCTGGGCAGGGAGGAGGGGCAGCGGGCGCTGCTGGCGGAGCGCCAGCTGGCTCAGCGGGCGACAGCGGCCAAGGCTTGAAGCAGGAGGCGGTTATGCGGCGCGGCCAGCGGGCGACGGAAATGGCGGCGAGCACAGGGCCGGAGGTGCGGCTTAGGCGGCGAGGTCCGGAGGGGGTCGCCGCGCCAGGGCCGGGGCCGAGGCTGCGGGTTGCCAGCGGGCGGAGCTCGAGGGCGGGGCGCGGAGGAGGGAGGCAGCATCCGTGGGCGTGGAGCTGGGCTGCGGAGGTCGGCCGGGCGCTCGGGGTGGAGGCTAGCGAGGCAGAGGAGGCCAATGGAGAGGAGGGCTGCAGACGCCGGGCCGGAGGAGGCGGGCGCGGTCACTGTGAGGCGCACGGGACTCGGGAGGAAGAGAAAGCGTGGGGGAAGAGGAACAGGGACAGGGGAGTGGGCCCGGGAGGAAGGGTGGGACCCAGGGGCGCGTGGGGTTAGTGGAGGGCTGGTGGCGTGCGTGGTGTGTCGTGGGTGTGGCGCGGTGTGTTGGTGGGTTTGTGTGGTGTGTGTTTGAGAGGGAGAGAGAGGGAAGGGAGAGAGGGAGAGAGAGAGGGACAAGTGGCAGTTTAGAATTGGGTAGAGGGGGAGAGAGGGTGAGGTGGCGTTCCAGGATTGGTCCGGGTGAGGTGGCAGGCAGGGTGTGGGTAGATTAGTTGGTAGGTTTAGGATTTGTTGGGGTGTCCAGGTGGACCGATCCATTTATACGGGTGGTCGTTCGGGTCGGGTTGGCCCGTTCGACTGCCCCCACTAATTAATAAATATTTTTATTTAATTTAAAAGCACCTTTTGCAGACCGATAGCGTTCAAACAAAAATAAACCGGAGACCGGGCTTTGGCGTTTGAATTAAGATGGGGCGTTTTAGAAAACAAAACGGGCTTGCGAAACTAGTTTTATGCAAACAATGCATGATGATGACGATGCAATGCACAAATTCAACGCGATTTTCTAGTAGTGGAATTGCGGGATGCCACACTTTACGACAACAGAGTTCAATCAAAATAATAATCAAGCATGATAATAACTGTATCAAAACTAGAATCAAAGAGATGCGCGGATATAGCTAGTGGTGCTTACATCTAGTGGTTGAAATGTAAGCTCCTCTTTCCAAACACCCCTAGCCTTCTTGGTGAACCGTTTCCAAGCGTATTTGGCGTGAAAAGCGAATAAAATAAGTTATTAAGTACTTGATATCATAAAATTCACGAGCGCCGATATAGTGTCGTAATGATTATAATTACATTGGAGAAGTATCTGCGTGTCCTTCCACGTCTCAAGGGGTTTATGTTTCGAGTCCATGACTAGTACACGCCCTTTGTCAAGTTGAATGATTAACAGAATATAGTGGTACCTGCGAATGCAGAACTAATCAATTATATACTTAGCATCGAGTAAGCGAAATAGAAAGTGTATACAAGACAATAACACTCACTGGAAGTTGTAAGGAAATAGTATTTCCCTTTTGGTTTCTTGAAACCTTAACGCGTGTACTATATTATCCTTCGTATCCTGGAGGCTTATTTTGAGATTAGCTTCATGAACCCAATATGGGTCAATGAAGCCAATGTCATAGATTTGTCCTCTGCTGCATTCGAGAATCTTCATTCTGCATATTAAAGTATGATTATATACATGCAATAAACAAAATATTATAGATGGAGACTAAATTAATTCTGAATTAGTACTTACGGACAATAGGCACTCATGATCGATTTGTCCAAGGCGTCTTGATTGAATAATTGAAATAGTTCATCAAATTCAATGGATATCATGTCATCCTTATCTTTCCCATGATGCTTTTGTAACCCTCGAACTATCCAGTTAGCCGGCCCTTGTGGCATGCATGTACCGATTATGCAATCTTAGCATTTTGTTGGAAGATTGTTTACCTCCTCTCGAGTTTGTGAGAGGTTTTCCGTCTTGGTATTGGTATGCTACTTCACTCACGGGAAAAACTCTAAGCGGGATAAATCTTGGGAAATACTCATACCTTGAGCGGACTTCTCCGTGTGTGCAACTACCTGGATCATCTTGCTCTTATTTATATTTGCTCGACCCCACATTGGTTTGAGAAATCACCTTGAGAGGGGCGCAAGTCTGTTTTGCTTGTTCTCCAGCTGGGCAGATTTCGCTTGCATCGATCTTGCTCTTCAAGGCTTTTGTGTCGCATGTGACTTGAGAGTAGAACGCTCATAGTCCGATGACACTTTGGCTCGGGTTGATGAAGAGTCTTTAGCATTTTCAACACTTTGGCTTTTCTTCTTTGGTCTTTGGGAACTCTGGCTCTTTCGGCCGCCTCACTTAGCTTAAAACGTCGTTTCGCATCAACGATCGCCGATCTCCTCTTGATCTGATCATAATCTCTCTTGGGAGGAACCGTTGGTACTTTTGGAAGAGGCTCTTGTTTACGTTTCGGATCGCCACGACGACAAGAGCAGATACGCTTCGCTTTATCTGAGGCGCCGCAATGGCTCCATGGCGATGGCTGCACCGGAGATTGGTGAGGCGACGGGTGAGGAGAAAGGCGGCTGCCCGGCGGCGACCTATTTGGAGACGGGTGAGGCGGCGGCGAAGATGGCCTTGGCGTGTGATTTGAAGCACGATACAATCCTTGACCATAGAATGGTGGCGTTTTGCGTCACCCAACGATCACATCCCCTTCACCAGCAGGGTAGTGAAGATCCAAAACCTCAAAGGTGGGCATGATTTCATCCACGCCGACAACAGCATAGCCCTCTAGAACCGGACGACAGTGGTAAGTTGGTGTGGGTCCAATTGGTAAGGCATAGCCGACCGCCACCTTCATTGATATGTTCACAACTTTGACATGTAGCTCGCAGTGTGTCATATATGTGATATCATCCACTGGGTAGCCAACAGGAGCCATCGTCGGTGCATCATCGTCATCGCCATTGTCATCACCCGGGACCTCGGTGGAAGCCACACTGCTTTTCGATTATTCGATAGGCCGGTAGCATCGAATGCAGGTGTCTTTGAGATGGGGCGCCGTAGTACTTTGCTCTTTAAGTGTGTTAATTTCATCTTGTTGTTGCTTTAATCGTTCTTCAATTAAACGCATTCGCTCTTTTCCGACTTTCGCTCAACCGCCCCCTTACTCCTCCGACGGCTTCTATCGATATTTCTTCCTCTCTTGAAACCCAGCCCTCCATGATTGGGAGCCTATTGTGCCTCGTGTTCGTCCATCATGTTCCTTATTTCCAAGGAGTGTGAGCTCATCATTCTCTCTATCGGGAATGAACTCCCCATCTTTAACAGCCTTTACCGCTTTTCTCATCCTCTCGATTGGCAAGGGTCTTCTTTATGTCGTATGTTATATATACACCTCCTTCCAAGTCCAACGTGCCCCATGCCCGTAAAACCAATTCCTTGCACGTTCTACCCAATCGTCTGCCTCGGGTGATATTTTTATCACGCAGCCTGCTCAAGTTTCTCCCACTTAGGAATGCCAACCTTGTAGCCACCTTGCCCCATAGTATGGTGATACTTCTTCTTAGCGACATTCACTTATTCGTTTTACATTTTCTTAGCTTTTACGATTTCTTGTATTCCACAAACTCATCCCATAATGGTTTTATCTTCTCAAACTGAATATTCTTGAAATCGGGAGTCTTCTTTTTCACGACATAGTCAAGGTGCAATCTTTTCTTCCAGTTGGTGAAACACTGGGCCATCTTCTTCAAAGCTCACTCCCTGACCTTAGCCTCCATGGCTCTCCCATGTTGTAAGCGTCCTCAATGGATCCTCCGCATTTGGATCCAGCTCTATCTTCATAGTTTGAAATTAACCATGAGCCTCTTCCACGGTAAATCTTTGGCGTGGTTAGGGACAAATAAACATGTTCCTCTTCATCCGCATTAGCAGGCCTATTCCAATTTCTAATGGTGATCGGATTAAGTCCCTAACGATTACTCGCATTGTGCCACAAATTTGGTTGCGACAACCGGAGCTTTGCCATTGCCTACAATGACATCTTCGATCCTGAACCTCTCATGGTCTTGCAACTTTTGGTTGGGCCTCGTCACTCTTTTCAAGAGATTCCTTCGATCCGAGGCTAAAAGAAGAAAGATCGTCGTTACTATTTCCATATAGATAGCGGATGATTAATTAATGAATTGATTTATATTACATGCACCTTCTTAGCCGAGCGGGTCTTCTCGATTACACAAGGCATCGCCTTCTCCTCGCGAAGGCAACACCTTCAACCTCAAACAAGTTGTCTACTCCGGTAAAAGAGGATCACCCTCACGGAGTTGTTCAACGTTGATACGTCTAAATTATCTTCCCACGGATCACACCTTGGATCAACTCTTCCTTTTTTCGCCTCTCGACGTGGGTCCATATTTTCGCATAGGTGGAAAACGAATAAGTCAAAGCGGCTAAAGGAGAAAGTTAAGTGCGGTGTTGAGAGATATAAACCCTAATTCGAGAAACCCTAATATATACATACACAATAATAAAAATGAAGAGAAAGGAAACTGTAGTAGATAGGCACATCGTCGAACCGATGGCATCGATGCAATGCTCAAGCAAGTATGATGATATGACAAGTTAATTTGCATTGGAATGTAACCCTAAGAAATGCTCTCGACGATTTAATCGGGTTAGGGGTGAAACCCTAACTCGGAGAAACTCCGGAACACATGAGAGGGGTGGATTTGTTCTTCTAATTAAACTTGTAATTTAAGTTGTTGAACAATGCATGATTATAGCTTAGATAGCTAGGTTTCATTTTCCTGAACATTTTGATATATTATTCATATTTTTCTGACCTATAAACAATAAGTTATTGAATTTACAAGTTTAAATCATTTTCTGGAATTAAAAAAAAGGCAAATAGTTTTTACAATCGCCAGAAGAGAGGGAACAATCAACACATGGCATCGATGCAATGATCAAACAAGGATGATGATATAACAAGTTAATGTGTATTAAAAAGTAACCCAAAGACATGCTCGACAATTTAAACGGGTTCCAGGGATGAAAACCCTAACTCGGTGAAACTCCGGAGTATATGAGAGGGGTTGATTTTGTTTTCTAATTAAACTTGTCTTGAAAGTTGTTGAACAATGCATGATTATATCTTAGATAGCTAGGTTTCATTTTTCAACATTTTGATATATTATTTGTATTTTTCGACTTACGATTAAAATTATTGAATTTTCAATATTCAAAAAATTTAAAATAAATAAGTCAATTATTTTTACACCCAGCAAACTATACACAAAGAATCGACAGATGGGCCTGTGCCACATAAGCAGCCACGTGAGCAAAGTGGGATGAGGGCCGTGTTTTTCACTGTATGGGTTACACATCGCCAGCGACGTGGGCTGGTCCACGCCACGCCAAAGACCGCCTCGCCACGCCGATAACACCACGACTGCTTGCCCGCCACTTTGCCCCGCCAGCAGACCTTGTCCGCCAAGAAGATGCCTGCCGCGCCACCCATGCCGCACCACGCCGCACCGCGCCACACCACGCTGCCTTGTGAAGAGGGAGGAGGGGGCAGGCGAGAGAGGACGCACCTTACAGCGGCGGTGGCGCTGCGCCGGGGAAGACGGCACGGCGGCGGTTGAGGTGGTGGCGACGCGCCATCTTCGGGCAGCGACGACGGTGGCGCCAAGGACGAGGCGGCGACGAGCGCTCAGGACAGGCGACGCGATCACCGACAATGGCGGCCGGCGTCCCTATGTTGTGTGCGGTAGAGAATGGTGAAGGGAAGAAGGCAACGGCGTCATGTATAAAGGAGAATACGTCCTGGTGGCTCCAACCGACTAAAATATCACGTCCGGTTGGAGCCACCAACCGGACCTATACTCCAATATTTTCAACTTGGCTAGGCTCTTTAGTCCGGTTGGTGGCTCCAACCGACATATTCTGCTTTCAAAAAATTTTTGTATTTTCTCTCGTTCCGCCTTATTTTTTATTTTGGGGTTTAAATTTGTATTGTTTTTAAATGATAATTAATTTGGAATTTAGAAAAACTTTCAACATAAAAAGTGTTTGGATTTAAATAAATAATTCAAAAACATTTTCGCTTTTAAAAATAATTAATGTAACCATTTAAAATATGAACCATTTACAATTAAAATGAATTAACTTATATTTTTTAATATCAATTTGGAATTTAGAAAACTTTAAACATAAGAAGTGTATGGATTTGAATAAATAATTCAAAAACATATTCTATTTTAAAAATAATTAATGTAACCTTTAAAATAAATTAACTTATATTTTTGAATATTAATTTGAATTTAGAAAAATTTAAACATAAAAATTGTTTGGATTTAAATAAATAATTCAAAAACATTTTCTGCTTTAAAAATAATTAATGTAACCATTTAAAATATGAACCATTTACAATTAAAATGAATTAACTTATATTTTTAATATCAATTTGGAATTTAGAAAACTTTAAACATAAGAAGTGTATGGATTTGAATAAATAATTCAAAACATATTCTATTTTTAAAAATAATTAATGTAACCTTTTAAAATTTGAGTGTATGGATTTTAAAAATAATTAATGTAACCTTTAAAAATAATTAATGTAACCTTTTAAAATTCAAAACATAAGAAGTGTATGGATTTTAATACGGCATCGTTAGAACTTGCATTGGATCTCTCAAGAAACCACATATTAGTCTAAAAATGATTTTTAAAAGTCACGGGCGATAGATCATGTACTGTAGTACAAACCGGGACCACTTCCTGATTCGGCAGACATTTGTCCTTTTACCAGGATGGACGAAAAGGTTTGAGATGTACCGTTGGGATATAGTACATGTAAGGTGGTCTAGTATTTTAGGAAAATAGACTAGCATCTAAACGGCATTTTGGTGGTTACTTCACAAACGACCTTTTTTGTGCTCGGAAAATGGAAAAGGGCTTTTCCGCATGCAAAAGGAAAACTTCCTGCAACATTGTTCTCCATACCAATGTCCACACACATGCATAATATGGGCACAACATCACAAACTATGCCGTGATTCAAACACATAACATCGGTCATTTGGACCGAAGCCATGAAACCTCGAACATGATAGGTCATTTTGTGAAGGTTTTTCAAACATGATCAATATACCAAGTCTCGGTATTTTTCCTTTCAACTATGTAACATATGACACCACCAAGGATTTTCATTGTTCGGATTTTTTGAATTTATTATGCCCGCTTTGAATTATCTCGAATTTGTAACTATGGTCAACCGTGTGCATGAAGATAGGGACGGGCATTGTTAGAACTTGCATTCGATCTCAAGAAACCACATATTATGAAGTCTAAAATGATTTTTCAAAAATCACCAGGTAGATCATGTACATGTAGTACAAACCGACTTCCACCGATTCTACAGACATTTGTCCTTTTACCCGGATGGACGAAAAGGTTTGAGATGTACCGTTGGGATATAGTCCATGTAAGGTGGTCTAGTATTTTAGGAAAATAGGACGGTAGCATTCAAACGGCATTTTGGTGGTTACTTCACAAACGACACGCTTTTTTGCGCTCGGAAAATGGAAAGGGCTTTTCCGTGCGACAAAAGGAAAACTTCCTCCGCAACATTGTTCTCCATACCAATGTCCACACACATGCATAATATGGGCACAACATCACAAACTATGCCGTGATTCAGCACATAACATCGGTCATTTGGACCGAAAGTCATGAAACCTCGAACATGATAGGTCATTTTGTGAAGGTTTTTTCGAAACAAGATCATTGTTAAGACATTTAGTCCCGGATGTAGTCACAAACCGACTAAAAATATTTTCCGCCATTTACCACCTCTTCCCGCCAAGTTTTCCGCCCCGCCTCCTTTCTACTAGAGCTTTTAGTCCGGATGTAGTCACTAACCGACTAAAGATATTTCCGCCATTTCCCAAAGCTTCACGCCAAGTTTTCCGTCCTTTCCTCTATATTTAGGGTGATCGTGTCATGGCTATCCACACATCCACACCTTCCTCTCTTAGAACAATGGACAACGCCATCGGGCCATTCGACCCCGAGGAGACCGAAGCTGCTTCCAACTACCCTTGTCCACCACGGGGTACCGCCACTGTGGTGGATCTTTGTGCCGAGGGGTTCTTGTCCCTCCTGTCCTCAAGGTTCCTTGACGCCAGCGGCGATCACAAACCACTTCTACCACGAGCTCACGCCGGTAGCGGATGGATCCCGGGGATCCCGACAACTATGACACTGAATGTCTTCGCTAATAGGCGGGAAAGGGAGCTCGCCAGTACGAGGGTGATGGCCGCCACCGGTGAACCACAAGTCGGCCGTCGTGCGTGGTGGGAGAACCGCACTATCATCAGTGATGCGCTACATCGCCGGGGAGACCATCTCGCCACCGGTGCCCACGAGTCCACCCCATGGCCACATCTTTCGGCGTGATGGCGGCCGTCTTCAGATACCCTCCCACCCGCCGTGAATCCGAGGCTGGAATGGCCTCGGTATATGCCATGGATGGGCCGAGGATCCCCGTGAGTGTGATGGCGATGATGATGACGACGACGATGAAGACCACGAAGCGTGCACTATAGGACTAGGCATGATTATGACTAAAGGCGGCTTTAGGCTGAGTGTTAGCTAGTCCCGATTTTTCCCGGTTTTAATATTAATAAATGTCTTAAGTGTTACCTAATAAATAGAGAAATGCCTATATAAAGAGAGGGTTCATATTTAGTCTCGGTTGGA
This sequence comes from Avena longiglumis, assembly GCA_030063025.1. Classification (NCBI taxonomy): domain Eukaryota; kingdom Viridiplantae; phylum Streptophyta; class Magnoliopsida; order Poales; family Poaceae; genus Avena; species Avena longiglumis. Next base: position 42,759,775 of record CP125974.1, on the reverse strand, counting down.
GAAACCAACCGCGATCAAGGGATTGCGCAGTGGGCCGACAACACTAATAATAGGGGTGAGTGTCGACATTATGTCGTGCGGCTTATACCTTGTCCCGGATGGTGTCACCAACCGGGACTAAAGATGAACCTTAGTCCGGTTGGAGACACCAACCGACTAAAGATGAGTCAAGACTAATAATAGGGGTGAGTGTCGACATTATGTCGTGAGTGTCGACATTATGCCGAGCTGCTTGTACTATAAATATGCATCCTTGTGAGTCCCTCCAGCCAGTTTGAGGCATCTCCAAGATGGTTTTAGAGAGCAGGACACCACTACGCTGGCCAGGAGATGCCGACGAGCCCAGTCCTCCGCATCTCCGAGAACTGGTCATAGAGGCACTCCTAATATGTGAAATTAGTTAGCTCCGAGGCGTATTAATCTAGTTAGTGAAGTTACAAGCTGCAAGATGGTTTTCGAGCAGGACACCATCATGACGGTTCGAGGAGATGCCGACGAGCCTCCTCGGCATCTCCGAGAAACTGGTCATAGAGGCACTCCTAATATGTGAAATTAGTTAGCTCGAGGCGTATTGATCTAGTTAGTGAAGTTACAAGCTGCAAGATGCTTTTTCGAGGCGGGGACACCACTACCAGTTTAGGGAGATGCTGTGAGCCCGGCCTCCGGCATCTCCAAGCTGTCATAGAGGCACTCGGTCTAGCCACAAAATGGGACTAACACTCAAGACATTTATTAATATTAAAAGCGAGACTACAAAACCGGGACTAAAGGCCACAAACCGCAAGATATCCTTGGTCAAGCCACAAACCGCGAAGACATGAACTAGAGTTACATAATATGAGCATGAACTTCTTGGCATATGTCATTCCTTATGACCGCTTGACGTAACCATGGAGCATCTTCTTTACTTAACGGAATGCTTGGGCCGTTTTCACCGTGAAGGCGAATTTCATCAAACTTATTATAATCTTGACATGTCATCTTGTCCTCGATTCCCACGATGTTTCTTTTCCTGAAATAACTATGTGACGCTTTGGCTCATCATATGATGTATTCGTTTGCATATTTTTTTTTTTCGATCCGGAGGACATGTCCTTCACATAGAAAACCCGAGACACATCATTGGCTAGGACGAATGGTTCATCTCTATAACCAAGATTGTTGAGATCCATTGTTGTCATTCGCATAACCGGTCTATCTTTACCCTTCCCCATTCAAAGTTGACCCATTTGCAAATAAACAAAGGGACCTTAAAAGAGACTCCATAGTCTAGTTCCCATATCTCCTCTATGTAACCATAATATGTGTCCTTTTGTCCATTCTCGCCTATTGCATCAAAGCGGACACCACTATTTTGGTTGGTGCTCATTTTATCTTGGGCGATCGTAGAATGTATTCCCATTTATTTCGTACCTTGGAAATTCAATAGAGAAGATGGTGACGCGCCAACAAGTATAGTGATCTCCAACAAGTGGTGTCATTCAAGAGATGTGTCCGCATCCAACCACCGAAAGACTTCATGTGTTCATCTAATCCATGATTCAGCTTCCCGGTTTTTGAGCGCATAATATTCTTGTGTTCCTCGATATACTGAGCTGCCAAGGTGGAATTATGTAGAACTATGTAGTGTGCTTTAGTGAAAGAATCCGTCCCTACATATCATTGCTTTTCCCAGGTGCCTTTTCCACTTAGTCTTCCCTCATGCCATGAGTCGAAACACCAATCGGCTTAAGGTCGAATAAAGTCAACACAAAACTCAATGACCTCCTCTGTTCCATATCCCTTGGAGATGCTTCCTTCGTCTAGCACGGTTATGAACATATTTCTTTAAGACTCCCATGAACCTCTCAAAGGGGAACATATATTGCGTAAATACCGACCGAGAATGGCAATCTCTTCCACTAGATGAACCAGAGATGCGTCATAATATTGAAGAAGGATGGTGGGAACACCAATTCAAAACTAACAAGACATTGTACCACATCCTTCAGAACCTTGGCGTAATATCCGGATTGATTACCTTCGAGATATTGCATTGAGGAATGCACAGCTTCACAATGGGTACTCTAACATTTTCCGTAGAAGCCCCTCAATGCAATCGGAAGCAATGCGTCATAATCACGTGATACATGAGACTTCGTTTTGGAACTTTTTCTCTGCCATATTTATTATCCCTTTATATTAGATGAGAAGCCCGATGGCACCTTGATACCGTAAAGGACTTCAAAAAGATTTCTCTGCTTTGGTAAGAGCATACCGCACGACTTAAGTGACGCCTTTATCCGCCTTGTTATCTCAGATGCATGTTCTTTGGGTCTTTCATAATTTGTTGGTCCTCCGCTTCGTGTGTATCTTTTGTCTTCCCATACACGCCTAGGAATCCTAGCAGTTCACGCAGAGATTCTTTGTCACGTGCATCACGTCGATTGAAGAGCGGACACGCAGGACTTTCCAATATGGCAACTCCCAAAATATAGATTTCTTCTTCCACATGGGTGCGTGTCCTGAAGCGACGTCTCGAATCGATTGACCGCCAGACCCTTTCCAAAGATTACTTCTATGTCCTTGACCATACCAAATACATCATCACCAAAGGGGAGTTCAGCTTCTTCCGGTGATCCGCCTCACCTTTGAAATGCTTGCCTTTCTTTCACGGATGATTGGTCGGAAGAAATCGTCGATTCGCTAGGTACACAACCTTCTTGCATTTATGCAAATATGTACCTTCGGTCTTATCTAAACAGTGGGTGCATGCCTTATATCCTTTGTTTGTCTGTCCTGAAAGGTTACTAAGAGCAGGCCAATCATTGATGGTTACGAATAACAACCCTCGTAGATTAAATGGCTCCTGTTTGTTCTCATCCCACGCACGTACACCTGGTTTGCCCCACAACTGTAAGAGTTCTTCAACTAATGGCCTAAGGTACACATCAATGTCGCGTTCTTGCTTCGGCCTTGGATGAGCACCGCATCATAATGAACTTACGCTCATGCACAACCAAGGAGGCAGTTGTAGATACATAGAGTCACGGCAGTGTTGTGACTGCAGCTCTGCTCCCAAAAGGATTCATGCCATCCGTATTTAGACCAAACCATAAGTTCCTTGCGCCACCGCAAAGTCCGGAAGTCTCTCGATTTTTCTCCACTGTGACCCATCGCCAGGTGTCTCAACTCCCGCCTTTTCTTACGGTCTTCTTTGTGCCATCGCAACAACCCGGCATGCTCTTTGTTTCCGAACATGCGTTTCAACCTTGGTATTATAGGAGCATACCACATAACCTTAGCAGAACCTCTTCCTGAGGGGCTCTCCTCAACATCACTGTGGTCATCTCGTCGATCTTATACCGCAACGCTGCTGCATACCGGGCATTTATCTAAATTCTCATACTCCTTACCATGTAGAGGATGCTCATTAATGCATGCATGTATCTTTTGCACATCTAATCCTGAGGACAGAGAGTCTTCTTTGCTTCAGAGGTACTCTCGGAAGTTCGTTATGTTTTGGAAACTTGACTTCATTATTTTCAGATCTTTTCAAATGAGGAGTCAATTAGACCACACTCGCCTTCCATCGCAACAATTCCAAAGGTGGTACCGAGCTTTGTGCCGCCATCTTCACAATTTGGGTACAACAATTTCTTGTGATCTTCTAACATGCCCTCTAACTTCAACTTCATTTTCATTTCACGCCTCTTTGCATCGAAATGACCCTACCAAGTTCATCACCAGCTCATCCGATGCCCGTTCTTCACCTTTTTCCTCTCCATTGTCTTCCATTGCGATATCAACAGATTCAGAAACATATGATGATAGTTGTTATCATCATCTTCTTCACCATCTTCCATCATAACCCCTCTTTCCGTGCTTGGTCCAGCAATTATAGTTGGGCATGAAACCTTTCATAATCGTGGTGGCGAATGATTTTCGAGGAAGAGTACCTTGTTGTTCCGACATTGAACACATGGACAACGATAAATCCATTCTCTTTGTTTGTCGTAGCCACATCGATAAATTTATCCACGCCTTTGATATACCGGCTACCACGGTCACCGTACATCCATTCCGACCATTCATCTCGCATCATATAAGTAAGTTTATCAAAAATAGGACATCATAAATAGTGAAATAACCAATTCACACCGACACATGAATTGTATCAATGACCTAGAAAAGATAAGATTGCTAACCTCGATCGAGGGAAATAAAGAGGAGAAAGCTCAAGTCGTCTGACACCTTCTATATTTTTGTTCTATGAGAAATTCAACGGATTTTTCACTCAAACATTTCAACAAACACCTTCAATGCATGCATGAGAAAAACTAGCACACACCCTCACACCTTACACCATTCAAAAAAGTGGAGGCAGAGAGGGATGGGCGCCATTTATAGAGAGGGGTCTTTAGTCCGGTTGGAGCCAAGAACCGGGACTAAAGGTGCGTACACGCCACGTGGCTGACAAACCTTTAGTCCCTTGGTGGCTCCAACCGACGATGCCCTTACCAACCGGGACCCATGCCCCCTGGCCCCATGCCCGCTCCAACCGGGACGCGTGCCAGCATTAGTCCCGGTTGGTGGCGCAACCGGGACTAATGCTCCGAGGGGTCGCGAACGGATGGCCCTTTTTCCTCTAGTGCGGGGTTTGTGCGCGCATTCCCGGAGCGGACACTGCAACTCATGACCACGCACACACCAGAGTTCCTCAGGCTAAGGAAATGCACCGGGTTATGGAGTGTTGCCAGCTACGGGAAGGGAGTGATTGTGGGGCTGCTCGACACCGAAATCCATGCACAACACCCTTCATTCGATGATCGTGGTGTCCCACCACCCCCGGCAAAGTGGACAGGCTCGTGCAAGGCGGCCCGCTGCAACAACAAGCTCATCGGTGTTAAGTCACTCATTGTTGGAGACAATGATTCAGATGATTACGATGGCCATGGGACACACACCTCGTCCACGGTTGCCGGGAACTTCGTCACTGGCGCCTCGGTCCGTGGTGTCGGCAGGGGCACTTCGTGTGGAATTGCTCCTGGCGCCCATATCGCCATGTACAAGGTGTGCAATAGTAGCAGTTGTGAAGAATCCACCATATTGGCTGGCTTCGACGCTGCGATCAAGGATGGAGTTGACGTGCTCTCACTCTCTCTTGGCAGCGTCTCCAGTGTCCGCTTTGATAGGGACCCCATCGCCATTGGCGCATTCAACGCAATAGTCAAGGGCATCATTGTGGTGGGTGCAGCTGGAAACAGCGGTCCCACTTCACGATCGGTCACAAATGATGCACCGTGGCTGCTAACGGTCGCAGCAGGCTCGGTGAACCGAAGCTTCGTGGTTGGCGTGCATCTTGGCAATGGCAAACGCATTCATGGAGAAGCTCTCACCCAGGTGGCAAGCCATACTTCAAAGCCATATCCTCTTTTGTTCTCGGAGGAACATCGTTTCTGTGAAAATGAAGAATATCATTCTGTCTCCCGGAAGATCGTGGTTTGCCAGGCCACGATACCAACGATTCAGAATCCCAGAATCCGTAGCATAATGGCTGCTGGAGCAGCCGCCGTGGTGCTATTCAACGAAGAATCCAATGGCTACACCACCGTTCTCCAGGATTACAACATGAGAGTGGTGCAAGTGAGTACAGCCGATGGCGCCATCCTCGCAGCTTACGCAACATCGTCAGCGAGCAACGCCGTGGCCGCTTTCACGTACAATAACACATTGCTCGGCGTCTCTCCAGCCCCAGTTGTGGCGTCGTTCTCTTCGCGAGGCCCGAGCTCTGTCACCCCCGGTGTGCTCAAGCCGGACATTCTAGCGCCGGGGCTCAACATCCTTGCCGTGTGGCCGCCTAAAACAGGCTATGCATCGGGGCCTTTTACCATCATATCGGGCACCTCCATGGAGACACCACATGTCAGCGGCGTCGCGGCGCTCATCAAGAGCTTGCATCCTGACTGGTCCCCGTCTGCCATCAAATCCGCCATCTTGACGACGTCGGATGCCGTCAACAGAACTGGCGGCTCGATCTTGAACGAGCAACATGGGAAGGCTAGTGCATACGATAGAGGTGCAGGCCATGTGAACCCCACGAGAGCCGTAGACCCTGGACTGGTGTACGACATCGGTGTGAGTGACTATGCCGGCTATATCTGCTGGCTCCTCGGCGAAGACGGCCTAGCAACCATCGTACGCAACTCGAGCTTAACCTGCAAGAAGTTGCGAAAGGTGAAGGTCGTGCAGCTCAACTACCCAACGATAACCGTGCCGATGACAACGTCGTCGTTCACCGTCAAGCGGACTGTGACAAATGTTGGGCCACCGGCAACGACATACAAGGTGAAAGTGGAGACACCCAAGTCGCTGAGGGTGTGTGTCTCCCCTAAGAAACTGGTGTTCTCCAAGACCGGAGAGAAGAAAAGGTTCAAGGTGTCGGTGAGCTGCCGCAAAATGCAGAAACACAAACTCGTTGAGGGAAGCTTAAGCTGGGTGTCCGAGGAACACGTCGTGCGGAGCCTGATCGTCGTTGTCCCCAAGGTTGGCGGTCATGCTTCCGCGCCATGGCCATGAACGTTGTCCGTGCGGTTAGAACGGATGTTTTTGCATCACATAAAGAGTGCCGATGGAAGAAACTTTTGTATTGTCACAATAATGAATTGTGCCGAAGCTTTATTTGCGATAAGAAATTAGAACCATAATCAAGTAGTTCATATTTTGCGTTCTGAGTTCCTCTCCTTCATGTTGCCTTTAAGAAAGAGTAGAATGCCATTTGATCACACCAGTTAAAAACATTCAAATAACTTGTATGGGAATAATCATCTAGTACTAGAAAGGTCGGTGCGGTGGCACACGCCGCGGCCATGTTGGTATCTGTTTTGTGGTAATATTCTAGGTACGGTATGGTCGTGTGTGTATCCGATTGCTAATGGTGTATTGAGTTGCAGCGGTGGTGGAAGATTCAGTAGACGCAAGATAAGGTATGTTTCTTAGGCAACGATGTCTCAGTAGGATCTGGTTACCCAGTGATTGTAGATTTCGTTTCAGAGTGCGTGCTTAACTTGAGCATATTTTGGTGAGGCCCTCATACATCGTGTTGCCATTTTCATTGCTAAGGTCCTGGACCGTGAGTATATGTGTCATGGGTGCCCTTGCCGAGCCCTAGCGAGTAGGCTAGCGAGTGAAGTGAGCCCACCGTTGGTCGAGGATGGAGTCACATGAGGCGAGTTAAGCTGATCCAGTAGCAGCTAAACAGACAGCGTCAGCAGGCGAATAGAGGTGATCTGTGCGCTGACTGACTGCTCACTGGTTTTCGGTTCGTGTTAGTCACTCTGAACTTTTTCTCCTCTCTACTTGTTGCAAAGCCACCCGATCTTTTTATTTGCGACCTGCTGACTGTTCTAACTGAATGTGTTGGAACCTTAAAAAATTAGTACTCCGTTCGGAAAAGGACATAGTATATTTGTTGATATTTGCATGTATCTAGACATGTTTTGAAGTATAGATTCATATAAATCTAAACAATTTGGGGCGTTTAAATGAGCGTAGACACTGGTAGAAAACGGGCCTTTCGTCCAGGCCATAGTCCCGACTGTGGCTGGAATCGGGATAATGGTCCGGACTCAACGGCCTGAAGCCGCCCGCTGCGTACAGCACAATTAGTCCCAGGCCGATTCGAACCATTGGAACCATTGGTCCCGGTTTGAGATACAAACCGGGATTAATGGGTCTGGGGTCTGCTGCGCACTGCGGGCACTTCCATTAGTCCCAGTTTGTATCTTAAACCGGACAAATGGTCTGGCCCTGTATATATGGCACCACCCTTTCCCCCACTCCTGTTTTTTTCCTGGTGAGAGGTGGTGTAGGTTTGTGCTAGTTTTTTTTATATGCACTAGAGGTGTTCGGTGAAATGCATGTTGGAGCGATGCGACTTGAGTTCACACAAGACAAAAATGATATGAGGTGTCCGAGTCACACTTAGGTTTTCTCATCTTTGTTTCCAAGTATCCTAAAAGGTTAGCAATTGTTTTCTCGTTTAGACCACGTGGTCCTAATTTTAGCATCGTGATTGCGTTTGATATATAGTTGTATGATGCAGATGAGCCATCCATGGATGTACGGTGATCGACGCTCTGGCGCTTACAGAGAAGATGTGCGTTCTTTTCGCCTTGTGGCTGGGGCGAACAAGCGGCATGATGGTTTTATGTGTTCTCCATGTGTTGAATGTCGGAATGAACAGGCTCACACTTCCTCAAGAGTCATTCAGAGCCACCTGCTTCGGTCCAGTTTCATGTCCGGCTATAATGTTTGGACCAAGCACGGAGAAAGATGGGTTATGATGGAAGACGACGATGAAGAAGAGAAAGATGATAACAACTATCGATCTATGTTTCCTGAATACGCTGATATCGCAATGGAAGACAATAAAGAAGGAGGTGAAGAACGGGCACTAGATAAGCCCGCTGGTGATCTTGGTCGGGTCATTTCTGATGCAAAGTGAGATTGTGACACAGAAAATGAGAGGTTACAGTTCGAGCAGATGTTACAGGACCACAACAAATTGTTGTACCCAACTTATGAAGATGGCCAGAAGAAGCTGGGTAGTGTTGGAATTTGGTGAGTTTTGGGCTGCTGGCCCATTAGACAAATTCTGAAATTCTCTTTGGACCACTTGTGCAACGCTGAGACCTGCACAACACAAACTCAAGACTTTGCGCCAATAAACAGTGAGGTTTTCAAGCTCACCGGTGTGCTGTAACAAATGATTAAACGTATGGTATGGAAGGTAATGATTTGCAACAAGTAAAAAAGTAACATTGGAAGATGTATCAATGGTAAAGATTGGACCGGGGTCCATAGTTTACTAGAGGTGCTCTCATTAGATAAACAACATGGCATGAAGGGTAAACAAATTACAGCACGGCAATTGACAGGAACTGAGCAAGACATAACAATGCAATTACTAGTCAGAAAGATCTTATAAGATTCGATTGGGCAATACAGCAAGATACATAGACCACCATCCAACTGCATCTATGACTAGAAGTCCAATTTCAGGTTATCATCCGAACCCCCTCCAGTATTAAGTTGCAAGCAACAGACAACAATTTTAAGCAAAGTGTGTAAGGTAAACAGTCCACATGTTCCATGAACAAGAGATTGTTGTTTTCTCCCTAGTAGCAACAACACATCTACAACCGAAGAGATTTCTGTCACTTCCCTTGAAAACTAGAGGCATAAACCCACTATCGAGCATAAATATCCCCTCTTGAAGTCACTAGCAACTACTTGGCCAAGATAGCTACTAACAACGGAGAGCATGCAAGATAACAAACAACACAGACATGATAGAATCATAAAGATAAAACCATTAATCAAACCAACATAATAATCTCAATATGCATCAAATCCCCGCAAACACAACACGCATGATTACAAATAGATTGGACTCAGGAGCCTTGTCTGCTAGGACCAACGAAACTGGTCAGTGAGTTCGATAATCCCTTGTGCGAACGGAGTGAGTGCGTTCCTTCCTCTCAAAACTACAAAACTTGTAATTTGTAAAAAGATCATATGCATATGTATTTCTCCCTATGTAAGTTTAACTCGTGTGATCAAGCGGCACTGTGCTCCTCGCAAAAAAGAAAATAATATTTAACGGCACTATGTTCCCTGCAACAACAAAAAATACTGAGACGATACAGAGTTCTATCCCATCAGCACAGTTTATGTGACACAAAGATTGATATGAGGTGAATAAACATGGACAAATGAAAACATCCATCGATTAAACAGCAAGGATATCATCCATGGTTAACTCCTACTCTCTCCGTTTCAAAATATAAGATGGTTTATGTTTGTAAAGAAAATGTATCTAGACTTGATTTAGTGTCTAGATTCATTCCAAACCTGAATGAACCTACATACCAAAACTAGTCACAAAGCTAAAACATCTTATAGTTTGAAACGGAAGGATTAGTAGGCTACGGCGGCAACGATCAGGCTCCGCACGACGTGTTTCTCCGACACCAAGCTCAAGCTTCCCTCCACGAGTTTTTGTTTGGCCGCGCCGTGGCAGCTCACGGACACGCTGAAGGTCTTCTTCTCTCCTACTGAGAACACCAGGCGTGGGAGACGCGCACCCTCGTGGAATTGGGCACGCCCACTTCGCCTTGTAAGTCGACGCCTGCCCGACATTAAATCACCGCTTAACGGTGAACGTGAGTTTGTCGATCACACGGTTATCGTTGGGTAGTTGAGATGTGTGGCCTCAACCTTGGGTAGCTTCGCGATAGGTCGGCTCGAGTCTTGCGCGATGGTTGCCGAGCCCTCTTGGCGAGGAGAGCGGATGAAGCCGCATAGTCGGTGATGCCAAGGTCATACACTAGGTCGGTATGCGGCTCATGGGTTCATGTGTGGTGACCTGAATACCAAAGGCATGATGTAGTACACTATAGTCGCTGACATAACACCAATAAAACATTGTTCACTAGTATTACATCCCTCGAATGGCACAACAGATACAATGGGTCCAATACATGGCTAAAGGTTACAACTCACTCTTTACACAAGATCCAGAGAACACTCTAGGTTAAAGAGAGAGAAAGATCTTCTTACGGAGAAAAATAAAAAATAACCATCGCAAGACTATTATACTATTAGGACTAGTATTTTAATTAAGGGATTGGCATTGCTACTATTGCAATACACTACAGAATTAGGTTTTTTGGCTAGAGATTATATTCCTATCTAATCAGTAACTTTGTCTTCACTTGAGTTGAGGTATTTGTTGACTTTATTGTCTTTGAATAACCTTAGCTTTGATTGATGAATCCTGGAACATAACTTGATGTAGATGTTGTCTATCCCGGCCTCAGAATCTATCAAGGGTTAAGAAGATACTTTGAGTACGAGCGTACTCAGCAAGTTCACTAGAAAAGGAGTGTTTGATGCACTATATCTACATCCACAGACCGTAGGTCATAGGCAATGCAGGTTTTCGTAAAAAATTCTTCAAAGGTTGCTTTTATTCTGAAAAGCTATGTCCGTCAGCCTTCACGGGTTTACCAGAACTTTCATGGAGTTCATTTCCCGCCGCGTTCGTAGCTCCTTCCCGGAACACGGAGTAACAAGTTACAGTTCTTACACTCTGCAGAGGTGCGTTACTTTACCCATGAGAGATCAACTCTTTATTGCACAACCGGGCAGCTTATTCCCGTCCACAATTCCATGATGTGGGGCCTAGAAGATGATCCAAGCCAATCACTGCCCCCTTCGCTACCTCGCATGCCTCCTTGGTGTACTTCATGCCCACATAAAGAATTACGGCAGTGGTTTGTACAAACCGTTAGATGTCAGAACTATCGTGGGACGTTGAGGGTTCCCACCCATATGTTGCATATCCTCTATGAATTACAAATTAATATACACGCTATGAGGATAACAGCCACGACATGCACATCCGGCTTCATGCGAGAGGAAGAAGATACAGCTGTCTTCCCCGTCCCATTCTAAATCTCATGGTTAACGCGAAATATACGGCGCAAGAATCACTGGCGACATTGGTTATTAAGTCCTAGGTGATATAGTTCTGAACAGTGGTATTCCAACTGTTAGAGTTACTAGATTAGCTGATCACCCTGGATCAGTAACCAATAGTTCACATTATTATCGAAAATAGTGTTTTCTGACCCTTTTTCAAATTCAGGTGATGACAACACTGGATTCGTAAAATACTTTACGGAAAATAATCAAAGGACATGAGCAAGTGTGAACTTGCCTTTTGTGATTGCAAGATTATGCACTCACGGTCTTCGAGTCAGTATAAGATCCAAAATCTGAAATCAGCATCATTGGTCCAGTAAGAATTAATGTTTAAAGAAGCAATGTGCTTTTATGCATAAGTAATATGATGCACGTTATAAACGCGAATCTCGGAAATAATGTTGTTCTAGGGTTTGGATTCCGAAAATGGTTACTTTAGAATGTGTTGTCCTTTTAGATAAGTTTCACACTTGTGCTTCTTATTAGGGCTTGTGAGTGTGTGTGAACAACACATATTTATGTAGCAAGAAAATATACACCTATGAAATGCTCTTCAAGATTGTTTATACTTTAATTGTTTATCTTCAAACTTGACTTTATAAGTATAGTCATTTATAAATAGCTTAAGTGTTATCGCTCCTAGGTATACAAGTGAAGTATGAAGTAAGGTGATCTTGATTATTTGTCATACATTGTCGGAAGTGGCAAAACGAATAACTTTTGAAGAATAAATTCCTTTTCTAAGGTTTAAACAATTTTTGTGGTTAGTTGAGTTTGGTCGATGTTATTTATGTTTGCTCGAATGGTTTGGGTTTGAGATGCTTTACGACTTAACTATATCAGACCAAATTTAACTATAAAACATATAATAATGTTTATAGTGTTATATTTAGATTCTTGTAGACTAAAGTTAACTTTAAAACAAGTATAGTTTGAAAGTATAATGCTTATAATATTTTTATCTTGTGTACCTGGTAATGTTTTCTTTAGGTTACTTAAGATTGGTTATTCTTTTACTTGGTGTAGTGGTTTCTTAATTCTATGATGGAGTAGTATCATTTACCTTTTATAGATGAGTGATTATAGTTTATAAACCAAGATATATTATTACTTACCTACTTATGAACTTTTTATAGTGTTGTGGTAGTTTTTGTAATTTGGCGGTTATCATAGATAGAAAGGGTTTGGTGTATTCATAAGTTGTTCTTTAATGTTTTTATTATAAATGGGAATCTTTTTAGAATATAATCTTCACTTAGGTTGAAGATAATTTAATAAAAAGGTATTTGTAATGTTTTAAACCATTATGGCTTCATATTATTAATATTTAAGACTAATACTATTTATTAAACTTAATTTATTCATTTTAGAAATATTAACAGATTTTATTTATCCTTATATGCATTATTAATTAAGTAAATAAGTTTAAATTTGAGTTATAAAAGTATTTGAATCTTTTTATTTAATTCAAAAGTGGAATATTATATTTTTAATATGTAAATGTTATTTTTGTGATTATTTTGGTATATTACATTTATTTTTGTGGTTTATAAATAATAAGATATGCTTTTTACAAATTTTATTACTTTATAATTACTTAATAAATAATAAATATTTAATTAAGTGAAATAATAATACAAGATTATAGTTTTTAAAAATTTATATTCTTCACATTTACCATTATTAAAAATATGAATTATCAAAGTTTTATTGCTTATAAAACCTTTATTAAATAATATTTATTTAAATAATCATCATAATAATAGTTGATAATAATTTTAAGTTGTAGATTTTATTTTTCTACAAATTTTCATATATTATATACACATTTTTCTGAATTATAAATCAAAAGTTATTAATTAAACAAGATTTAATTATTTATTTGATTTCTGAAATATTATTAATTGAGTTATAACATTTTGTTTATTTCTTAAACAGGAAATACTTTTTACACCGTATCTACACTTAGTATGAGTCACCGACCAGTGGGCCTACGTCCACCTCAGCTCTCAGGTTTAGAAAATGTATTTGTTACCGACACTATCTCTATCCCCACTCAATGACATATGGGCCCAAGGCCATGTCATCAGCCACGCAAGACAAAGACTGGTCAAACTTGCTGACGTGGCTCGATCCTGAGGTGAGCATGACGTCACTTGGTCTGATCCTCACTGGTTGAGGATCGATCGATCGATCTGGGCGCGCGTGGGGCTGTGGTTAGGTTCGTTGGACAGAGGAGATCAAGGCGAACCTATTGGTGGTGACGCCGCCCTTGTTTGGTCACTGGAGGTCAACCGGCGACGATCTCATGCGGCGGTGCTTGCGGTCGATCACGGTAGTGTGGATTTAGGAAGCAAACGAAAGATCTACGCATACTAGGAGATTCAGTGACTCACCGGGGACGCGATGGTGTGCTTGGTTTGGCGAGGCGCGGTCGGAGACGCCGGCGAGGTCAACAAACAGCGTCGGGAACGAGGGTTCGATTGGGTTGATTCACGCCTTCTCTGCTAGTGCGAGTTGCGGCAAACGGATGAGAAGAGCATGGCGGTCTCCACCGTGGTCTTACATGGCCGAGGCGAGCACGGAATCGCCGGCTCCAGCTCACCTCCGAGCTAGGGTTCTCGGGTTAGAAAAAGAAATTGAGAGAGAGAGTTGCAGAGGGGGAAATTGAGGATGAGGACGAGCAAGGACGTCGCGGTGGCCTTCTTATCCTCTCCTGGCGACGACGGCGTTGATCTTGGCGCAAGAACGACGATGACGGCATCGAGCGGCGGCGAGCTCCTCCGAAATATGCGTAATGCGTGAGGATGACGACGACGTCTTTATGGATAACCTCATTCTTTCCTCTTAACCCATTCCTTTCTGGACCCACTCGTCGACCACAGATTAGAAAGAGATGGGTCTGTTGTAATGTGGGCTTACATACGCGAGATAAGGAAAGAGATGTTGGGCACGACCAGGTAATGTTTTTTTTTTGTTTTTTCCTTTTTCTATTTTCTGTTTTCCTTTTCAGATTTGAATTTGATTTGTATTTTGCACTTTTCTTTGTAGAATTTATTTGCTGGATAATTGTAGTAATACTAAAATATATAGTATCATTTGTGAGCTTTTCTTATATAATCTTTTTATATTTCTTTTATTTTCTCAATATGAACCCCTTTTAATATTTTGTAGAAGTTTTTCTCATTATTATTCTGTCCACTTTCAACCATGGTTTTATTAAATGACATTTTCTTATTTGTTTATAAAACTTAACTCTAGTTGGCTCATAGTTTGAATAAAAAATTTATATATAATGATCTTATATCATTATTTGATGCCTGAAATACAAAAGAATTTAATATAGTTAATACTACTTCCATTAAGTTAGAAAATGGCAATGTATATTTTCTAACATAAAAGTGTAGGGTTTGAATTGTAAATGTTTATCCTAGGGTTTAGGGTTTTTATCATACTTATATTCCTTTGTGGATATGAGTAAAGATTTAATGACTAAGCATATTGTCTTCTGTTTGTGATATTTGATAACGTCATTCTTTTTAAAATGGAAAGTTATATTTAGGATGTTTCATAAAAAGGAATTGATATAGATACTCTTAAGCACATATAATTATGATAATTAGAATTGCAAGAGATGTGTTTATGTGATCTGTTATAGGAAAATATTCCTATAAAATGATATTAACATAAGATGATGAATCAATTCCCAGAATGGACATTATACTTGGTTTACGATTTAGAGTTGGTTGTTTAACAAGAATGTCTATTTTTCCATTCTTCACCATCCTTACTGTTGATAATCTTCAATCTAACCAGTAGTTCTTTCAAACTCCACGCATAATATTCCTTAATCATCCAACACTAATATTTCTTCATTGGATGTATGTATGTATCCAACTACCTTTCTCTAAGGCTTACTATCATTTAAGATGAATAACACTTCTTCCATAACTCTATGCTAAACTAGCTTTGATTGAATCTTACAATCTTACAGTTACTTACTTTAACAACTCACACTCCAACCTTACCTTATATTAGTATGGCTTGTGATGACTACTCTAGAATAACTTATCCCTACTAGGGTTTCAATCATGTTCTACCAACCAATATCTTTTATACTAGATATAGGTAGACCATCCTGATGAGTAAGGCATGATCATTTTATTCCCTTAATCATTTATATCTTAGATTTGTAGTTGGCTAAACAAGGCTTTAGCAATATAACCTTTCAATTATCTTGGAATTATATTCTTAGTATCTTTAATTGGATTAAGATTGTTATTCATGGACTATGCCCACTTGGTCTAAAAGATGGGAATAAGGGGATCATTTCCAAAATTTTGCCTAGGTACTACTGGTAACTATCTTCAGGGTTCATCCTTGTAATCTTATTAACTACCATATAACTAGATGGTATAAATAATTCTTCTATTTATTTAGGAGTGATTTAGATCCATTAATTATCCTATTGATTTGATTCTCTTCAATCATTTCGATCCTATAGATGATGTCTAAAACTAGAATTACTATTTACCTCTTCTTAGTTGTTTCTTTATAGACACTTATTTGTAAACTATATTCTGGTCAAGAGTTGATAGATTGAGAGTTGGTGAATCAATAGTTGATTTCTCAACATTGATGAGCAACAGATCTTGAAATACAACTCAATAGAGATGATAATGATTGGTACGGAAAGAAGATATAGGGTGAATGATCTAAACTTAGTTTCTTTCCTACTCAATCTTACTTAAGAAGTAGGGTTAGGTATTACCATGATACTCATGGTATATGTAGATGAGATTAAGATATAATTGTTACATTCTTATTATTTGTGTTATATCCTTAACTTGGTACTCATGAGTGATTATAATGGATATTATGATATGATCACCTAAGGATCAAATATAAATCATAATGTATTAGGGTTTAACTTCTATTTTATTTGATCTACCCTTAGATCAGATCTCCTTTACCCAAAATAAGGTTTTAGCAAAGGTCATATTGAAACTTATCGCAGTCAACTTGATGATCTACTTCAATTCCATCAAGTTAAGAGAAGTTTCAATCACTTTGACAAGTTTTGTTCAAAAGCGCGAAAATTATTTGGATTTTCTATGCATGAATGCAATGCACACATCTGGGTTGAGCTTATTTCTAGTCTCTAATGTTGGGATGTTACAACATGGTCGGCGCCTCTCTCATACACGCCAGCTTTCCCATGCTTCTCGTTCAAGATTGGGCCTCCGGTGCGGTTAACGGCATCCGACGTTGTCAGGATGGCCTTTTTGATTGCAGCAGCTAACCAATCAGGATGCAAGCATTTGATGAGTGTTGCAACACCACTGACATGCGGTGCCGCCGTGGATGTGCCCGACATGATGCTAAAAGGCCCCATCTCGTTGTTCGTGTTTGGCGGAAACGCCCCGAGGATGTTGAGCCCTGGCGCCAAAATGTACGGCTTGAGCACGCCAGGGGCGACACGGCTTGGACCCCTGGAAGAGAATGAATCCATGGCCAGCGACGGACGTACACCAAGCAATGTGTTGTTGTACGTGAAACTGTCTATGGCACTGCTCGCCGCCGACATGGCATAATCTGTTAGGACGACACCATCCGTTGCGGCCACCTGAATCATGCTGGAGTTGTAATCCATAAGATCTACGGTGTAGCCACGGGATTCGGTGTTGAATAACACCATGTCGGCCGCACCATAGGCCATTATGCGGCGGATGTTGACATCCTGAAACGCCGCTGCCAAAGACACACAAACCACGACCTTCCCGACGATAGAGGCACTATCCATGTTCTCGCAGAAACGGCGATCAGCAGGGTAGAAAAGAGGGTATCGCTTTGAGCTTGGCTTTCCCACATGAGTAAGCGCTTTCCACCGATCAGCGCTGCCGAAGCACCTCAGCATAGAAGCTCCGGTCTACTAAGTCGGCAGCGACTGTGAGCAACCATGGCGCGTCATTAGCGACACTCCGCGGGAAGGGACCGTGGTTGCCAGCTAAGGACACGACAACGATGCCCTTGGATACCGCGGTGAATGCCCCGATGGCGACGGCATCGTGATTGAAGTGGTCACCGGGGTTTCCACTGATAGAGATCGAGAGCACGTCCATACTATCCTTGATGGATGTGTCTATGCCGGCCACTATGTTAGCACCTTCGCAGCCACTAGGGCTGCACACTTTGTACATGGCAATGTGTGCACTCAGAGCGATTCCAGCCGCGGTTCCGACAGCCAGGCCATTATACGACGCACCGGTGACAAAGTTCCCGATAGCGGTGGATGACGTGTGTGTTCCATGGCCGTCGGGATCGCCCGAGTCACCCCCAATAACCGTCTTGGCACCGATGAGCTTGTTGTTGGAGCGGACCGCCTTGCACGATCCCTTCTACTTTTCCGGAGATGGTGGGATGCCATGATCGTCAAACGAAGGGTGTGCGGCATAAATTCCGGTGTCAAGCACCTCGACAATCACTCCCTTTCCCTAACCGGCGTCGCTCCAGAACCCGGTGCCTTCCCTTAGCCCGAGGAACTCCGGCGTGCGCGTGGTCGTACGCTGAAGTGTCCGGCTTGGAAAAGTGCGCATGAACCCTGGCTTCTTGGCCACCGCGCCGAGCTCATCATCAGTGAGCCTCGCTGCGAAGCCGCTGAACACCTCGCTGTAGGAGTGGAGACGTGGCTCACCAGAGTCGGTGATATGTAAGCTCGGTAAGAAAGACTCCTACCACCGACGGTAGGCTTCTTCCTTGGCATTCAAGGGCGGTGGCTCGACAAGGACAATGTATGTGAGCTAAGTAGAGGTTTTGGTGGAATCCTGTTGTGCCCTTGCAACGGCTGGACTGACATAGCACATTGATGGTGTAGGACAGAGGGTGGCGAGCAAGAGAAGAGGTAGTGCTAAGAGATTGGTCAACGGAGCCATTGGTGAAGCCACACGCACCTACACAACGGAGGAAGACGATGGGGATGCAGGTGTCGGGCCATCTCCCGGTGCTTTTCATTTATGCAGCACGAGTGATCAATGGGGCTAAACCATAATTTAGCAGAAATTAATCACATGGAAATCAAGCGTAAAGCAGCAACATTAAACAGCTTTAATGTGTGCCAGATTTCCATTTTCTTGTAAGATCTACGTACTTGGGAGGCCTTGATACGCCATGATCTGGTAATATATCAACACGATCTTCTCATATCTCCTGCATGAATCATATATCGCAATATCAGCTAAGTAGAATTAATGGAAGGTAACTAAGAACCCAAATTTAACATCATATAAGAGACTGATGTCATGTCATAAATGTCAGTATCAAAGTGAAAACGTGAAATCAGGTGAGGTCGAACTGATCACCATTCACCAGCGAGCTCCTCACTGTGTCCCTCCGCGTCTTCGCAGCGACGTCCTTCGTCTCAACTGTCTCCTCCTTCACATACTTTGAACTCCCTTGCCTTCTCTATGTCAGAGGCACGCATGGACTAGGACACATACATGACTCCTCAGAAATAAGTTACTCCTTGGACAATAATAAGTGTCACTGATTTAGTATAACTTTGTACTAAATCAGTGAAACTTATTATGGATCAGAGGGGGTACCACATTGTTTAACTAGTGTGGTCGAGTGGCGTTCTACTATAAGTTTTACAAGTGATTAGTTGTAAAATGGTCTGGATATTCTGTTGCTACTACTTTCCATCTCAAGTTGTCGACACAAATATATGTGCAGGCTCAACAGTCTAGAAGTGTCACTGTGTCGGTATTCACTAACAATGTAGAAGTTAAAGATCCTTCGGTCAATATCATAGTAGAGAAACACAATCTGTTTCTAATAAACTTAGTTACTGTTAACTAACTGAAATTATATCAGCTCCTATTCTTTCGTGGAGCGTATCTGGTTACAATGCAGAACTATAGCTGCGTCTGAACTCTTTATTTATGTCAAAAATACAAGAACTGAAACTTGTCCTGGCCATTGGCCTTAGGCATGAGTCAGGAAGAGACAAACTTACCAAAACGTAGTTTATGACAAGCCAAGGGTAATCAAGTGAACAGATTACCAAACATTCACCATCTCCGTCTGATCAAAGTAGCACCCGGTCGGCCCGTCCTGAGGGAGCAGGGCCAGCATGACCGGGCCCCTGGCGCCCTGTTCAGGCGTCAGGATCCCCAGATTCCAGTTGATATCAGTCTTCACGAAGCCGGGGCGCACGCAGTTGACGCGCATCTCCGGGTGCCGCCTCGCGAGGATTCTCGTGTAGAGGTTGATCACCATCTTTGACATGCTGTAGGCAGGCAGCATCGTCGGCCACCCCGCCTCTTCTAGTCGTCCCTCCTTCACATCTTCCATGAAGGTGTTCAGCAACGCCTCGATCCGCGCCTCGTCCCAGATCTCGATGTTGCTCAGGTCATTCCGTAGCTTCTCATTTGGCATCCTCTGGCGCCAAAATTGAGCGCGCAAGTGAGATACCATGAATAAGGATTGGTAAAATGCATCTGTTTCTCAGGTCCTGCAGTTTTTCAGGTTCCTAAGGAAGAATGCCAATGGCATACCTTTAACTCCGAGGCAAGGGAGGAGGCATTGACGATTCTTGCTCCCAATGTGGACAGTTTCAGTAGAGGAAGGAGAGCTTCTGTTACCCGTTTGTATCCATAGTAATTAGTGTCGAGACAATTCATTGTCACATCATAGGTGTTCTGGAACACATCTTTGAGCAGGCTGGCTGCTCTGCCAGATATCTGAATCATAAAGAATTTGAAAATGAACATTGGTGGTACTAACAACTGGCTACCCATAGGCACAACAGAAATGAAATTGCAGCTCTACAGATGGCATGATCAGTACCCATGTCTCTGTATCAATGTTGAGAGCTTTCAGGCCTTCCTCGTCTGCTGCAACACCTATAACTGCTGCATTGTTAACCTGCATTGCCAGCTCCATATTCATTTACATTACATGTTTGTAGAAAAGTTGACAGAATAATTTCACTAAATTAATAGAAAAAGACTTCATTTCACCAAAATATCAAGCTTTCCGTAGCTGTTCTCGATGTATTGCGCTAAGGAGGCGACGCTGGTGTCATCCTGGACATCGAGCTGGTGGAAGACTATGTTGGAGAGGTTAGATTCACGGCAAATGGACTCGACGGCATCCTTCCCTCTCTTGTCGTCTCTTGCCGTGAGAATGACTGTTACACCTTGGTCAGCAAGCTGCCGGCACACCTCCAGGCCGACTCCCCTGTTTCCACCGGTGACCACTGCAAGCCTGATGCCATGTGCAGTCGAAAAACTTAGCGCTCACGGTGAATTCAGTTCAAGCACTGAAACTAACCACGGGGATGGATAAAAATAACCACGCCTAACTAGCAAGTAATTCCGCTTGCCCTGGATTTGTTACAGAGCACAATACCCACAGATATTTTGCGAGTCACTAAAACTGGAACAGAGATATGGACCTGGGCAGTGGGCACAAAGAACTGAGGAGATCAGTACATAGGAGTGCCGACTAATTTGCGACACACGCGAGTTAATTAAATCTACACAGGTCAGGATGCACGCAGAAGCTGATATTTGATTGGTCGTACCTACCATCTACTCTATCGCACCAACCGGAAGAGCAATCCACGGTGCTCTTCAAGTGACTAGAACCGCTGTCAGATAAGAGAACTACAAGGGGGCGAGATGGCTACCTTTGCGGTGCCTGCTTCGCATCGGCGGTGGGGGCGGCGGCGGCGGTTCCGGGCGCCGGCTTCTCCATGCGACTGGCGAGGACGGGAACGGAGACGTCGAGGTCTGAATCCGATCGAGAGGAACTCCGCGTGGGGTGGGAGTGGGAGTGGGGGTAGGTGGGTGATTCTGCTCCAGATTAACCCTAAACCGTAGTGGTCAGTACTCAGTTGTAGTGGTCACGATATTTAACGAGTTTCACGTTGGGACCTTGCTGCTGGGTTCGTCTCGCCGGCACCATGCCGGCCGAGGCGCCGACGGTCGGCGCCGCGGTCTGCGGTAGCGTGGAGGACCCCACGGCGCGGGACAGGGGAGTGAGGAAACTGCTCGGACTTTTCCGCGGCAACAGGTCTTTTTTTTTCGCGGCAACAGGCGCCTGCCTGGCCTTGTTTTGTGAAGGTATTACCAGTCCAGCCCAATCAATCTGTCCCGAACTGCGAATCCTACCGCAGAAACGGCCCAACTGTGGCCATCAATGCACAAAAAAAACTATAGTACCAGGTCGCCTTCTCTCAAAGATCAGTGGTAAGATGGCTTAACGTCAGCAAATCCACAATCGCAAGCATCAGATTCAATCGACTTACCATTAGAAAATCCTTAATAATCGTAAAACATCTCAACTGAGACCTCTTATTATTGCATCGGTGTGTGAAAATCCCCTTTGCTCAAGCTGACGCGCTAAGCTCATCAGCAACAAACCAATGCTGCACAGCGTGGAGAGAAAAAACCTAAACGTAATGCCACTGGTCGTGCGATCCCGAATCACCAAGCTTCCCCCATCTTTGTCTGATCAAAGTAGCAGCCAGTGGGCCCATCCCCAGGCACCAGCGCCAGCATGACGGCGCCCCTCGCGCCTTCCTCCGGCGGGAGCACCCCCGTGTTCTAGTTGATCTCCGTCTTGACAAATCCGGGATGCACGCAGTTGACACGCATCTCCGGGTGACGCCTCGCCAGGATCCGGGTGTAGAGGTTCACCACCATCTTGGACATGCTGTAGGCTGGCAGCATCGTCGGCCACCCGGCCTCCTCCAGACGCTCGTTCCTCAGGTCCTCCAGGAACTCGCTCAGCATGGCTTCGATACGTGCCTCGTCCCAGCTGTCGGCGTCGCGCAGGGACTCGCGCAGCCTCTCGTTCGGCATTCTCTGGTGGACAATAAAATACAGCTCCGGTTAGGCCAGGTAACAACAATTGTCCTTTCATTTCAGTTATTATTGTTGTTGCAGTAATGAACCTGCAGCTCTGAGCGAAGGGAGGAGGTGTTGATGATCCTTGCTCCTGATGTGGATCGCTTCAGTAGAGGAAGGAATGCCTCTGTTGCCCATTTCAGTCCGTAGTAGTTGGTGTTGACACATTTTACTGCCTCATCATATGTTTGTACAATCACCGATTCGATCAGATGAGCTGCTTTGCCCGACAGCTGAACCCAAACAAAAAAAAAAGGATATCAGAGTATGAAATTGTAACTGACAGATAACTCAAAGTCTCCCATGAGCACATTGTACCACAATCATGCATGGATATTCTGACTATAGTTACAGGAGGCATGTAGTATGCATTCATTTCAGCAATATTTGCAAGTTCTATCCAAAGCAAATCTACAAGTTCCAAAAAAATCAACAACAAACATACAAGGTAGGGAAGTGTGTTATTTTGTATCAAGGCAAAATTTAACTGTACCTTGAATGTGCTTTTTGAGATAACAAAAGACAAATCAGTTATGTAACAGCGTCACTGCTTAGTACTAATAACTTGTACTGTATGCCACTTAACATTTGTGGAACCGCTCAATGGATCATCAACAGGGTGGGTCCAGGACCATACGGTCATGCGAAAATGAGTCGCATATGAGGAAGAACAAGTTCTAGCCACTCAAACATTGAGTCCAAGCAGTTCCAATATTGGCTTAACTGATGTGGATTCAGTTCAGCATGTAGTGTTCCAAATCAAAAGCTCAGCACAAGTTCTAGAAAAAATTTGAAAGCTCATTTTACTCGAAGCTGAAAGTTATAAAGGTGTCAAATTAAATTTGTTTATTTCAATTTGAAATTCAAGAGCCTCCAGGGTGATGGGCGTCTGAGTCCCCCTTCTCGTGGACGATCATATGATAGTCATTGCGAAGTCTACGTACCCACATCTTAGGATCGATGTTGAGAGCTCTGAGGCCATCCTGGTCCACTGCCACCCCTCCAACACCAGCATTGTTCACCTGCATTTCCCATTCTATCATCACTATAACGTCTCATACAGGTAGAAATGTTAAGACAGATACTAAAGAAGAAACAGATAATTTTACCAAAATGTCAAGCTTCCCGTATGTGGTCTCAATATGCCGCACTAATGAGGCACGGCTACTACCATCTAGTATATCGAGCTGATGGAACATTATGTTGGAGAGGTCAGATTCTCGGCGAAGGGACTCGACTGCACCTTCTCCCCGTTTCTCATCCCTTGCGGTAAGAATGACTGTCACACCTTGGAGAGCAAGCTGACGGCACACCTCTAGGCCAATTCCTCTGTTTCCACCAGTGACTACAGCAAGCCTGAATCACACGGGCGAAATCTTAGCATCCTTGCTCACCGCAAGACGAAAGGACATGAACTTTAGGACAAGCTGCAGATCACCTTTCAGGGGTTGCTTCATGATCATGGCTCATTTCCTCAAGCCTGTGGAATGATCAAAAAGATTTTTCATATCGCCAGTTAGTTCAGAGAGTAAATGCACCTAGTAATTCAATTGTGCTAGAGAAGTGGTGCTGGTGCTGGCGTTGTTGGGTCTTTGATATGAAGATAAAAGTAAAACCATCTGTGTGCGTGTGCGTCTTCTCCAATGATTGAATTAATTGGAATGGCCGAATCATTGAATGCTAATATAACGAAATGGATTCCGATGCATGACTTTGGTAACACCCTCAGAATCAGCCCTATACAAGTTTCAGCGATTCCCGCCAAACCCGCATAGAAACGATTCAAAGGTGTCCACCAGGCACTTTCGAGCGGGTGGAAAACGAAGCAATACCATTACACAATAGTCCACGATGGAACCCACAGAACAGATATATACAACAGCGACTCAAGGAGTCAAGAATACAGATATACAATACAAAGATCCAAATCACCTTTAAAACGATATAGCGTCCGAGTACGGACAAGATGCAAATTGAGCTGAGAGCCCTGAAGAATAACCAATGGCGTCCATAACCTCGAGCCAAGCGGAAGGGTAACCCGCTAACGACGTCGATCTCAAAACCTGCTTAAACAAAAGGGGTGCCGACAAAGGGCAAAGGAGAAAGAGAGAGCGGTCAGTACTGAGGCCAGTACACGGCGAGACTAGAATTCGGCGGTCCTCGCCTACATAGGTATGGTGGACTGAAGCGGCAGCGCGGCATGCATTAAACAGCCTATAGAGACTCGATACAACTAGCGGCTATCAGAGAGGGGTAAGAAAGACCTATTCGGAACCAACCTGATACTACCACCAAACATACCCATCCTGGTGTTTCCCCCTCGAGACCAAACGAGGAAGTCAACCGAGGAACTCACACCGTTGGCAGCTTTATTTATTCGGTTATCGTTGCAGCGATTACTAGTCAGGTATAGATAGTCATCCTGATAGAATAAGCAGTGGGCACTTTTAGTTAACCATTCCGTTGTAGTTGTAACACTTACTAGTCAGATACAATTAGCATGAGACATCCCAAACCCATCAGTTGTTGGTACTTTTATTTAGCCATTCCGTTGTAGTGAAGCTGATTACTAGTCATATCGGATACAAGTCAAATTATAACAGTAAACTTTAGTTATAGTTGTCTATGATCGAGAACTGTGCTCCAAGTCGTCCATAACCGGACACGGCTTTTGAAAAGATTAACCTGCAGGTGCACCAAAGTATCCACACGCACTTGACCCTTTTGCGGATCGGTTAACATACACCCATCGGTATGTCGTGAGGCCTAACTCATGACGTTTCCTGCACCAAAGCAAGTACATGGGGCCACCCTACTAAGCTACCATAGCAAGTCGGCGGTCTCGAGACGGACTCGGGGTTTGTGTAGACGGGTAACGATCGGGAACCCGAAAAGATGATGGGCTTGTCGACATAATAAAAACGTGTCACGGACCTAAGCGACAGTGCAGACTCGCACAATTTAAATTAAGCAAGAAAGCATGGCATAAGTACAGAATAGTAATAAAGCCCCAAACTAATTGTGGCCCCGATACAAGATTTTGAAATCAGGTACTAATCGATGGGGGTGCCTATACACCCCACCTGTGGTTAGCGCGCTCGATCTCGGAACAGGTGTCAAGAACTCGGGGTCCTACGGGACACAAGTGGACGGTTAACAACCAAATAACATCTATTGCCCACCTGTGCCTCTACATTTACCTACTTTCAATTTTAGTTATTAAACAGTAATTAAAGTCATGATCACCTACAACATTAAACATGCGGCAACACTCCAACAACTGTGGTACTTGACGACACGCAACGACACTTGAGTAAGCAACTACGACACGCATGTCCCACTATCTACCAAACAACAGGTAATAGGATGTGTCCAAGGCAATATGAGGCTGCAAGGGATATCACGGGTACGAAAACTAGAGCATCGCAACACAGATAGCAATAGATCAACAGGAGGAAATAAAGACTATAAAAGTAAGATAGGTAGAAGGGGGAGGTGCTACTTTGAAAACATTGCGAAGGTTCATCCAAGATCGGTCGACACTCACATCAACTCATCGGCCTAATCCGTGAAGAAGCAAAGCACTAGAAGAAACACCGGATGGACTATTTAATACTACGGCAAAAGATCGGGCATGATGCATGTATGATGTATGACATGGCAAAGGTGCGATGCATCAAGGCAATATTAAGCGGAACCGGGGTCCCGACATTTATTAAGTTCATGTTGTTTAGATACCCGCAATTTAAATGTTGTCTTAACATGGCAAAAGATAGCACCGGTTCGATGCACAAATTTAAATGGAGGCAATATTAGACTAGATTCGCCCGCATATGGCCTCCATATTTAATTTAGGTGAATCGTCGAAACACCCCCAAACACCCACAGATATGTATGCGACATGAATGATTTAATGCAACAAGTTTATATCATATATTATAAAAATACGGGGCTTGGAAAGGGCATCACACATCGGTTATCGGCGATCTTGGTTCCGGGGGTTCGGGGTTCGGGGTTCGGTCTCAGGGTTCGACGGGGATCAGGTGCGGATCAGGGCTACTGGGTCCGAGATGAAGAGCTTGGCGTTCGGCGTCCTTCGGTTCCATGTCGACGTGCTTGACGTCCAAGATGGAGAACTCGGCGTTCCGGGTTGGAGATCATGGTGTTCCATGATGAAGTGCTTGTCGTTCCGGTGACGATCTTGGCGGTCTTCGGATCCGGGTCTCGGCGTGGCCTTTGGATCACCGGGATCGGGCTTCGGGGTCTAGGGTTGGATAACTTGATGTCCGTGTAGGCGATCTTGTTGGAACCATATCGAAGGCCCTGACGCGTCGGGAAGATCTTGACGTTCCATGAAGGAGGCCTTGGCTTCGGTCGGTGTCGCCCTCAAGTACCGCGGGTTCTCGGTGTGGTCCTCTTGGTCTACGCCGATGGTTTCGGGTTTGGCAAACTTGAGTTATTCTAGCCGTCGCAATTGCACCGCATCACCACCACATCCTCCGACAACCACCACTATCAACTAGTGATACTGCCGATCGCTACTCTGCCGGGACCAGAGCGAGCGAGCGCCGATATGGGCGAGGAAGGTGCAACCGGGATCTTCTTTGGCGTGACCGCAAGGCCTGTGGCGGCAGCGAGCCCAGTGGCGGACTCGGGAGGCATGGCGCCGGCGAGGAGGTTCGCGAGGCACGCGGATCTCGTGGGGCAGCGGCGGCTCGCCGAGGCGTCAGTGCGGGCAAGCGGAGGCGGAGGGCGGCCGGCGGGATCTGGCGAGCACGGCTCGAGGCGGCGCCGTCGAGGGCCTCAAGACCGAGCTGTGGATCGCAGGCCAGCGGGCGGAGGTCGGGGCGTGGTGTTGGTCGCAGGGCAGGGAGACGGCCAGGACACGGTCGGGGAGCATCGAGGAGGAGGAGGCGGATGCGCCCGCAGGCTGGCCGGCCAACGAGCTTGCAGGCGCGGCGCTCCGGGCGGCAGGGCTCTGGGCGGAGGCGGAGGATGCGGGCCGGGGATGGAGGTGGAAGACGCGAGGGGAGCTGGGCTTGGCGAGGAACGGGGTCAGGGGAAGAGAGAGAGGAGCGGGGTAGGTGACGACGGGGTGGGGATCGTGAGCGGGCTGGGCGAGGTGAGGGAGGTGGGGACAGGACACGTACGCGGGGTGGGGTGGAGGCGGTTTCCAGGGACGCGTCGAGTAGAGGGTTGGTGGGTGCGTCTGTGTCGAGTGATGAGGTGGAGGAAACGGTGAGGTGGCAAGCTGTGGTTGGTCGGGGTGATGTGGAAGGGGCTAGGTAGGCTAGGGTGGGGTAGGTTACTGATTAGACTAGGTTTTAGTTTAGGGCTTGGAGGTGGCCAGCCGGGCTTTCGGGCCTGGCAGGCTGCCTCCTAAAATAAAATAAAAGTTTTATTATTTAAAACGGGGCATTTGAAATCCGTTGATAGACGAAACAAAATAATCCGGAGACCCGGGTTTTAATTTGAATAAAGACGGGAATATTTAGAAAACAAAACTAGGCGTTTCGAAAATAGTTTAGACAAAAACCATGCATGATGATGACGATGCTCAAATGCAATGTGGCATGATGACATGAGCATGGGGTCATGATGATGCAATGCACAAAAACACCGCGATTTTCTAGTAGTGGTTTTGCGGGGCGCCACAATTCGACACCACAAACAATGGATCTCGCCCTCGAGATCCGCCTCATGGTACCGGGAAGAAGGGCGGCGATCTGAATCTTCTCGCATCGTGTAGATCCTCGCGACACCACTAACAAGAGGTCGTTGTCCGTGATCGTCGAGAGAACACTCCGGGAACAAAATGTCGAAGGTAGAGGTATCAACAAATAAATCCACCTCTAGCTTCGATAGAAAGAGAGAACCGATGCATTCTCATCCACTTCAATGTACCAAAGCAAATAGAAGGGGTAGTCGGCATGGGGGCCAATCCATCACGCACCCAAACTATTACTCTGCACAATCAGTAGAAAAGCGTGCAACCATTCTCGAATCGATCAAGATCTCGACAATCGAGGTTCAGAAACAAAGGAGTGATGCATACTCTGCATCGGATCTAGCGTAGATGATGTCGTCGCGTCGGAAAACACCGGAAGGCACGAGAAGGAACAAAGATAAATCCACCAGACGAAGGATTCCTCGGATAACATGAAGACCAGATGTAGAAACACCGTTACCAAAGGAGGAAGCGAAACCACAAGGTATGCATGGAACCCAACCACGAAATCCGGACTAGAAGAGAGAGAAGAGAGCGGATTCAAAACACGCAGAGGTGAGAGGAGAGCAGCGAGGGTAAGGAGTAAAATCAAACCTAATCGTAACTATCCAACCGATTTTGCAAAATAGTTTTGACACTCTACTTGACCGTTAGCTAGGTTATCCTCTGATTTGGACTTGTGGGGTATCGCAACTGCTGAGCTCTGATACCACTCTGTAACACCCTCAGAATCGGCCCTATGCAAGTTTCCGCGATTCCCGCCAAACCCGCATAGAAACGATTCAAAGGTGCCCACCAGGCACTTTCGTGCGGGTGGAAAACGAAGCAATACCATTACACAATAGTCCACGATGGAACCCACAGAACAGATATATACAACAACGACTCAAGGAGTCAAGAATACAGATATACAATACAAAGATCCAAATCACCTTTAAAACGATATAGCGTCCGAGTACGGACAAGATGCAAATTGAGCTAAGAGCCCTGAAGAATAACCAATGGCGTCCATAACCTGCCCAGCCAAGCGGAAGGGTAACCACCGCTAACGTCGATCTCAAAACCCGCTTAAACAAAGGGTGCCGACAAAGGGCAAAGGAGAAAGAGAAGCGGTCAAGATCGAGGCCAAGACACGCGAGACTAGAATTCGGCGGTCCTCGCCTACATAGGTATGGTGGACTGAAGCGGCAGCGCGGCATGCACTAAACAACCTATAGAGACTCGATACAACTAGCGGCTATCAGAGAGGGTTAAGAAAGACCTATTCGGAACCAACCTGATACTACCACCAAACATACCTATCCTGGTGTTTCCCCCTCGAGACCAAACGAGGAAGTCAACCGAGGAACTCACACCGTTGGCAGCTTTATTTATTCGTTTTTATCGTTGCAGCGATTACTAGTCAGGTATAGATAGTCATCCTGATAGAATAAGCAGTGGGCACTTTTAGTTAACCATTCCGTTGTAGTTGCAACACTTACTAGTCAGATACAATTAGCATGAGACATCCCAAACCCAGCAGTTGTTGGTACTTTTATTTAGCCATTCCGTTGTAGTGAAGCTGATTACTAGTCATATTGGATACAAGTCAAATTATAATAGTAAACTTTAGTTATAGTTGTCTATGATCGAGAACTGTGCTCCAAGTCGTCCATAACCACAGACACGACTTTTCGAAAAGATTAAACCTGAGGGTGCACCAAAGTATCCACACGCATTGACCCTTTTGCGGATCGGTTAACATACACCCATCGGTATGTCGGAGGGCCTAAGTCATGACGCTTCCTAGACCCAAAGCAAGTACATGGGGCCACCCACTAAGCTACCATAGCAGTCGGCCGGTCTCTGAGACGGAATCAGGGTTTGTGTAGACGGTGTAAACGACTGGGAACCCGAAAAGATGACTCGGATTGTCGATACAGCGAAAACGTGCCACGGACCTAAACAGTACAGGTGCAGTACCTCGCACAATTTAAATTAAGCAGTAAAGCATGGCATAAGTACATAATAGTAATAAAGCCCCAAACTAATTGTGGCCCCCGATACAGTACTTTGAAATCAGGTACTAATCGATGGGGGTGCCCATACACCCCACCTGTGGTTAGCGCGCTCGATCTCGGAACAGGTGTCAAGAACTCGGGGTCCTACGGGACACAAGTGGACGGTTAACAACCAAATAACATCTATTGCCCACTTGTGCCTCTGCATTTACCTACTTTCAATTTTAGTTATTAAACAGTAATTAAATCCATGATCACCTACAACATTAAACATGCGGCAACACTCCAACAACTGTGGTACTTGACGACACGCAACGACACTTGAGTAAGCAACTACGACACGCAGGTCCCACTATCTACCAAACAATAGGTAATAGGATGTGTCCAAGGCAATATGAGGCTGCAAGGGATATCACGGGTACGAAAACTAGAGCATCGCAACACAGATAGCAATAGATCAACAGGAGGAAATAAAGACTATAAAAGTAAGATAGGTAGAAAGGGGGAGGTGCTCGCCTGAAAACATTGCCGAAGGTTCATCCGAAGATCGGGTCGACACTCACATCAACTCATCGGCCTAATCCGTGAAGAAGCAAAGCACTAGAAGAAACACCGGATGGACTATTTAATACTACGGCAAAAGATCGGGCATGATGCATGTATGATGTATGACATGGCAAAGGTGCGATGCATCAAGGCAATATTAAGCGGAACCGGGGTCCCGACATTTATTAAGTTCATGTTGTTTAGATACCCGCAATTTAAATGTTGTCTTAACATGGCAAAAGATAGCACCGGTTCGATGCACAAATTTAAATGGAGGCAATATTAGACTAGATTAAGCGCATATGGCCTCCATATTTAATTTAGGTGAATCGTCGAAACACCCCCAAACACCCACAGATATGTATGCGACATGAATGATTTAATGCAACAAGTTTATATCATATATTATAAAAATACGGGGCTTGGAAAGGGCATCACACATCGGTTATCGGCGATCTTGGTTCCGGGGGTTCGGGGTTCGGGGTTCGGTCTCAGGGTTCGACGGGGATCAGGTGCGGATCAGGGCTACTGGGTCCGAGATGAAGAGCTTGGCGTTCGGCGTCCTTCGGTTCCATGTCGACGTGCTTGACGTCCAAGATGGAGAACTCGGCGTTCCGGGTTGGAGATCATGGTGTTCCATGATGAAGTGCTTGTCGTTCCGGTGACGATCTTGGCGGTCTTCGGATCCGGGTCTCGGCGTGGCCTTTGGATCACCGGGATCGGGCTTCGGGGTCTAGGGTTGGATAACTTGATGTCCGTGTAGGCGATCTTGTTGGAACCATATCGAAGGCCCTGACGTCGGGAAGATCTTGACGTTCCATGAAGGAGGCCTTGACGCTTCGGTCTGGTGTCGTCCTCCAAGTACCGCGGGTTCTCGGTGTGGTCCTCTTGGGTCTAAACGCCGATGGTTTCTGGGGTTTGGCAAACTTCGAGTTATTCTGGCAATACGCAATTGCGGCCGCATCACCACCACATCCTCTCGACAACCACCACTATCAACTAGTGATACTGCCGATCTTTGGCTACTCTGCTGCCGGGACCGTTGAAGGCCGAGCCGCGATGGGCGAGAAGGTGCAACCGGGATCTTCTTGGCGTGACCGCAAGGCCCAGTGGCGACGGCGAGGAGCCCGGCGGAACTCGAGGAGGCATGGCGCGCGAGGAGAGGTTCGAGGAGGCACGAGCTCGGGAGGTCGGCGGCTCGCCGGAGGCGTCAGTGCAGGCGAGCGGAGCAGGCGGAGGCGGCCCCGGGATCTGGCGGCGCGGGCTCGAGGCGGGCCGTCGAGGTCCAGGACCGAGTGGCGTCGGAGGCAGCTGAGGATCGCATGGCAAGCGGAGGTCGGGCGTGGTGTTGGTCGCGGGCGGGAGAGGCGGGACGCGGTCGGAGCATCGAGGGAGGAGGGCGGATCGCCCGCTGCAGGTGCCAGGCTCAACGCCTTGAGCTTGCAGGCGCTCGAGCGGGGGCTCTGGGCGGAGGCGGAGGATGCGGGCCGGGGATGGAGGTGGAAGACGCGAGGGGAGCTGGGCTTGGCGAGAGCAGGTCGGGGAAGAGAGAGGCGGGTAGGTGACGACGGGGTGGGGATCGTGAGCGGGCTGGGCGAGGTGAGGGAGGTGGGGACAGGACACATACGCGGGGTGGGGTGGAGGCGGTTTCCAGGGACGCGTCGAGTAGAGGGTTGGTGGGTGCGTCTGTGTCGAGTGATGAGGTGGAGGAAACGGTGAGGTGGCAAGCTGTGGTTGGTCGGGGTGATGTGGAAGGGGCTGGGTAGGCTAGGGTGGGGTAGGTTAGGGATTAGACTAGGTTTTAGTTTAGGGCTTGGAGGTGGCCGGCCGGGCTTTCGGCCCTGGCAGGCTGCCTCCTAAAATAAAATAAAAGTTTTATTATTTAAAACGGGGCATTTGAAATACGTTGATAGACGAAACAAAATAATCCGGAGACCCGGGTTTTAATTTGAATAAAGACGGAAATATTTAGAAAACAAAACTAGGCGTTTTGAAAATAGTTTAGACAAAAACCATGCATGATGATGACGATGCTCAAATGCAATGTGACATGATGACATGAGCATGGGTCATGATGATGCAATGCATAAAAACACCGCGATTTTCTAGTAGTGATTTTGCGGGGCGCCACAACTTTCCTGCCGGTGATCTGCTGCTACGCGACTATGTCCTGACAGACAAGTATGCGATGCAGTTTTCTAACCCCCCATACAGCAGTTAGAAGTGACTTGGCTACTGAAGCAAATGCTACGCAAGAGTGCTGCTGGTGCCATTGTCTAGCACAAGAAAACACACACGAACATAGGAAGATAGTGGGCGCAACCTGTGCACAGGTGATGCCGGCGACGCCGCTGCGACGGCCACTGAAGTTGCACGCTTCTTCTCTGTACGAGCGCCAGAGAAGGTTGTCCGCTCGGAAGTCGCTCGAGGTTGATAGAGCGGCGACGGGAATGTGGTTGACCTGAGCCGTACGCTCGTACTACACGAGCTAGCGGCTGCGGCGGCAACGGTGGCGACGGCGGCGGCGGCGGCGGCAAGGTGATGGCTCATCTGGATGGGTCACGGGCTCACGGTCAACCAGCTCGCGAGTGGGGATTTTTTTTTTAATTTGACGATCACGAGTGGGGAAAGTGAAGGCGCCCAATCGAGAAAATAGGTAGAAAGGCCATAGGCCCAGCCGACACTTATGTCTGGTTGTCATAGGCCCAATTGAGGAAGAAAGAATGGCCTAAGCCATAAGCACCGAGAAAAGAAAAGAAAATCATAAGGTCTAGTCGTCTCCAAGAGCTTTTTTCTTAAAAAACATCAATCTACTGTATTAATAATCATGAACAACAGTATAAAAGAGATCAAAAGTAATAAAAATTATAAATAGATCACATGATCACCTAGCGGTCACTACATACATTAGCACGAGCCGAGGGCGCGCCGCCATTCTCGCTCCATCACCCGAGCCGAGTAAAGATTGTCGTAGTAGACAGACGGAAAGTCATCGTGCTAAGACCTCGAAGGACTAACGCACGAGAGCATGGACCATCGTCGAAGATGACAATCGTAGATCGAAAGAGACTGACCTCAAACCGCACCAAAGAATACGAAAAACAACAAGATCCCAAGAGATCCATCGGACTCACGAATTCACGCGCCCTCGGCTAGGTGCACCACCGGAGTGAGGATAGGAGGGGAGGACCTTATTCTGACTCCAAGACATAGTCATCGCCTCAACATATCTTCTTCGGGATGTTGAGGCAACGACTATGTCCTAAAGTAAGAATAAGGGGGGGAAGGCGAGGCGAAGGATGGATAGTCGTACAATGCATTGGTGGTATGACGGTGCTAACTTGGCTGAGATAGGAAGTTTGGATGTGTGTGTGTAGATTTGGTTCTTGTGCAGCCCATCCTTTTCGAGATCTGTCGGAATTAGCGAGATGTTCTGGTGTAAACTATAGAGAAACAAAATGGATGAAATATATCTAAGAACTTATTAGCACCCACAAGAGTCTAGTTTCTAGACCCGTCTTTAAACTTTTGAAGAAGAAGCACCACTAGCATCGATGTTTTGTTATTGAAGACACTCACATTTCGTTCTTTCCAAATTTCCTTGAATTGGAAGGGTATTGGGATTGCGGCTAGATTCTAGACATTACAAGAGGGATGGGTAGGAAAGCCAAGCGTCTGGCACGTCCCAAATCCTCCTAGAGTATCGACACTCAAAGAAGATGTGTTTCATGGTTTCGAGTTGGCAGGTAGGATGGTGCAGCCACCCCCAAACTGCACGACGATGTGACGTACAAAGCCTGTTTTGAACAACAAGCCAAGCGAAGAGACGACAATTGGGGGGGTGGAGGGAGCAAGTCTTTTGGACAAAAATATCTAAAGTTTCACTCACAACTCACAAGCTATCTAAAGTTTCTTCTGAAATTGAAGTTTTTCATTGATTTTGGCCTTTGATCATAGATACATAGGGCCATAATCTTCTTACACTATTTTCACAACACAAAAACACCATACTCAATAAAGTACTATGTCAACTTTAACAGTAAGAAGCATATGCGATACACACATACCTAATCAGCACATAAAATATCTAGTAAGCCCTTCCAACTTCTTGACATGCAAACTCCATTTGGTCTTAGAGTTTTGAATGTTGTACGACAAGATATCTGAAGTTATGGCCTATAAAAATATATATGAAGTTATTGGTACCAAATGGAATGGAGCAGGGAATTCTAGCCACTTAAAGCCTTTCTCATATGGCCTTTTGTCATCTCATCTCGTCTCCGGGCTGGATATGGTGCTAGGAGAAAGTTAACCTTGCAGTATAATTATCTTAATATATTTTTTGAACGGGTAAGGGGCTCAAAGGGCCCCGAAGCTGCACTTAATTAACTTTCGGTGGATACATATTACAAGCAGGACCTTGAACAAAAAAGTAATTACAACATAGGCCTGGAAATTTGCACTATGGACCCTGACACTAAAATAAAAAAACGTGATCAAGACCATGGTCCTCTCCACCGGGATTGAGCCTCGATCGCCGACCGTCTTGACTTCGCTGGGACAAACCACTTGGCGATGAGAAGGGGAAGCTCCGGCGAGAAGCTTCGAAGCAGGCCTCCACTCCAGAGGTTGAATAGGGAGTCGTTGGCGATCTTTCAATACAGAGATGGCATCCCACATGCGAACAAAAGACACACGGATCTATCCCTGCTGCTGCGGTCGACACTAGAAAGATTGTTGTGTTTTGGTTCGGCGGATCCCTATGTGGGTGGTATTAGTTTGGTGTGGTAAGTTTGCATGTTTCAGTTTTTGGTGCTCGCAAGTCTCTTTCATGATAGTAGCGCAGAGGTGAACAAACGGCTCAGAAGCCGCCTTGCAAAGTGTGTGTTTCCGCCCGTAGCGCATTGAGTAATAATATGTTCTCGAGCGGTTCTGCAAAACATTTGAGTTTAGTCTAACTTATGCAGAATTGGACTTCTGTGATATCGTTTACTGGTGTTTTAGTGGCGTCTAAATTCAGAAGGTCGGTCTATAGATAACGAGCGTTCAAGTTCTTCTAATTAAATTTTAGTTTTATCTAGTAGGATATTTATTGTTGGTGTCCATCTTCCTCTAGGATCTGAGATATTCTGGTTAGTACATAAATAAAGTCAGATCGTTTACTCAGAAAACAAATATGTGAACTTATATATTCCTCAAAAAAGAAGAACTACTTCCTTCGACCCAAATTAGTTGACTCAAATTTGTCAAGATACGAATAAATCTAATACTAAATCATGTCTAGATACAATCAAATCTAAATCAATTAATTTGATTGCGAAGGGAGCAGTATATCTTAAATGGCTCCATTTCAGGTTGAGCAAATGTCATCCACTCCTTAAAGTTATCTGAACATGGACAAGTGATCGCACAGTATCCAAGCAACAATTCCGTATCTACAATGCCATCCCATCCCCGTGCAGCGAACCGATCGAACGCGACCGACGAGGAGACAATCGATCTATCTAAGATTCGATTCTGACACGACGATCCAGAGATATCCTGCCCAAGCAGAAGGGAGCAGAAGCAGAGGATGCATGCACGTCCTCGGCGATTCCATGGAACTTTGCTGCTGTCTGGGACTGGGAGAAGATCGCGTTATCCTACTGCAGGTTCGTTGTTCAGAGAACCTGCACGCTCTGGAGAAGGAAAGAAGAGAAGGCGGCACGTGGTTGCCTCAATGGCGCTTCGTAAACTGAATCGTGTTCTTGGCCCGTGGCCCGTGGAAGAAGCGTTCATTATTTAGTGCAAAACAATGAGTGCTTGTGATACTTTCCTTCAGTGAAATGAAATGAAAAGTGTTTGTCAGCTCAATTATGCGTTGACATTATTAGAGAACTAAAGTGCAGCTATCAAATCAAAAGAGAGAAGCGCGCGATCAAGATCAGAGTTTACTTCGGCTTAACTAGTCGTCGCTGTTGCTGCCGGAGGCATCGTCGGCACACACACCATCTGCAATTTTTATTTTTATTTTTGACAGGCACTACGGACCTGCAAGTTGCTGGCGCAAGTTGACTCGCTCTTGTTTTTAATCGAACCATCCACGTCTCGACCATAGAAGATATCCAGCCACTTGTGCGGTCTTTTTCTCCATTCTGAGGTCTGATCCTGAGGATCATTTATTCTGCTGTGTGCTCCAGCTGGATCACTCTGAAGTGTCTGGGATGATTGTGGCTGAGAATGCTTGAAGAGGCGGTACTGATCCGTCAGGAAAAGGGAAAGGGCAGGTCGTTATTAATCAATCTGTGCTACTGGTAGTTTTTTGCCAGTGTGGATCTGTGGAGCTGACCTGACCAACCTGCCGACACCTAAAATGAAGATCCACGTGGCGAAAATGGTACGTACCTGCCTCCCTACGTGGGGCCTGAGAGATTCAGATATGAGATATCTGTACGTTCGTGCGATGGATGTAGCGCGTCTTAGACAAAGCCAGCCAGGTAATGGCAGCGAGATCGATCTGGCCATTCAAGGTGTGGCCTGCGAGGAGACTGTATGACCTCCCCGGCAATTTCTGCAGGTCCGTTGGTAGGTTAGATCTGCCGTTCATGACGAGTGACTATTGCGGTCTTCAAAACATTTTACTATCTGTTCAGTGCATTTTTTTATCTTCCAGAGGACGAAGAGCAAGCGAATGAAAAAAAGGAATGGTCAGTATGGTTTTCTATGCAATTTTATTTGTTATTCGTTGTTTTGCGAATTGTTATCCGTAGTTTGTATCATCTTCTATCTGTCTTGATAAATCTAAGATATGAGATGCCCATTGCGTGTCTTCTCTCAAAAATAAAATTTGCTCATCTTGGATTCTTGGTTTGGCAATTAACTTTTTGTCAGTTCTCTATAATGCGGTTATTTGTTTTTTATGTGCCAGTCCGTGGTGTATTCGATATTGTTTTTCCTCAATTATTGTTCTTCACTACAAGTACCTGCAAGCCTGTAATACTTTATGAACATATGGCATGGAAACATCAAATAAAAATTCAAAAAAACCAATGGACCTTAAAAAGGTAGGAAAATATCCACTTTAATACGCAATAATATACTGCCTCTGTCCCAAAATATAAAACGCCTAAGGATTAGTCAAAAGTCAAATCTTACTAACTTTGACCAAATATTTAGAAAAAACATCTACATCTAAAATATTAAATTGAGACATTAGTAAAATATATTTTATGGTGAATCTATTGATATTGATTCGGTATTGTAAATATTCATATTTTTGTTTATAAATTTGGTCAAACTTAGAAAATGTTGACTTTTGACTAATCCTTAGAAGCCTTATATTTTGGGACAGAGGGAGTATCATGGTACTCCTCTTGCCAAAATATAGTGCATATTTAATTTTTCCAAAAGCCAAATAATGCAAGATTTGACCAAGTATGTAGAAAATAAAACATCTACAATATCAAATATATATTATATTTAAGTACATTTCATGATGGTTCTAATAATATTTGAAAGGGCATGTATGCCTCCATGTGTGGTTTTGGTAATTAATGACAATCCCTATGGACTAATGTGCAAATTAAGGTTCATTTGTAGGTTTGTCCATTGGTATCGCTTGGGCCATATGTTGGTCTCAAGGTTGAAAGATGAAGAAATAAAGAAGGAGAAGAAGATATGTCCAAGGGCTTTGTGCCCATTGGAATCATGGAGAAAGAAGAAGCTTAAAGATTGATCAAGACAAGTGCAAAGAGTTGAATCTCGATGGATCAACATTTAAGAAGGAATGAAGAAGTGCAAGCCCAGAATGCGCCATTTCTAGAATATCTTATGCTTGGAGCTTGCCATCCTCGGTGATCATGGAGTGATGAAGACAAGTTCAAAGAAGAGGTCTCCCCATGGATTATGGGGGAGCAATTCGCAAGTCTTCATCAAGCAAGAGCAATCAAGAAAGGTGTTCCATCTTAAGGAGGACAAGACGTACTACATCAAGCTCAAGTGGAATGCTCAAGGCAAAGGTATCATCTTGATAGGTTTTTTATTTTACCGGTCTCTTGTAGTGTTAGGAGACAGGATTTAGGATAGATAGTCGTACTACCAAGAGAGGTTCTCAAGCGGGTGACCTGATCACATCTTTCGAAGAGAGCTCAAACTTTTGCATACAGAGCATCATCTTTCTTGGTTGTTATTTCGATCTTGTCCATGAGAGGATCTAGAGCTTGCAGTTATCATCATAACAAGCTCTAGGTCATCAAATAAGGATTTTACTTGCAAATCTTATTGTCGTTTTTAATCTTGCGAGTTTTCCGGCTCCACACCTGATGTCTACACACGCTTCTATTCTTGTAGACAGTGTTGGGCCTCCAAGTGCAGAGGTTTGTAGAACAGCAGCAAGTTTCCCTTAAGTGGATCACCCAAGGTTTATCGAACTCAGGAAGGAAGTGGTCAAAGGTATCCCTCTCAAGCAACCCTGTAATCAAGATACAAGAAGTCTCTTGTGTCCCAACACACCCAATACACTTGTCAGGTGTATAGGTGCACTAGTTCGGCGAAGAGATAGTGAAATACAAGTAATATGGATGATTATAAGTGGTAATTACAATCTGAAATAAAGATGGCAGCAAGCAAACATGTAACAGTTCTAGTTGTAAACAATGTTTCAATGCTTAGAAACAAGGCCTAGGGATCATACTTTCACTAGTGGACACTCTCATATAAATATCTTCTCTTCATTATGCTACTCTGAACTACTCTCCGGTTGGACAACTCCAATCCATGGTAGGGCTACAAAAGCTCTCCTTAAAGTTCGCATTCCCCATCTAGGTAACCCCACACTGTCACCTTGAGCGCTAGATGGTTCCAACAAACACCACAATTTCATAGAGACATTCAACTCAAAATATAATCATGACAAGTATTTCTGTAATCTTTAGCCTAAGTGCCACATGGTGTGCACAATGTCAACTTCACACATGTGGGGATAACCGGAGATTACAATAATTAAAGCACTTGAGTAGCAGAGTAGATTTACTTGATTACAAAGCTCATGATCATAATAAGATCACGCATAGAGAGAGATGAACACATAGATACCGGTAGAGCCCTTAGCCTCGAGGGAGGACTACTCCCTCCTTATCATGGGAGTCAGCAACGACGATGGAGATGGCGGTGGAGTCGATGGAGATGGCTCCGGGGGCTATTCCCTGTCCCGGCAGGGTGTCAAAACAGAGACTTCTATCCCTCGAATCTCCTCTTCGATGGAGGCGGCGCTACGAAACTTTTTGTGGAGATCTGATCCGCCTAGGGTTTTTGTCTCGGGGAGACATATATATAGGTGAAAGGGCAAGGTCGGTGGAGCCTCGAGGGGACCACACCACCTGGTGGCGCAACCAGGGGCCCACGCCACCATATGGTGTGGCCGCCTCATTGCCTGATACGTCGTAAACATATCTATAATTTTTGATGCTCCATGCTTGTTTTATATCATTTGTCTTATGCTTTGTCTACACTTTGAGGTATTTTTATACACTTTCTGGAACTAACCTATTGACAAGATGCCACAATGCGAGTTGCCTATTTTCTGTTGTTTTTGGTTTCAGAAAAGATAAAAAATGAATATTCTCGGAATTGGACGGGACAAAAGCCAATCTTCATATTTTTCCCAGAATAATACGGAAAATCGAAGCAGAGACAGAGTAGGTCACCAGGGTGGGCACACCCTAAGGTGGCGCAGGCCCATCCTAGCCACGTCACCAGGGGGTGTGGCCCCCCTGGCTGCCTTCTCGCCTTGCCCCTTCGCCTATAGGAAGCCTCGGGGAGAAAACCCTAAAAGATCCATCATACATCTACGAAAAGTTCCGCAACACCTCCGCCACCAAAGGGGAGATTCGAGGGACATAAGTCTTTGTTCCGGCACCCTGCCGGGACGGGGAAGTGCCCCGGGAGCCATCTCTGTCGATCTCCACCACCATATCCATCGCCATCTTCATCATCGTTGTTGATTCCCATGATGAGGAGGGAGTAGTTCTTCCTCGAGGCTAAGGGCTCTACCGGTAGCTATGTGTTCATCTCTCTCTCTATGCGTGATCTTATTGAGATCATGAGCTTTGTAATCAAGTAGATCTACTTTGCTACTCAAGTGCTTTAATAAATCTCCAACTCTCCCCACATGTGTGAAAATGACAGCATGCATACCATGATGGCACTTAGGCTAGAGTCTACATAAATACTCAAGTGCTTCAATAGATCTCTGCTCTTCCCACGTGTGTGAAAGTGACAGCGTGCACACCGTGGTGGCATTTAGGCTAGAGTTCATAAATACTTATCATGAGTATATTTTGAGTTGGTTGTCTCTATAAAATTGTGATGTTTGTTGGAACCATCTAGCGCTCAAGGTGACAGTGTGGGGTTATCTAGATGGGGAAGGCGGACTTTGAGGTGTGCTTTTGTAGCCCTACTATGGATTAGAGTGTCCAACTGGAGAGTAGTTCAGGGTAGTATCATGAAGAGAATATGTTTATATGAGAGTGTTCACTAGTGAAAGTATGATCCCCAGGCCTTGTTTCTAAATATTGAAACACCGTTTGCATCTAGATCTGTTACATGTTTGCTTGCTTCCATCTTTATTTCAGTTTGCCTTTAATCTTTTCCATGCCATCAAAGTCGTTTCTGTGGTCGTTGTCGGGGATCT
Organism: Avena longiglumis; assembly: GCA_030063025.1. Taxonomy (NCBI): domain Eukaryota; kingdom Viridiplantae; phylum Streptophyta; class Magnoliopsida; order Poales; family Poaceae; genus Avena; species Avena longiglumis. The sequence continues at coordinate 42,718,390 of CP125974.1, read as the reverse complement.
ACGGGACACTTCAACATGTTCCTCCCCATCAAAAGCTCTTTTCTGGCACCGTTGTCTTATATCCATATCACTTGTATTTCACTATCTCTTCGTCGAACTAGTGCACCTATACACCTGACAAGTGTATTGGGTGTGTTGGGGACACAAGAGACTTCTTGTATCTTGATTGCAGGGTTGATTGAGAGGGATGCCTTTGACCACTTCCTCCCTGAGTTCCATAAACCTTGGGTAATCCACTTAAGGGAAACTTGCTGCTGTTCTACAAACCTCTTCACTTGGAGGCCCAACAATTGTCTACAAGAATAGAAGTGCGTAGACATCATTGCCCTCCTCCGTCTCTCCTTCAGGCTCCGTGTCGTGTTGGGCAAAATAGGAACTTTGGCTTTTGTTTCATCCAATTCCGAGAATATTTCTTTACTAACTTTTCTGAAACCAAAAACAACAGAAAACAACTGGCACCGTGGCATCTTGTTAATAGGTTAGTTCCCGAAAATGCATAAAAATACCACAAAGTGTAGACAAAATATAAGATAAGTGGTACAAAACAAGCATGGAGCGTCAAAAATTATAGATATGTTTACGACGTATCAAGCATCCCCAAGCTTAACTCCTGCTCGTCCTCGAGTAGGTAAGTGATAAAAAGAATAATTTTTGAGGTGACATGCACCATCACAATCTTGATCAAGGTATTATAAAGCATTGATAGCTGGGATCATAGTACTCTAAACATGAGCATGAAAGATGTAGTTCTAACAATAAGACATAGCAACTATGTTATAACATGAAAAGGTACAAACAAAGACCATGATTAACAATGCATTGAAAAATGTTTGTTTGTTTCATATACAGAAAACATAGCAAGAGTGGTATTCAGCTTGTCCCTCATGGAGTAGCAAAACATAAATGCATGGGACACCTTCAAAGTTCATAAGGGTGACTAGATACGAGTAGTTCAAGAACATGCAATATCAACATTATGAATCAATCAATAAGTTTTTGGACAATGCACATTGAAGTAAGAATGACAACTATCCTCTCTTAATTGGTGCCAAAAGATAGAAGATGGAGACTCAACATAAAAGTAAGAAGAAAGGCCCTTCATAGAGGGAAGCAGGGATTTCAAGTTTCATAAAGAGCTTCCAAAAATTATGGTACTTATTAGCTTTCAGCTCTCATTGCCCCTATCATAAGCATCTTGAAGTGATTAAGGTTAAAGTGAAACAAATATGGAGTATATGCTTAACAACTCATAAGTTGGAAATCTCATGTCCCTTGAGTACGAGGGTCGTTCCTCATGCTACTCAACTTTAGTCACACGCAAGTTCTTGTCATTGTATATGTGTATCATAGAGAACCACCAATGGGGTACCCCTTTCCCCATGACACAGGAGCTATCCCATATCAAAATGACAAGGCAACAGGGAGTGAGCATCTCAGCGATCTTTTTATTTACCAAGAGCATGGTGCTTTTTTCTCTTTTTTCTATTTTTTTCCGAAGATGCTTCATAGATTGTTCACTATGGTGATGCTGCAAGTTTCCACCATGATTAGGCATGGCTTAGTCTAGCCGCACAGGCGTTTCTCTAACACATATATAATACTCCATGAACTTACAAGCTTCCCTTTTATTTCACACCACGGACATCTAACAAAAGATCATGATACCAACTGGATAATATTTACAAGTGTTGAAAGTGTTCCCCATGACAGCATGGTTCTGCTAATTCCCAACTTATAAGTGCAAGCATATACAATATATATGACACAATGGTTCAAGTTTATTAGGTGCAAGAAATAAAGTGTGCCATCAAGTTTGTGAGAGCATTAATCACTAATTTTCACATAACAAGTTTAATTAGGAAGATAGATAAAACATGAATATACTTGGAATGGTGTAACACACCATGCATAGGAATTTATAGTGGACTCTTTGGAATAACTTGGTTTCTTGGGAGTTGGATGCATGAGTAGATCTTACTCAGTACAAGTGGAGGCTAGCAAAAGACTGGGAGCGACCAACTAAGAGAGCAATAATGGCCATAATCATGCAGAGCGACAAAACATTATCAATTAAAGCATAAACTGGTATCACAAGTTAAAAACTAAATGATCATAGAGGCTAAGGTGACTGGATCATAGTATTAACATGGTGTAAGCATGTGCCAAGTCAACCCAAACAAAGCATCAAAGGAGAATACCATAATATTATGCTTTTGTATGCTAAAACAACGGATGATTCTTTCAAGGCACATTAAGCAATCTCAATTGTTTGGAAAAAGTCATGCTACAACAATAATCACTAATAAGGTCAAATCAACATCTAGCATGACATGATCAAGTCTAGGCCATAGCCAAAACAAGCTTCCTTTTTTACCACTATAAGCATAAAACTTTCTAATCTTTTCCAACACCAATCAAATTATTTGAAACAACTCACAAAGATAATAATCAATAAAGATCAGTGAGCATGTCTGACAAATCCACAAAGAAGAACTAAAAAGTTCTAAGCAAAAAGCATAAGAAAACTAAGGCTAAACGCAGTGCTAGCAAAAGTGAACACTCACAGAACAATAAGAGTGAAAACTAAAGTGTTCTAAGCAATGAAAATGGAGCGTGTCTCTCGCCCAAAAGAAGTGTGCTGGGATCCAACCAACTTATTGCAGCAAACAAGCAAAAGAAAACTAAAAACAAAAACAAAGACGCTCCAAGAACAACACAATAGTGCAATAGGCAATAAAAATAAAGTGTTTTGAAAGAAAACCTGAGAATTTTATTGATGAAGAAGGGGATGCCTTGGGCATCCCCAAGCTTTGACGCTTGTACATCTTGAATATTTCTTGGGGTTACACAGGTGGCATCCCCAAGCTTGAGCTTTTGTCCATACTTCATCTCATCATGTTATTCTTCCCCTACACTTGAAAATTTTCTTCATACATAACTTCACACAATCTTCATTAGCAACATTACTGTATTCAAGATAATAAGCCCTTGGGTTTAGTTTCAACACAAGTAAAACTTCCATTAGAACACAAGCTACTGTAGCAATTCCTTTTAAAATCTCAGGTGATCAAAGAGAACTCAAAAATAAATCGATGAGGCAAATGCAAATAATGGCAGAAAACTGTCAAAACAAACCAGCAGGTAAAAACTAATTTTTTTTCGAAAAGACCTTTTGTTGCTCAAATCGAAAAGTGTCGAACTAACGAAAGTTAGATAATAACCTGGGGAATAAGCTCAAAAAATTACAGCTCAAACTGACATACTGAGATTTTTCACGAATTTTTACAGTGAAGCATAGATCTGTTTCAGGACAGCAACTTCCCCAAATCTTACTTATCTCTCATTAGAGGTTATTCTTGGCACAAAAACCACACAAAAAGGATAAGGAGAGGTTATTATAGAGGCAATAACTTCCAAGACTGAACAAAATAAAAAATTACTGAAAGCAAAAAATATAATAGGTTGTCTCCCAAAAGCTCTTTATTTATAGCCATTAAGATAGGCATGATAATTTCGATGATGCTCATATAAGAAATATGAATTGAAGTAAAAGAGAGCATCAAGAAGCAAATATAAAACAAATTTAAGTCTAACCCACTTCCTATGAAAAATAATATTGTAAAGAAACAAGTCATGAAAGCACAAAGCAACAAGCATAGGAAAGCAAAACAAGTGCAACTTCAAAAATTTCAACATAAAGAGGGGAAACTTAATATTGTTGAGATACATAAAACCATGTTTCCCTCTCTCATAATAAATTTCAGTAGCATCATGAGTAAAATTAATAATATAACTATCACATAAAACATTCTTATCATGAGCCACATGCATATAATAATTATTACTCTCCACACAAGCATAGTCATTCTTATTAATTGTAGTGGGAGAAAATTCATCAAAATAGCTATCATTATTATTCTCATTGCCATAATCATCAAATATAGGAGGCATATTGTAATCATAATTAATTTTCTCCTCAATAGTAGGTGGACTGAAAATATCATATTCATCATTGTAATCATCATATATTGGAGGCATAATATCATCAAAACAAAATTTATCCTCTATAATAGGTGGACTGAAAATATCATATTCATCATTGTAAACATCATATATTGGAGGTATAATATCATCATAACAAATTTTCTCCTCTAAAGCTGGGGAACTAAAAAGATCATTTTCATAAAAACTAGCTTCCCCAAGCTTAGACGTTTCCATAACATTAGCAATAATGGTGTTCAAAGAATTCATACTAATAACATCGCTATTAGCATGCAAATAAAGTTTCATAGGTTTTTTAATTTTATCTTCAAACACTTCATGTCCTAACTCAAGATAAATACTATAAAGCTCTCTAAATTTTTTTTGGTTTCCATTAAGCCTAACTAGTGAAAATAAAAACAAGAAACAAAAAGATATAATTGCAGAATCTAAAGGAAATAACTTCGAGCACTCACACACTAGAAACGGTACTATAAGATAGCTTAGTAGCCAGAGGATGTGAGTACATTTTACCTTACCTCCCCGACAACGGCGCCAGAAAAGAGCTTGATGGGGAGGAAGAGACTAAAGGCCCTATGTTCCCCGGCAACGGTGCCATAAAAGAGCTTGATGTCTACACACGCTTCTATTCTTGTAGATAGTGTTGGGCCTCCAAGTGCAGAGGTTTGTGGAACAACATCAAGTTTCCCTTAAGTGGATCGCCCAAGGTTTATCAAACTCAGGGAGAAGTGGTCAAAGGTATCCCTCTCAAGCAACCCTACAATCAAGATACAAGAAATCTCTTGTGTCCCCAACACACCCAATACACTTGTCAGGTGTATAGGTGTAGTAGTTCGACGAAGAGATAGTAAAATACAAGTAATATGGATGATTATAAGTGGTAATTGCAATCTGAAATAAATATGCAGCAAGCAAATATGTAACATGTCTAGTTGTAAATGGTGTTTCAATGCTTAGAAACAAGGTCTAGGGATCATACTTTCAGTAGTGGACACTCTCATATAAATATCTTCTCTTTATTATGCTACTCTGAACTACTCTCCGGTTGGACATCTCCAATCCATGGTAGGGCTACAAAAGCTCTCCTTAAAGTTCGCATTCACCATATAGGTAACCCCACACTGTCACCTTGAGCGCTAGATGGTTCCAACAAACACCACAATTTCATAGAGACATCCAACTCAAAATATACTCATGATAAGTATTTCTGTAATCTTTAGCCTAAGTGCCACACGGTGTGCACACTGTCAAATTCACACATGTGGGGATGACCGGAGATTACAATAATTAAAGCACTTGAGTAGCAGAGTAGATCTACTTGATTACAAAGCTCATGATCACAATAATATCACGCATAGAGAGAGAGATGGACACATAGCTACCGGTAGAGCCCTTAGCCTCGAGGGAGAACTACTCCCTCCTTATCATGGGAGTCAGCAACCGCGATGGAGATGGCAGTGGAGTCGATGGAGATGGCTCCGGGGGTAATTCCATGTCTCGGCAGGGTGCCGGAACAGAGACTTCTATCCCCTAAATCTCCTCTTTGGTGGCGGCGGCGCTGCGGAACTTTTTGTGGAGATATGATCCGCCTAGGGTTTTCGCCTCGGGAACACGTATATATAGGCGAAAGGGCAAGGTCGGTGGAGCCTCGATGGGCCCACACCACCTTGTGGCACGGCCAGGGGGCCCACGCCACCGTATGGTGTGGCCGCCTCGTTGCCCGCCTCCGTCTCTCCTTCGGGCTCGTGTCGTGTCGGGCAAAATAGGAACTTTGGCTTTTGTTTCATACAATTCCGAGAATATTTCTTTACTAACTTTTCTGAAACCAAAAACAGCAGAAAACAGGAAGATGGCATTGTGGCATCTTGTTAATAGGTTAGTTCCCTAAAATTCATAAAAATAGCACAAGGTGTAGACAAAACATAATATAAGTGGTACAAAACAAGCATGGGGTATCAAAAATTATAGATACGTTTACGACGTATCAACACCTTGGGAGATATCTCACATATATATATATATTCATGGTATTTTCTCCCTAGGTGATACCCAATATTTTCAACAAAATTGGTTTCATCTCATTTGGAGTTCGGATGCAAAAGTTATGTCAGTTTTAGTTCTGAAGTTTTTCCTGACCGGTAGTTCCAGCGAGCAACCGGTAGTATCGCTAGGGCATTCTTGTCGTCGGTAGTACCGGTGGAAGTTCCAGAGACACTTCCGCTCATCCTTTTTTCAGTTTAGTAACCTCTCTATTTTGTGTGTACTATTTTGTCGGAACTTTGGTCAGATTTTGGGGCGGTAGTACAGTCCCAGGCGGTAGTACCGGTGAACCGACGGTAGTTTCGTCTTTCATCTCGCTGTTGGCTAACCATTGAAAGGGTGCTAGTGGTAGTACCGCCCATCCAACGTTACTATCGGTTGTGCACGAATCTAAACATAGCGGGTAGATCTGGAATCCCTTTAAAAGGGGCTCCTCTTCCCTTTCATGGGCACTAGCTCTTTTCTTGGTTCTTGGCTTTCTCGCTCTCCTTCATTGTTAAAATTTAAGAGCTTGACCTATCCCTTTCCCCCTATGATTTTTGCATATTTTTGGGGGATTTGAGAGAGGAGATCTAGATCTACAATCCCCCCAAACCAAATCCTTTCTTTCTGAAGGAATCCTTGGGATCTAAATTTTGGAGAGTTTTGTGTTCTCCTCTTGTGTTCTTCCTCCCTTATTCCCTCAATATATTTTGTAGCTTTGTTAGAATTTGGGAGTGAAGGACTTGCCCTTGCATTTGTTGCATAGGTTTGAGTTCTCATGGAGATTCGACAAGTACAAGCTTGTGGGCTTATCAAGCTTGTGGCCTTTTGTGGCATTGTAGCCTTTTGTGTTTTTGTTGCCTTTTGTGGCTTTGTTGTTTGGAGCCTCCAATTGAGTTGTGGAGATAGCCCCATCCTTGTACGGGTTTGGTAAACGCCCTCAAGTGTCCCTTAGTGGATCATGAGTAGGCCTTTGTGGCAAGCTCATGGGAGAATAGGGTGAGCCTGTTGCGGCGTCTACGAGTTGCATGCCTTCACATCTAGGGTGAGGCCTTGTGTGACGTTGAGTAAGCATCGAGCCACCACACCTTAAGGCGAGACACTTGTGGCGTTCGGAGAGCATTGCGCCATCGCACCTCTCCAACAGAGACGTAGGTTCTTTAGAAGTGAACTTCAGGATAAAAATCTTCGTCTCCATGTCCATCAATTATATCTCAATCGAGCCCTTTACGTATGCATTTTACATTATGATAGCCTTCGTTTTTAAAGTATCTCATCTTGTTATCACCTTGTTGCTTGTATTGCTTAGCATAAGTTGTTGGTGCACTTAGGTGAACCTAGTGGTTAGGTTTTGTGCTCAATAAATTAAATGTTAGTTTTTATTCCGTATTTAATAGAGCCTTAACCATAATAATTTTAAAATCCTATTCACCCCCTCTAGGCAACGTCCATTGCACTTTCAATAATGATTTGCATTTATAAATGTTGATATATTTTGTCTACTATTTTGTCAATGTTGATGTCATTTGAATTTTAAAAATACTAAGATGCACTACATTTTGGCAAGGAGTGGGTACTAAATTCTACATTGTTTTAAAGTGGATTTGAGGAAATCTTAAGATAAGTTTGATAAATATTTTCTTCATCAAGTATATTATCGGTGAAAGGATTTCCTATAGATGTCTAAATTGGGTGATGGTATTATATTTTAATGATGATAATGTGGTTGTTTAAATTAATGAACAAATCAAATCATATTTTAAAATTGCGAGAGGAGTAAGGCAAGGAGATCCCTCTCTGCCATTCTATCTAATTTAGTTGTTGTTTAGCAATTCTTATTAAATGACACAAATAGGCGGGTCATATAAAATTTGTTGCATGTCGATGGTCATGCTACAATCTGTATATGACGCAAAGTTATTTTTAAGATGGTTTAGAAAGTGATATGGATTTTAAATTTATTTTATGTATTTTTTAACATCCCTCTCGTTTGAAAATAAATTTTCAAAAGTGTTGTGTGTTATTTTGGTAATGCTTTTGAGAAAAGTGAACAATGTGCCTCCATTTTTACTTGTGCTCTCGTTAATGTGTTTGTTAGATATTTGGAAATTTCTATCATTGCGAACTTGCAAAAGTGATATGAAGTTTGTTGAAGATAAGGCGGAAGCTAAATCGCATACATGGCAAGTGAAAATATGTCTTATTATGGTTGGAGGTTTATTTCTTGGGATCTTTTGATTTGAATTGCCTAAGGGGCTCAGAGGAAGACACATGTGATATGTTTAGTCAAAGGCTTTTTTGCTAGGAAAGTCAATGGGTTCAGAAACATCATTTAGTTAATTGGAACATTATTTTTCAAACTGAAGACAAAGGGTTTGGGTGTCACTAATTTCAAAGTTATGAATATTTTTTTAGTAAATGGTTGTGGGAATTATAGAATAGTGATGGTTTATGGCAAATTTTAATTAGAGCTAAGCACTTAAGAAGAAACTTCTCAATGTAAAACTGCAAGAATCTCATCTCTCGCTAGAGGATATCCTCTAAAAGAATGTTTTCCTAAGTGATAGTTGCTTACTGTTAGTGTCAACATCAATTTTTATAAAGCGTTTAGTGACATTGAGTACTCATTAATTTTATCCGAGTCATGTGAGTGAAACTCCTAAAATTTGGTATGATTTGAAATCATGTTCTCAAAATGTATGCTTAAAGTTTCTCACAAAACCAGTGGTCAACATACTTCAAATCCACATTCTTAGGTATTCTGGCTTTATAAAATCAAGGATCATTTAGGAATGTTCGGCATGGTGTGTACCTCTATGAATGTCGTCATATATTGAAAAAACAATTTTAATTTAGAAATTATATTTTTAAAAGGCTTTTGACTCGATCCATTAAAGATGAGGCATTGTTGTTGATCTTAAATCACAGGGGTTTTAGATGATGAGTGACTAAGATGGATCGGAGATTTTCTCTCATCTATAGATTATTCTGTCATATTTAATGGTGTACTTGGCAAACAATTTCATTGTGAGAGGGGAGTAAGACATGGTGACTCTCTATCCCTTCCGCCATATGTACTGGCAGGAGGTTTATTATAGTTTATTGTCAACCAGTTGTTGAGAGATGGAGGAATTCAATTACCAATTAAAACTTGAGATGAAGATTTTCCTACGTTGATAAATTAAGAAAGACGGAAAGGGAGGGATTCAAACCCTCGGTAAACAAAAGTATACAATATTTTATGTTGATGATACACTACTAATGATGCATGCGGATTTGGACCACGTTCTAGCACCAAAAGAACTGTTATATGTATAGATCGCAATCAACCGGTTGATGCATGTAAAATGCATACATAAATTTTATAGTTTATTGTGCTAAAATGCTTATTATTTTGCAATTTTATTATATTTATTGGAACTAACCTAATAATAGTTGCAAAAGTAAACAAGGTCTTATTTTACACATTATTGTCTAGGAAAAAAATAAATATGGAAGAAAATCGTTCAATATGGCAATATTTGGAGTTTCCTGAAATGTGCCCTACTAAACACTTTTCAAAGATTGATTTGAAAGAGATTTAATATGACAAAAAATGAAAAGTGATCAACATGAAAGTTGTAGGTAATTTCAAGGCATACGATTTAGAGTCAAAAATCGTCCAAAACGGAGTCCTAACGCTCCATAAAATCCCCGATTACTTAAGTATATAGAAGCAGTTTCGGGATTCCGAAAATTGGTGACGTGGTTGACTTGAACTCTTGTTATATGGATAAATTCGGCCAAGCCACGAATTTGGAGACTTATGGGTTTTTCTAGTAGTCACCATGAAGGTTCTAGATGTTCCGAAGAGCCCTTGGATCCAAGAGTTTTGATCCGATGGCCTGGTAAAGCCTCCACTACTATATATTGAGCAGAAACCCTATTTTTGGAGGCATCTATCCATAACCACAAAATTTCCCCTCCTTAGCAGCCCCAAGGAGGGGTATACGCTCCTCCATCATTGCACCATCTCCAAGGAAGAAGAAGGGCCAAGGGCTGCTTCCCCCGAGGGCATCCGCCATCCCTAGGAGGCCGCCAGGGCGCTGCCGCCGGCACCGCCTCCTCCACGTCAGTGCCCCCTCTCCCCCTTGGGGAGGCACATCTCCATCACCATCTACAGCGATATATCCTCCATATACCTACTTCAATATCTTGGCAAACATGATGTATGATACAATTCATTATTTTCCCATGATCTATTGTGTCTCCGTGTCGTTGTTTGAGTAGTGAATTGTTATGGCAATTGTGATATAATTTATTGTTGGTTGCATACAAGTTTATGTTATCTTTTATGATGATCTTGATATACTAGCATATGAGTGCACACATATGTTGGGGGGTGTATAACGTTGTCACTGTTGCATGATGATAGGAGGAGGGAGTCGGAATTGACAAAACTTGAGTCCCAATTCTTAGATATGCATATTATATTAATTCATGGTTAATCAACAGGGGTTTATTATGGGGACCTTAGATCTAAATGCAGTGATTGGACTTTATGTCTTAATAATTACCTTGTTTATACTTAATTGACCTTGGGATCAATCATTAGGGTGTATTTGCTCACATCTATGGCTACACCTAGTTATGGCTCTCCTTAGAAGAAACAATAAAAATACTATCTATGTGCTTAACTAATTGTGAAAACCAAATGAATGAAACAAAATTTGCCTAAACATTTAATCCCTTGAGAAACTTGCCACAACTTCACAAGTTTCTACTTTACGTGTATTAGTTCACTTGCAATATTTACTTTAAGCACTTTACCATTCTATAGTTGATAGTTCAAACAACCACACACACAGACACACACAAACTTTAGATTCTAGCCTTGCATAGAAGGCCATATAAGTGGGTTATGGGGCTTTAGAGAATAGATAGTTTACCTTCAGCTCCTCGTGGGTTCGACACTCAAATACTTATCGAATTGTACTATGGTGATCACCTAAACTTTGGGGTTATCACCGGTTTAACTATTAATTATCATAAATCTTCTAGTTTTAGTACTTCAAGATTCGTGGGAACAAATAGACCTACTATTCAAGACGGACTCCGGTAGTTCAAAGATTGGAGAGGAGACTCATAATGCAACATCTAGTTTTCTATCCCAAATTGCAAGACATGTCAATTGTAATTATTCTATCATCATTGCATGTGCATATTTTTTTGTAATGTTTATGTGTTGGGGTTCCGGTGCAGAAAATCAAAAAATTTACTACGCGGGAAATTCTAAATGCCCAATATCTATCTACTAGTAATGCAGTAATGGAGGAAGACATCAATAACGTATCCTTGAAGACCGATAGAATGTTACGCTCATGCGGAAGTGTGGTTGATGTAGTCATACTCGTTCGACCTCAAGGTCGTGAATCTCCTCGCAAGTCATCCCTTGTCCTGATCCTCGCACGATGTCCTGGAAGCTTCAATAGCCCACTGAGTTGCCACAGGCATATGGTGCAAGACAATGACTCCCGGGCTCGGATCCCATTGATGTTGCGGAAGTACACCTCCTGGCTAGAATCCCGGCAACACAATGGCGTGCCGCAAAAGAGAATGCCTTCCCTATACAGTTCGAACTTGGGACCGCACACCAGCAGAGTAAACTTTAGAGAGAGAGAGGAGTATTCCAACCAAAGGGAATATCTTAATTTATTGTGTATTTCATCCCACCTATGGGCACCTCTTTATATAGGGGAAGGAAGGAGTCCCCTCCTCTTAGGTGCCCCATATGGGACTATTCTTTAAATAAAAAGGTAAGGAAAAACAGCTACAGCCAGATGGGCTGAAACCATCCAGCCCAGCAAGCAATATGAAGAAACACAGGTGGGCCTGGGCGCTACCCGCGCGGCCCAGCGCGTCCTTCGGCGGTGGCGGCAGCCAGTGGCCCGGGTGGGACTCTGCGCCCCTGGCGGCCACCAATCGGTGTGGCGCGCGACAGTGGTAGATGGCCCCGGGTGGGCTAGCTCCTGCCCGTGGCCCGCGAGCTGGTGGTGGCCTAGCGCGGCGGAGAGGTGGAGACCTGGGTAGGCCGGCTGACCTCATGGCCCAGCCTGACCAGCTACCCCGTGAGCTCCTTGGGCCGGGGTCGAGTTGGGATGGCTGCGGCGAGCGCAGGCAGCCGCCCGCCCCGCGCGGCGAGAACTATTCTTCTCCCACACGCATGGGCTGTTCAAAACAACCCATATTTGATGTTTTCTTTCCCTTTTCGCTGAGGTTTCTTTTCATGTCAAATCCCTCCGAGGTTTTTGCCTAATAAAAAGTTTACTTTATAAATATTATTTAGAATATATTAATTCACAATTAACATATAATAAATGTATATTTAATTTCCCATTTATCTAAAACTCCTTTCAGTCCTTTTCCTTCTTTCTTTCTTTTCTCCGAACAACTTTGGATCTTCCTAAAACCATTCTGCTCTCTCTCTCTCTCTCTCTCTCTCTCTCTCTCTCTCTCTCTCTCTCTCTCTCTCTCTCTGGATTCGTTCTTACAAGTAGATCTCTAAGCGTCATAATACCCTTAAGCGTACGTCCCTACGGTTCGGGAGTGTCATAGACATGATCTCTATCAATAATCAACAACAGGACCGAGATGCCCATGATGACCCCTATGCACTCATGATTCTCCATCATATTGAACCTGGAACAATATGTGTTATGTTCCTTTTGTCTCTATGATACTTGCATTGTCCGAGATTTGATCATCGACATCACCATGTCGGCTTCGATCTCGTTACCGACAATGCTACTTTAAACTCATACCGATAAGTGATATTTTTGTGACCTAGTCATATGTTGTGCAACATTTAAATATAACTTATCTGAGTGGCCCAGAGTATCTTTCATCACACAGATGTACAAATCCCACTCTTGACACATACGCCTTAACCTGCCCCTCTAAGTACTTGATGACACCTTTATAATCACCTTTGCACAGAGTGACGTTTGATGCTCTCTAAGCACTCTCGGGTGACATTGATTAAATATGGTCTCATGATCTGAGGAACAAGTCATTATGTTTCTGACAATTCCAAATGTGAACTTTGTGATATGATTGTGTTGCAACAATCATCTGCGGAACGGTGTCCATCATCTCATTCTCCGATGAGATGACTCCATTGTCAATTGGTGCCGAAGAACCAACATGGTCAGGAAACTTTGACCATATGTTGACCAATGAAGTAGTTAAATAGAAGCTACTAGGGACCTGGGTTTGTTTACATATCACACATATGTCAATGTTTCCTATTGGTATAATTATAATATGATATAAAATTATTATGAACTAATGGAATGTGTTTAATAAACTCCTTTATTATTTGCCTCTAGGGTACATTTCCTTCATTATGTTCCCCTGTATTTACCTGACAGCTAAATCGAATTATTAGGCAATATTAATGGAGGGATAATTTTGACACCCCGAAGTAGTCTCTAGTTTCATGGGAGATGATATGTAAACCAAAGCAGAAGGGTGGAATGGGAATTTTGAACTATCAAAATATGAATGATGCACTACTTATTATATTTCTGCATAAATTCTAGAATAAAGATCAAGGAGTCCCATGGGTTAATTTAGTCCAGGACGCATATTATGAGTCATAAATACCACATGTTGCCAATGCATGTGGGTCATATTGGTGTAGAGATTGCATATTAATGGCTAAACCAATAGTCAAACATGGAGATACTATATGTTCTAGTCCGATGAATGTGAGACAGATAGCTCTATAATGCCTTTGAGACAGATATTTACTAGATTATTGTCATATGCAAAGGATGATAAATTTATGTGAGAGATATGGTTATGCTACAAGAAAGAACTGAAGAGTCCCGTCTACCATTGAGAGGCACAACTTATGATGAGCTTATCATTTTGAATGATTGGTTGGATCATCTAGAACTGCTTGAGCATTTATGTGATGAATGTCTAGGAGGAAATTATAAAGCGGCTAACTATTGTATGCAGTGGTGGTGCCACTTTGGGGGCGAGTAGGGGCGGCCGCCCCGTCTCTCATGGTGCGGTGCAGGTATCCCTTTCTATGGTGGTGACGCCATTGGTTTGTTCATCCATTCTGTCGAAGATAGGTCGTGAAGGGATATGTAAAATAGACCGTTTTGGACTAACGTTCTGAGGGAAAAGCCCACCCAGCTAAGCCCATTTTCCTCTAGCCCTAGCCTCTCCCCAATTCCTAATCTTGCTCAATGCCCCCACGCACGCAACTCATCTCCCAAACACATACATACAAACAACTCTCTTCGCCCATCTAGCTCATGCATGTCCATGCTATGATGATACATGTATTTTCTTGGCATGCATTTCCATATATACTCCTACCATTTTCTCATCATGCTTTGTCAAGTGTTGAATATTTTTGATTTCTAACATTGAGAAATATCATATGAGAGTTAATCTCAACATTTGTATATGAGAGGGGAGCTGACTCAAATTTTCCCAATTCCATCTCTCCAACCAAATGCATGGGCATAAACGTTTCATACATGTTCTTAGCTCCAATCAAACACAAGAATGGAACCATTTCATTATCCAAAACCAATCGTGCCAATAGATCGTATGGTGGCGTCCAATTAAGCAGCCCAAATGTCACGTGTCCAGGCACATCAACTGATGCAGAGGCTAGGGCTTTGCTCCTCATTTAGAAAAAAAGTTTGTTGATTCTCCATGTTGGCAGTTGTTATGAATTATAAACATTAAATCTCTTTGGATCACTTGTATTATTATTTGTACTTGATTTTTGGCCTAAAAAGTTGCCCAAGAAGACATCATGAAGATAGATACCACCTCTTCTTTACTTGCAATTTCCGGTCTAGAGTGTGGAATTTCCTAAATGAGGAGTGTGAGTTCAGTTTAACATAGTTTAAATAACTAATGAAGTTAAGAGGCACTTCCCATAATCTTTCTTTCATGAAGTAATATTTTTATCTTGGTGGAACATATGGAAAATCGTGAATGCCAGGATTTTTAAGGATGTCCGACCTAGATTTGCAACCTGAAGATATAACTTTGTTCATGATATTTTGTTGCACACTAACAGATTCAAACCCGATCATGAGAACTTGGATGCCTAGATTGCATCCCTGCCATAGTTTTTTTGTTTTTCGTGTTAAGCGGTTATAGTCTCCCTAGTAGGTTTTTTATATCTTTGTTTTTATCTTGTATGTAACTCTTAGACTTTTAGTCTTTTTAATAAAAACTGCTCGTTGTGGGGCTTTTACCTCATAGTAAATATAGTCAACTCTTGGTCAAGATGCCAAGAGCACAACATAAAGAATTACAATCGTGGCATTACATTACTTATCGCTCTAGCACGGCGAGGCTCCACATAGCCACCTTCGCTTTGATTTTTGATGCAATCATGCTAGGGGTAGAGAATTGATTTCAAAACACCCTTCCATTTCTCTCCATCCAAATCTCTCAAGACACCAACATACCAAGACGTACCATTGCCTTTCTTGAAATTCCTCTCTTTTTATGATTAACGTCCACCAATCATTGATACTTTGGATTTCAGGACAATCTCTAGGTTCATGGTCATGAAGCCCAAGCCAAACCTTCATGTTTGATCAAACTCTAATGTTCTATCGACATTAAGAAAAGACATGCGGTAGATTCTTGGACTTGATTGCATAATTTGCAAAGGCCGCAATTTTTCCATCCTCTACACTCTAATTTATCCGCCGTTCAAACTCTATTTTGTAAAACCGATCAAGCAAAAATGTTGCATTTTGGCGTTGATGAAGTCTTCCAAACTAATGAGGGCAACATTCAAGTTGTTTACCTAAGAACTGCATCTTGTACGCCGACTTGGTCGAGCAATCTTTGTTGTTGATAAGCTTTCCATGCAATTGAATCCAGGGCATTGGGCTCTAGATTGACATTTTGAAGCATCTTCTTAAGCCGGCAGAATAGAATAATATGATGGATAACAGAGACCATCTCGCAAAGAATCTTGCATATTGATTTGGAACAAGTTGATTTGTGGTATAGACATGTCTAATGCTACCAATCTTTATAAGAACTCACTTGCGTCTTAGCAACAGGGGAGGAAAAACACGTTAATAAGAACATGCATTTTTTCTACAAACATATTTATCGCTGTCTTTTTTTTGAAAAGAGTATATATTAATATCACAAGGATACCAATTATACCCAGCCTCTGCAATAACGCATGCCCTAGCGGCCCTACGGTTGCACACAACTCAAAAGAAAGAATAATTACAAAAAAGAAAAGTCCCGCTATAGAGAACTAATCCTCAAAGCAACGACATTGACACCATCAGAACAACACCAGTAGTCCTCCACTCCAATAACAACGCCTTTGAAAGGATACGGATGTCGCCTAGAGGGGGGTGAATAGGCGAATAAAACTTTTCCTAGAGTGTCTCAACAAAGGCGGAATAAAACTAGTGTTTACTTTGTAAAGCACAACCTAGAACAGCTAAGGTTCACCTATGTGCACCAACAACTTATGCTAAGCAATACAAGCAACAAAGTGATAGCAAGATATATATTACTTCAAGCACGAAGGCTATCACAATGTAAAGTGCATAAGTAAGGAGCTCGGGTATAGAGATAACCGAGGCACGCGGGGACAACGATATTTTACCGAGTTCCTCCCAACATGGAGTACGTCTCGTTTGCAGAGGGGGTGGTATCAAACCACCAATGCCACAAAAGGCCTCCCTTATTCTTCGGTGAATCTCACCCCAATGGGATCGATCCACACTTCCACTATCGGTGCACTTGTCGGTGGCAACCGGAACTTCTCACAAGGTTGGGTCACTTCTCCACAACTTAATTGGAGGCTCCCAACAAACGCCACCAAGGCCACAACGCCACCAACGCCACAAAACCGTCTAGGGTTCCAAGAACCCAAGAGGGACTAGCTCCAATGAGTAAAACAAACCAAATCCTCCAAGGAGAACTCAAACCGATGCACCAAATGCAATGGCAAGAACACAAGAAGTGCTCAAATCCTTCTCTCCCAATTTCCACCAAAGCTACAAAAGCTTGCGGGGAATAAGAGAGGAAGACCAATGGAGGAAATCCACAAAATACTCCAAGATCTAGATCCCAAGATGTTCCCCTCACTTAGAGGAGAGATGGATTGGTGGGATTGTAGATATAGATCTCCTCTTTCAAATCCCTAAAGTATATGCAAGAAAAAAGGGAGGGATTGAAGGGGGAGTAAGCTCAAGAGGGTCAAGAATGGAGGAGAAAGCCTGTAAAACTCGAGCGAGGCCATTGGGGAAGAAGGGCCCCTTTTTATAGGCCCAAAGATTTCTGTCATTTACGCCGTTGGGAAAAAGTCGACGAGACTCCGGTCTATACCGAGATTCGCCAATCTCCGGACCAGCCTCCAGACCGCCCATCTGAATGACCTGGGCCATCCATGACCCAACAAGACCGGAGACTCCGGTCTTCCAACACCGGAGACTCCGTACTGAGCCAACACCGGAGACTCCGGGGTAGCCTCCGGACACCCATACAGTATGTCCCAGCCCGGATTCTGAAGTCATCACCGGAGACAATTCCGAAAACTCCAGACCACACCGGAGACTCCGGTCCACGCAGACCGGAGTCTCCGGTCTGGACCAAATAAGAGGCAAACTTCAAATAGCGATATCTAAAGTTTGAAAACTCCGATTGACCTGAAACCAATTTTGTTGTAAAGAGGACAACAAGAGGTACCCAATATTGGATACCACCAAGAGAGAACATTTCATGTATTATAAAGTGAGATACCTCTCTTGGTGAGAAACCGGAAAACCGCAAAGATCAAAAACGCAATATGATATAAAAGGGAAATCCGTTTTTGATGAACTAAAGCTTGTTATGAATATTACCACAAGCTCTAGAACCTTATATGGATAAGATCCAAATAAAAACCAAGAAAGTATTATGCAAAGTATGCAAAGGTTTGAGCTCTCTCTAAAAGATATGATCGAGTTACTCACTTGAGAGCCCCTCTTGATAGTACGGTTATCTATCCTATAAACCGGTCTCCCTAAATAACATCCCGAGACCGGTAAAAAAGAAACCCTATCAAGATCATACCTTTGCCTTGCGCATATTCCACTTGATTATGATGTATACAGTCTTGTCCTTCTCAAGATGGAACACCTTTCTTGATTGCTCTTATACGCACTTGCTTGATGAAGACTTGCAAGTTACTCCCCCATACAACATGGGGAAACCTTTACTTTGACCTTGTCTTCATCGATCCATGATAACTGATGATGGCAAGATTCAACCATGAGATCTTCTAGATATTGGACATCTTTAGCTTGCACATCATTTCTTCTTTTCTTCATTATGTTGATGCCTTGAAGGTGCACCAGAGATATTACTCCATCTTATTCTTCAAGACATACTTGCCATAGGTTTAACTCTCACATGACCAATCTGTGGATCACTCTTTGAACACCTTGGTCGCCACTTGATCCTCTTCACTTTCTTCTTCTCCAAACCTTGAAGCCAACATATGGTTCAAGCATTGCCTATGAACAATTCCTACAAGTACAACTTGATACAAGTATTAGTCCATAGAGATTGTCATTAATTACCAAAACCACACATGGGGCCCACATGTTCTTTCAGCCTTCAAGAAGGAAATAGTGCCCAAGCGCCATCGTTGCCCGAGCAAAGATCATAGGTTTTCACCCTGGAGAAAGTCCTCATTTACAAAACAATGCCTTCAACAAGGTCATTGCGAGGCACAACACGTTAAGACCAGACCTTGGATTTTCACCATGCAAGGTAAGACTGGGAACTCCCCCTGTGTTGTCTTCCTGCACCAATAGTCGCTGCAACGAGCCTCAGATCACGCAGTCAGTTCTCCATCACCACAAGAACAAAAATCACCATCGCTACCCTCATATTTCTGCTTTCTTGACATTCTTCGTATCTGACTTCACCATGGCTCTAAGAATGACACTTGGTGGGAACAAACAATAGAGCTTCGCAACGCTTCCACTGAAACCAAACGGCCAGAAAAACAAGATGCGCACAACCGAATACCTTCCGATCCAGCAATCTCCAGGCATGATACGCCCATGGGAGTTCGGTGGCCTTTCTTCAACCCCGCCCTCCTGCACTAGATCAAAGAGAGCGTAGCAGAATCGCAGCGATTTGTTCGCAAAAAAGAAACCAAAAAGATCCAGCAATCTCCGGGCATGATCGCCCATGGGAGTTAAATCGGGAAACTTCCTCCACCGTCCGCTTCCTCGATCCGCGCGACCCACGCCGCCCGACCTCGAGCACGATACACCGCTCCATGCAGCCTTCGCCGCGGTAGGGTGGCGCCACCTAGCGAGACGCGGCGCCGCACGCACGCCGCTGCCGGTCGTCGATCTTGGCCCGCGCCTAGATCTGCGAACCAGGGGGAGAAGAAGGCCCCCGCCGCCATCGACACCGAGCGGCTTTGCCGCCGGCGCGTCCCGGCGGCGGCGAGGAGGGAGGAGCGGAAGGGGAAGACGGCTCGACGGTGGCAGTGGGATTCCTCCCGGTCGCTCGCAAGAGCGACGCGGGAGGGGTACGTACGTACGTCTCGGGTGTGTCTCGTGAGGACCCCTGCTGATCAGGCCTTTATCGCCGTCTCTTAAAATCAAGGGGAAAATAACGCTATACAGAAAAATAGCATCGACCTTAAAATATGCTATTAGTGTGATATAGCATGCTATTAGCGAGACATTATATATTATGAATAATTCAATGTGGCTTCTTCAAATATGCTGTAGCGAGGCAATTAGCCAAAATAGTATGCTATTTTTCTGTGTTTAAGATCCCTGTTAAATCCCTTGCTCATTGTCTAACTAGACATATACTCCCTCTGTTTTAAAATATAAAATGTTTTAGCTTTGTGAAGCAAATGTATTTAAACTTCTTTTAGTATGTAGGTTCACTCATGTTTGAAGTGAATCTATACACTAAAACAAGTCTAGATATATTTTCTTCACAAACCTAAAACATCTTATATTTTAAAATGGAGGGAGTACATTTTTTTTATAAATTTTTGAGTTAAGTAAAAACGAGTCTTTGTCAAAAATAAATGTAGTCAAGGAAGGATTTGTGGCACCCCAACTCAGTGGAGCTCGATTCTTCAGAATTTTGATAATAGTATTTTAGAGTTTCAAACAAATCGAAAACTAATTTCGTGTATACACACCTTATGTATACTTATGTCTTTTTTATGTATCCTAGAATACAATATATTTTAAAAATAAAGAGATAAATGTAATCAAGAGCTAGAAATCCCTACTCGTTTGTAAGATATAAACGATTGAGACGGTGAAAATCTTGGTGACGTAAGAAGCGTCCGTACCCCTTCGCCTTCAAGGAACCCGAGGAGGCAATTAGGATTCTCGTGACTCATGTCGATGCTGTCGGCGATCTGTCCCACTCTTGTGGCCTTCGGGCCATGGAGGCAGGGTGGATCTCGACCTCCGTTGGCGGGAGTGTTGGAGATATGCCCTAGAGGCAATAATAAATGTAGTTATTATTATATCTTTGTGTTTATAATAAATGTTTACATTCATTCTATAATAGTATTAACAAGGAAACATTGATACTTGTGTGATTTGTAAACTTAATTTGAAGTCCCTAGTATAGCCTCTATACTTCACTAGCTTGTTGGTTGATTAATGATTGTGGTTTCCCTATCATGAACATTGAGATGTTATCAACAACAAGATCATATCGTTAGGAGAATGATATGGTGGACATACTCCTATAGATAAGCGTAGCATAAAGATCAAGTCATTTCAATAGTTCAATTGCTATATGCTTTCTGATACATAGTAACCTAATTCCTTCGACCATGAGATCATGCATATCACCTTTACGGATGGATGCTTTGATGACATCAAACACCACACCGTAATCGGGTGGCTATAAAGGTGGCATTGAGTGTTCGGAAAGTATTGGTTGAAACACATGGATCAAGAGTGGATTTGTCCATCCATATGACGGATAGATATACTCGGGCCCTCTCGGTGGAATGTCATCCAATTAGCTTGCAAGCATGTGACTGGCTCACAAGGGATCACATATTCAGGAACGAGAAAAGAGTACTTATCGGTAACGAGGTTGAACTAGGTATGCGAGATACCGACGATCATAACCTCGGATAAGTAAACTATCGTGAGACAAAGGGAAATTGGTATCGTATGTAATTGGTTCATTCGATCGCAAAGTAATCGTAGAAATATGTGGGAGCCATATGAATTTCCAGATTCCTCTATTGGTTATTGTTAGAAGTGTCTCGATCATGTCCGCATAATTCACGAACCGTAGGGAGACACACTTAAGGATTCGACGTTGTTTGAGTAGTTATGGTATTATGAGAAAGAGGCCGAATGTTGTTCGGAGTCTCGGATGGGATCCGGGATATCACGAGGTGATCCTGAATGGTCCGAGAATAAGATTCATATAAGGAAAGTCCCGTTTGAGTTCGGAAATGATTCCTGTTTTCATCGGGAATGTTCTAGAAGGTTCATTGTCCGCACTCCGGGGAGGGTACATGAATGTGTCATTACATATTGAATGATTGCATCATGTACTAAGTGTTCTTGTTGTTCCAAATAAAGGATTAAATTGAATCCTAAAACAGAAAAGTCAAATTGCCAGTTTGAAAGTCAAACGGCTAAAACAAGAAACTGTGGGAAACAAGCAAGAGGAGGCAAAACCGACTTTGGGGAGGAGTCCCTCCTATCCAATCCGGCGCGCCACCCAAGGCCGACTTGGGGAGGGACTCCCCTCCCCTTGGCCGCCCCTCCCACCTATAAAAGGAGGGCAGGCCTCCTCTAGACACAAGTTCTTATCCTCTAATCTCCGGTTTAGAGCCGTTTTGGTTTAGAGCTTCTAATTGCCCTAGCCTTGGTTTAGAGCCTTCTAATTGGTGTGTCTAATCCCTAGACCACTAATAGCCTCTCTCATACTCCACCATACTCGCCTCCGCTTAAGGCGGCTCCTGCGAGATCTCCTCTACTTCCGTACCACGCCTTTTGTCAGGAATCGCGAGGAGAGTGCTACAACCTCCATTGCTTGCTGGAACAAGGGAGAGGAAGGTCTTCGTCGAAAATCGAACGTGTGACCGATCATGAAGCGCTGTGACGCAGGAAGGATCTTCTACACGATCTTGAGATCGGGAAGAGTACGACTACATCACCCACGAGAATCCGCTCTCGTTAAACACTTTGGAATCTTCGAGGTGTTATTCCATCGACTCGTTGCTACAATCTAGTAGATAGATCTTGGCTTGTTTGTTTGTATGCGATAGAAATTTTTTGTTTTCCATGCTACGAACCCTACAAAGGGTATCGAGCCGTGTCTATATGTAGATCTGCAGACGAGTAGAACAATGGTCATTGGGCGTTGATGCTTTATTGTCGATTGCTTCTTGTGTACTTTGCATCTTGCGGTATGTTGGGATGAAGCGGCCGGGCTAACCTTACATGACATCGTTCATGAGACTTGCTCCACGCTTGACATGCAACTTGTATTGCATAAGTGGCTTTTATGGTGCTGTTTCTCCTAGCATAGTTAAGATCCAATTTACAACGGGTGATCAACAATGCTAGTATCAATGTTGTGTTTCTTGTTCGTAAGTTAGAACGACACTTATTGAAATCCCCAAACCACGTAAAATATGCAAATAAAGTAGAGGCGTCTAACTTTGTTTTGCGGGGTGTCTTGATGATGTGATATGGCCATGATTGTGATTATATTTGATGTATGCAATATTCCTTATTGTAAGTTGGCAGGCGGGAGCCATATGGTTGTCTTTAATTTATGTTAAGACCCGTGTCTATTCAAAGTAGTTGTAATAGTTGAAGCGGTGGGCGACAACCATGGAGAAGCGTCATTGACCTTGATGCAATGCCGGTGATGATGGAGATCATGTTCATGCTTGAAGATGGAGATCGGAAGCACAAAGAAGAAAGACCATATCATATCACATATTATTGAATTGCATGTGATGTTAATCCTTTATGCATCTTGTATTGCTTAGTAGGCAGCGGTAGCATTATAAGATGATCCCTCATGCACATGAATTTCAAGTCATAAAGTGTTCACCCTTAGTTAGCACCGTTGCTAAAGCTTGTTGTTTCGAAGCACCACGTGATGATCGGGTGTGTTAGATTCTGCAAGTGTATACAACGTGAGCAAGCCAGATTTGCTCATGCGGAAACTAAGGTTTGATCTTGACGAGCCTAGCATGTACATACATGGTCTCGGAACACGAATCACCGAAAGGTAAAGCATGAATCATATAGTAGATATGATGAACATGACGATTGTTCGCCATTGAAACTATATCAACTCTCGTGATGATCGGTGTTGATGTAGTGGATTTGGTTCGTTTGATCACTAAAACAATGTGAGGGATGTTGTTTTGAGTGGGAGTTCACCTAGTTTAATTACTTAATTAATTTGAACTCAATTTGTCATAAACTTAGTCTAAACTATTGCAAATATGTTGTAGATCAATGGCAGCCCCTACCATCAATTTTAATGCGTTCCTTGTAGGGGTTCGTAGCATGGAAAACAAAAATTTTCTATCGCATACAAACAAACAAGCCAAGATCTATCTACTAGATTGTAGCAACGAGTCGTTTGGAATAACTTACCCTCGAAGATTCCTAAGCGGTTAACGAGAGCAGATTCTCGTGGGTGATGTAGTCGTACACTTCCGATCTCAAGATCGCGTAGACGATCCTTCCTGGCGCACGTTCGGCGGCGCTCATGATCGGTCTGCGTTCGATTACTTTCAAGACCTTCCTCTCCCTTGTTCCAAAAGAGCGGAGGTTGTAGCACTCTCCTCGCGATTCCTGCGACTGTGGCGTGTCTGGGAAGTAGAGGAGATCCCAAAGGCTTCGCCTTAAGCCGGTGCGGTATGGTGGAGCTTATGAGAGAGGCTATTAGTGGTCTAGTAATTAGACACACCAATTAGAAGGCTCTAAACCAATTAGAAGGCTCTAAACCGTTGGCTAAAGCAATTAGAAGCTCTAAACCAAAAGCGGCTCTAAACCGGAGATCTAGAGTAGAAAGTTATGTGTCTATGGGAGGCCCTGCCTCCTTATATGGGAGGGGTTCCTTGGCGCGCCAGGAGGGAGGAGTCCCTCCCAACTCGGCCTAGGGCTTGGGCGCCGACGGAGGTCAACTCCTCCTCCAAAGTTGGTTCCAACTCCTCTTGCTTGTTCCCCGTTTCTTGTTTTGGCGGTTTGACTTTCAAACTGGACATTTGACTTTTCTTTTAGGATTCAATTTAATCCTTTATTTGGGACAGCAAGAACACTTAGTACATGATGCAATCATTCAATGAGCAATGACACATTCATGTACCCTTCCCCGGTCTTGGACAATCCTAACCTTCTAGAACATTCGATGAAAACAGGAATCATTCCCGAACTCAAAGCGGGACTTTCCTTATATGAATCTTATTCTCGGACCATTCCGGATCACCTCGTGATATCCGGATCCCATCCGAGACTCCAACAACATTCGGTCTCTTTCTCATAATACCATAACTACTCAAACAACGTCGAATCCTTAAGTGTGTCTCCCTACGGTTGTGAATTATGCGGACATGATCGAGACACTTCTCCAACAATAACCAATAGAGGAATGAAATTCATATGGCTCCCATATTTCTCGATTACTTTGCGATCGAATGAACCACTTACATACGATACCAATTTCCCTTTGTCTCACGATAGTTTACTTATCCGAGGTTATGATCGTCGGTATCTACGCATACCTAGTTCAACCTCGTTGATAAGTACTCTTTTCTCGTTCGATATGTGATCCCTTGTGAGAGTCACATGCTTGCAAGCTAATTGGATGACATTCCACCGAGAGGGCCAGTATATCTATCCGTCATGAGGATGGACAAATCCCTCTTGATCCATGTGTTTCAACCAATACTTTCCGAACACTTAATGCCACCTTTATAGCCACCCGATTACGGTGTGGTGTTTGATGTCATCAAAGCATCCATCCTAAAGGTGATATGCATGATCTCATGGTCGAAGGAATTAGGTTACTATGTATCAGAAAGCATATAGCAATTGAACTATTGAAATGACTTGATCTTTATGCTACGCTTATCTATAGGAGTATGTCCACCGTATCATTCTCCTAATGATATGATCCATTGTTAATAACATCTCTATGTTCATGATCGAAACCATGATCATATATTAACCAACAAGCTAGTTTAACAAGAGGCTTTACTAGGGACTCTTATTTTAGTTTACAAATCACACAAGTATTAATGTTTCCGTTTAATACAATTTTAGCATGGTATGTAAACATTTATCATAAGTGTGAAGATATGATAATAACCACTTTATTATTGCCTCTTGGGCATATCTCCAAGTCTCCCACTTGCACTAGAGTCAATAATCTAGTTTCAAACCTTTGTGTATTCAACACCTATGGCTTTCGATGTTGTATGTACACGATTGCTAGTGGTCAGCGATCTCCGGATCGACACTTCGGTCGTGTGTAATTGCATGTCTTTGCGTCTCTGCATCACTCGTTCTCTAATGAGATGGCTTTGTATAAATTTGGTCTTTCGGTGTGACCTTTAGCTCTTTGGGGTTAAAACATGTTGATAATATTGTCGCACAATATATCTTCATAGTATTATCCCTCATGAACTACACCTAGTTTGATAACAAACTACTTGACACAAATGCCCTCTTTTTCGCTATAATAGCGATCATATACTTAGCCTTTTGTTGTAGTATCTGTCACAATGTATTAACTTTGGAACTCATCCAAATCCATTATGGAACTCACTTTCCATTATATTGTGCCACCCTTTGTTTAAATTGAGATACACTTAATTTGTACTTTGTGACAAAACTAGTATCAATGTAGTACTTTTACAATGAACTAACCATCTATTTGTCACTTCTACAAATATTATACTCTTAGTTCTTCCAAAAGATCATAAGAATATCCTTACTATTGTCCAATGATCATCTTACGAATCATTACGGTATATGCTCACAACATTTAGAGCATAGGACATATCTGGATTTGTACATATCACTATGATTGATATAAATACTCTTTGTGATTTCATACATCAAGTATCAATCTATACTTGATTATTTGTTTCACTTTACCAAATGTCAATACACTTGAATATATCATCAACATTGAACTCTTTCAATCCTTTCTGTGTGACAAGAACCTCTCTTATAGTTTCTATATTGAACTCATTCAATATCTTGTCTATGTACTTCTGGCACAACCATATTAGCGTCTATTGATGCCAAATATTTAGGTTTTGCCTAAGTCTTTCATCGGTATGAAATTCTTAATATGTGTTAATAAAAGATACATTATTTCCAATCAACAATATGTCTTCCACATAATGTATTAGAAACATGTCTTAGCGCTCCCACTTAATTTCTTGCAAATGCAAGCATCTTCATTGTCTCTAATGAACTTTTTTTAAACTCCTTTAACAGTTTCATCATAGTGAAGATTCCAACTCCGCGATGCTCACTTCAACCATTGAAGTTTGCATATGCTTTTAGCATCCTTTGAATTAACAAAACCTTATGGACCGTGTTATGCACATGTCCTAGGTAACGATTCTATTAGAAGAACTTGTTTTGTTTATTCAACTACCATACAACAAATTATATGTAGTGGTTGCTACATTAATCCGTCTAGACTAAATATCACTATGACAGATCAAATCTTGTCATAGTCAACCTTTGAACATTGTTGTGAACTCTTTCCCAACATGTCGACTATTTCATAGATGTAAAACATCCATGTCTATTTCTTTATAGATCCAGACACAACTGTAAGGTCTTACACCTTTCTCGAGGGTCCTTCAAGTTCAAAACTTGATTTTCTCGTGTATGGAACTATCACGGATTTTATGGCTTCAAGCCATTTGGCGAGTCAGGGCCCATCATCGCTTCTTTGCATGTAGTCGGTTCATTATTCTCAAATAATGATTCAACCCTCAAATCTTGGTATTTGATTGTTTATCTGACCTACTTGTTTCAATAGGAACTTGGATCTTCGTGACCACAACCTTTGAGGTCGTGAGCCATGAGCATTGTTCTTGCCTCAAACACTTTTCAGTGCCAAGCAACTTCTGCATATAGCTAAGGTTCTTTCAACCTTATCAAAGTTCTATTGTCCTCCCACTTTACTTTACTTTTCACGAAAACTTCCTTCTAAAAGAAACTTGACGTTCTAAGCGACAAACACTTTTGTCTCCGGTGTTATGGAGAAATACTTAACAAAGACAGATTCATCCGACTTTGGTTGCAAACATCTTTCTTATGTATAGCATACCAATGTTTAAGAAAGGACTACTTGGGTTTTATCCCAAACCATAACCTTATATGGTGTCATTTCAGCGGATTATGATGAAGCTCTTTTTTGGAAAAGCGGTAATCTCTAAAGCTTTTAATCTTTAAAATATAATGGCGTTTTATGAATTACACCTTCGATCTTACCATGTCAAACAAGGTTTAATTACATATCTCGAACACTCCATACTCTTATGGTGTTTCGGGAAAATGCAAATCCACGGAACGATTCCTTAAATCTTAGGTATTATGCTAAACTCTGTAACTCAAATATCTTCCTTTATGATCTTATCATAAACTATTTATATTCTTGTTACAATGATTTTACACTTCATCTCGGAAGTCTTTGAACTTTTCAAATGTTTCATACTTCATCCTTATTAAGTAAATATTCATATATTCACTCAAATTTTCGGAGAAAGCACATGAAGTTGAAATCCATCGCTCTTGACTACATAATGGACTTCGTACAACAATATGTACAAATTCAATAAGCTAGTCTTTCGTTCCTTTTGGCCTATGAACGAAGTTTTAATTATCTCTAGGAAAGTTTCACAAGCGTCATGTGATCAAAAATCAAAAGACTCCAAAATTCCATCCACATGGAGTTTCTTCATGTGTTCTTTCAAATATAATTTAAGCGATGTCACTTCCTAAGTGACCTTTCAATCAATTTGTCTTTCGACATTTTTAGCACTAGTTTTATGGATGTGACTTCTCCAACGAGATTTGTGAATCATCCATCTTTTATGGATTCTGCAATTATTTGAACAACCCTTTTGTTCTCATAATACTGATAAAACAAATCTTGAAGGCAAGCTTTGATGTTTTAACGAGCAACACAATAACCCTTTATTTGTTCTCGATGAACATCACATATTCTTTACTAGTTACTTAGGCCATTGTAGTTCATGAATTACATTGTTTTGTATGACGATTCATACCAACAAATTCAGTATTAAATACTTAAGAACCACATTGTTTAATAAGCAAAGAATATAGCCATAACATGTATATCATATATATACTTAAACCGAACAATTCTAGTCTTTTCCTTTACGCCATATATTTATGAGATTCTCTTTCGTATTTCCTTTTACATTTGAAAGAATCTATCAACATCAACAGTGAGTCATACATATGACACATAGTCCAAAGCGTGTATAGTTAAATACCAATGTCTTTGGACTTGCACTTTAGTAGATTACCATCATCAAATGTTTGGTGTTCTTTCAAATTCCTTTCTCTAGTAATCTCTTGGTGTAGTAAACATTTTACCTACATCAAATATTCACCCTTATCATGGATTTGTCCATGATCAAGTTACTTTTAGCTTGTAACGGTGAATCATGAGTATAATGTTGTTCTCCAAAACCTTTTGGAGGATTAGGACAACTAGTGTCTCCAACCTTTTGCAAATTCTCATCAAATATGAGAACATGACTTTTGTCATATTATACTCTATCATGTTGTAACCAAAACTTCGTTTCAGATATCACAATATCTTCCACACATCATGGTTTCTGAAACAACTCTTTCGGATCCTAGATAACCTTGATATTAAGACAATCCTTTGAATATCAAGAATCATGGAGACAAACATGATACTTATATACTAACATTGGAATTGTTACTCTTGTTTTAATACCAATTATTAAACTTCATGGAGTAACCAGAACTTACTGAAAGTTTGCAATAGGACTTTTAAACTTTAGATTAACACTTCAAAACAATACGATACCGTTAAATAAAAGTAACTAACCAGAATTCTATAGCTCTATCATCTCAATTATAACTAAGCGCAAGGTGGTAAGCGGATGCCAATGACTGACAACTATGCAAATTCACTTTGATTTAGTTTATGATAAATTGAGTTCTAATTAATAATTAAATTAATATAGGTGAACTCCCACTCAAAACAATATCCCTCACATTGTTTTAGTGATCACACGAACCAAATCCACCACATCAAAACCGATCATCACGAGAGTTGATATAGCTTCAATGGCGAACAATCGACATGCTCATCATATCTACTATATGACTCATGCTCTACCTTTCGTAATCCGTGTTCCCGAGGCCATGTCCGTACATGCTAGGCTCGTCAAGATCAAACCTTAGTTTACGCATGAGCAAATCTGGCTTGCTCACGTTGTATACACTTGCGAATCTAGCACCCGATCATCACGTGGTGTTTGAAACAACAAGCTTTAGCAGTGCTAACTAAGGGTGAACACTTTATGATTTGAAATTCATGTGCATGAGGGATCATCTTATAATGCTACCGTCGTCTACTAAGCAATACAAGATGCATAAAGGATTAACATCCCATGCAATTCATAATATGTGATATGATATGGCCTTTTCTTCTTTGTGCTTCGATCTCCATCTTCTAGCACGAACATGATCTCCATCATCACCGGCATTGCATCAAGGTCAATGGCGCTCTCCATGGTTGTCGCCCACGGCTTCAACTATTACAACTACTTTGAATAGACACGCGAATCTTAACATAAATTAAAGACAACCATATGGCTCCTGCCGGTTGCCAACTTACAATAAGGAACATTGCATACATCATATATAATCACAATCATGGCCATATCACATCACAACACACCCCTGCAAAACAAAGTTAGACGCCTCTACTTTATTTGCATATTTTACGTGGTTTGGGGCTTTCAATAAGTGTCGTTCTAACTTACGAACAAGAACCACAACATTGATACTAGCATTGTTGATCACCCGTTGTAAATTGGATCTTAACTATGCTAGGAGAAACATGCACCCGCAAAGCCACTTATGCAATACAAGTTACATGTCAAGCGTGGAGCAAGTCTCATGAACGATGTCATGTAAGGTTAGCCGGGCGCTTCATCCCAACATACCGCAAGATGCAAAGTACACAAGAAGCAATCGACAATAAAAGCATCAACGCCCTGATGACCATTGTGTTCTACTCGTGCAACAGATCTACATATAGAACCGGCTCGATACCCTTTGTAGGGGTTCGTAGCATGGAAAACAAAAATTTTCTATCGCATACAAACAAACAAGCCAAGATCTATCTACTAGATTGTAGCAACGAGTCGTTTGGAATAACTTACCCTCGAAGATTCCTAAGCGGTTAACGAGAGCGATTCTCGTGGGTGATGTAGTACACTTCCGATCTCAAGATCGTGAGCGATCCTTCCGGCCATCGCGTTAAACAGCGCTCCTGATCGGTCACGTTCGACTCGGCGAAGACCTTCCTCTCCTTGTTCCGAAAGCGGCGGAGGTTGTAGCACTCTCCTCGCGATTCCCGGCAACTGTGGCGTGGTCTAAGTAGAGGGAGATCCCGCAGGCCTTAAGCTTGAAGCGGTATGGTGGAGCTTATGAGAGAGGCTATTAGTGGTCTAGTAATTAGACACACCAATTAGAAGGCTCTAAACCAATTAGAAGGCTCTAAACCGTTGGCTAAAGCAATTAGAAGCTCTAAACCAAAAGCGGCTCTAAACGGAGATCTAGAGTAGAAAGTTATGTGTCTATGGGAGGCCTGCCCCTCCTTATATGGGAGGGGTTCCTTGGCCAGGAGGAGGAGGGAGTCCCTCCCCAACTCGGCCTAGGGCTTGGGCGCCCTGGAGGTCAACTCCTCCTCCAGTTGGTTCCAACTCCTCTTGCTTGTTTCCCACAGTTTCTTGTTTTGGCGTTTGACTTTCAAAGCTGGACATTTGACTTTCTGTTTTAGGATTCAATTTAATCCTTTATTTGGGACAGCAAGAACACTTAGTACATGATGCAATCATTCAATGAGCAATGACACATTCATGTACCCTTCCCCGGTCTTGGACAATCCGAACCTTCTAGAACATTCGATGAAAACACGGAATCATTCCCGAACTCCAGCGGGACTTTCCTTATATGAATCTTATTCTCCGGACCATTCCGGATCACCTCGTGATATCCGGATCCCATCCGAGACTCGAACAACATTCGGTCTCTTTATCATAATACCATAACTACTCAAACAACGTCGAATCCTTAAGTGTGTCTCCCTACGGTTCGTGAATTATGCGGACATGATCGAGACACTTCTCCTAACAATAACCAATAGAGGAATCTGGAAATTCATATGGCTCCACATATTTCTCGATTACTTTGCGATCGAATGAACCACTTACATACGATACCAATTTCCCTTTGTCTCACGATAGTTTACTTATCCGAGGTTATGATCGTCGGTATCTCTGCATACCTAGTTCAACCTCGTTACCGATAAGTACTCTTTTCTCGTTCTGGTGATATGTGATCCCTTGTGAGCCAGTCACATGCTTGCAAGCTAATTGGATGACATTCCGAGAGGGCCAGTATATCTATCCGTCATGAGGATGGACAAATCCCACTCTTGATCCATGTGTTTCAACCAATACTTTCCGAACACTTAATGCCACCTTTATAGCCACCCGATTACGGTGTGGTGTTTGATGTCATCAAAGCATCCATCCATTAAAGGTGATATGCATGATCTCATGGTCGAAGGAATTAGGTTACTATGTATCGTAAAGCATATAGCAATTGAACTATTGAAATGACTTGATCTTTATGCTACGCTTATCTATAGGAGTATGTCCACCGTATCATTCTCCTAATGATATGATCCTGTTGTTAATAACATCTCTATGTTCATGATCAGGAAACCATGATCATATATTAACCAACAAGCTAGTTTAACAAGAGGCTTTACTAGGGACTCTTATTTTAGTTTACAAATCACACAAGTATTAATGTTTCCGTTTAATACAATTTTAGCATGGTATGTAAACATTTATCATAAGTGTGAAGATATGATAATAACCACTTTATTATTGCCTCTTGGGCATATCTCCAACATTCCTAGAGAAAGAAAAGTTGAAAACAATGGATGCAACTTCGCGGATTGGTTCCGCAATTTGAGGATTGTCCTCACAGCTGGTAATTTGACCTATGTCTTTGGATGCACATTGGGTGACCACCCTGCGGTGATGCTCGATGAAGTAAAGAATGTTTACCTCGCTCGGAAGAATCGGTACTCCATAGTTCGATGTGCTATCTTGTATGGTTTAGAATCGGAGCTTGAGAAAGGTTTGAAGAGTCGGACCCATATGATATTGTCGAGGATCTCAAATTGATTTTTGAGACTCATGCGGCAATTGAAAGCTATGAGGCTTGAAAAGTTCTTTAAGCGCAAGATGGAAGAGGCTCAGTCGGTGAGCATGTGCTTAAGATGTCTAGGCACGCAAACAAACTTCAAAGCTTGGGTATAGTGATTCCTAATGCTTTGGGGATTTACCGTGTCCTCCGATCAACGCCACCAAGTTACAGGAACTTTGTGATGAACTACAACATGCGAACATGAACAAAGAGTTGCAGGCTGTTTGCTATGTTAAAGTCTGCAAGTGGAGATCAAGAAAGAGCACCAAGTGTTGTTGGTCAATAAGACCACCAAATTCAAGAAAGGCAAGTCTAAGCGAAGGGACACTTCAAGAAGGGTGGTAAGAAAGTTACCACCACGCCGAAGAAGACCAAGGCTGGACCCAAGCACGATCTTGAGTGCTTTTAGTGCAAGGAGAAGGTCCTTTGGGCGGAATTGCCCAAAGTACTTGGCGGATCGAACGGCAACATCAAGAAGAAAGGTATATCGATATACATGTTATTGATGTGTATCTCACTAGTACTAAATAGTAGTGCACAGGTATTTGATCTTGGTTCGGTTGCTCATATTTGTAACTCAAACAGTCTTTGCGAATAAGCGGAAGCTAGCGAAGAACGAGGTGACGATGCGGCGTGGGAAGCGGATCAAAGGTTGATGTGATCGCCACGATTACGCTACCCTTCATCTACCATCGGGATTAGTTTTATACTTAAATAATTGTTATTTAGTGCTGTGTTGAGCATGAACATTATATTGGGATCTTGTTTATTGCGAGACGGTTACTTGTTTAAGTCGAGAATAATGGTTGTTCGATTTATATGAGTAATATGTTTTATGCACATGCACCTTTGATAGATGGTCTATTCTTATTGAATCTCGATGGTGGAAATACACATATCAACAACATTGAGGCTAAGCGTTTGAAATCAGCGATAATTAGACCTATATGTGGCCTTGTCGTCTTGGTCACATTGGAGTGAAGCGTATGAAGAAACTCCATTACGATGGACTTCTTGAATCACTTGATTTTGAATCACTTGAAAGATGCGAAGCATGTCGATGGGAAAAATGACTAAGACTCTATTTTACGGTATGATGGGAAGCTACGGACTTATTGGAAATCATACATACCGATGTGTGGTCCAATGAGTGTAGCATCGCGATGGTTATCGTTATGTTCTTACCTTCACGGATGACTTGAGTAGATATGGGTATATCTATTTCATGAAACATAAGTCCGAAACTTTCGAGAAGTTTAAGGAGTTTCAAAGTGAGGTAGAGAATCAACGTAACAAGAAGATTAAATTTCTACGTTCTGATTGTGGAGGTGAATATCTAAGTTACGAGTTTGGCGAGCATTTGAAGAAATACGGAATACTTTCACGATTGACACCGTGGAACACCACGGTAATGGTGTGTCCGAGCGTGTCGAACTCTCTTAGATATGGTTCGTTCTATGATGTCACTTACAGTTTCGCTATCATTTTGGGGTTATGCATTAGAAACAACCGCATTCACTTTAAATAGGGCACCGTCTAAATCCGTTGAAACGACACCGTATGAATTATGGTTTGGGAAGAAACCTAGATTGTCGTTCCTTAAAGTTTGGGGATCTGAAGCCTATGTAAAGAAGTTACAATGGGACAAGCTTGAACCCAAAGCGGAAAAATGCGTCTTCATAGGATACTGTGAAGGAAACTATTGGGTATACCTTCTATCATAGATCCAAGGCAAAATCTTCGTTGCCAGAATGGATCCTTTCTAGAGAAGAATTTCTCTCGAAAGAAGTGATTTGGAAGGAAAGTAGAACTCGACGAGGTTGTCGAACCTTCTCTCGAAATTGCGAGTAGCGCGGCACCGAAGAAGTTCTGTGGTGCTGCACCAATAAGAGAGGAAGCTAATGATGATGATCATGAAACTTGGTTGAAGTTGCTCTGAGCCTCGGAGGTCAACGAGAACTCGTACCACTCCAGTTGGTATGATCCGTTATGAGTGTCATGTTGGTGGACAACACCGATGACCCCGAGACATATGAAGCGATGATGAGCCCAGTTCAATAAATGGCAAGAAGCCATGAAATCCGAGATTGGATCCATGTACGAAAACCAAGTGTGGACTTTGGTGGACTTACCGGATGGTAGAAAGGTCATCGAGAACAATTGGATTTTCAAGAAGAAAACAGATCTTGATGGTAATGTTCTTTCTATAAAGCTCGACTTGTCGCATAAAGGGTTTCGACAAATTCAAGGAGTTGACTACGATGAGACTTTCTCACCCGTAGCGAAGCTAAAGTCTGAGGATTATGTTAGCAATCGCTTCATATTATGATTATGAGATATGGCAGATGGATGTCAAAACAGCATTCCTCTATGGAGATATTGATGAAGAGTTGTATATGATGCAACCCAAAGGTTTTGTCGATCCTAAAGATGCTAACAAGGTATGCAAACTTCAACGGTCCATCTATGGATTGAAGCAAGCATCCCGAAGTTGGAATCAACGTTTTGATAAGGTGATCAAAAGTTTTGGTTTTATACAAACTTATGGAGAAGCTTGTATTTACAAGAAAGTGAGTGGGAGCTCTGTAGCATTCTTAATACTATATGTGGATGACATATTGTTGATTGGGAATGATGTAGACCTTCTTAATAGTGTCAAGGAATATTTGAATAATAGTTTTTAAATGAAGGATCTTGGCGAAGCAGCTTACAATTAGGCATAAAGATTTATAGAGATAGATCGAAACGCCAAATATCATTTTCACAGAGTACATATTTGGACAAAGTTCTAAAGAGGTTTGGAATGGAAGAAAGCAAGAAAGGGTTCTTGCCCATGTTGCTAATCGACCTTGAGTAAAACTCAAAGTCCGACATCGGCGAAGATAGAGAAAGGATGAGTAAGACTCCTATGCCTCGACCATAGGATCTCTAATGTATGCCATGTTATGTACTAGACCGACATTGCATATCTTTGTTAGTTTAACTAGCAGATATCAAAGTGATCGAGTGGATCATTGGACAGTGATCAAAACATCCTTAAGTACTTGAGAAGAACTAAGGATATGGTTCTTTCTTATGGAGGTGATGAACATTTCGTTGTTAATGGTTACACCGATGCTAGTTGGAACACCGATCCGGATGATTCTAAATCACAATGGATACGATTTATTTTGAATGGTGCAAAGATTAGCGGAGGAGTGCAAAGCAAAGCGTTGTGGCGAGATCTTCAACTGAATCGGAATACATGGTCGCAGAGGCTTCACAAGAAGCGATATGGATGAAAGAGTTCATTACAGAGCTGGTGGTTCCTAATCTGTTGGACCCAATGTCTATCTCTTGTGATAACATGGGCCATAGCCAATGCGCAAGAACCAAGGTCACACAAGAAGTCAAGCATATCAAGCTGCGTTTTCACGCTATTCGAGAACATATCCGGGATGGGGATATAAAATTTGCAAAGTACACAAAGATCAATGTGGCGGATCCGTTGACTAAACCTCTCCGAGGGCAAAACATGACCAACACCAAACTGCCATGGGTGTTCGGTATATTACCATGTAATCTAGATTAGATGACTCTAGTGCAAGTGGGAGACTGTTGGAGATATGCCCTAGAGGCAATAATAAATGTAGTTATTATTATATCTTTGTGTTTATGATAAATGTTTACATTCATGCTATAATAGTATTAACAAGGAAACATTGATACTTGTGTGATTTGTAAACTTAATTTGAAGTCCCTATTATAGCCTCTATACTTCACTAGCTTGTTGGTTGATTAATGATTGTGGTTTCCCTATCATGAACATTGAGATGTTATCAACAACAAGATCATATCGTTAGGAGAATGATATGGTGGACATACTCCTATAGATAAGCGTACCATAAAGATCAAGTCATTTCAATAGTTCAATTGCTATATGCTTTCTGATACATAGTAACCTAATTCCTTCGACCATGAGATCATACATATCACCTTTACCGGATGGATGCTTTGATGACATCAAACACCACACCGTGGCGGGTGGCTATAAAGGTGGCATTGAGTGTTGGAAAGTATTGGTTGAAACACATGGATCAAGAGTGGGATTTGTCCATCCATATGACGGATAGATATACTCTGGGCCCTCTCGGTGGAATGTCATCCAATTAGCTTGCAAGCATGTGGCTCACAAGGGATCACATATCACGGGAGAGAAAAGAGTACTTATCGGTAGAGGTTGAACTAGGTATGCAGAGATACCGACGATCATAACCTCGGATAAGTAAACTATCGTGAGACAAAGGGAAATTGGTATCGTATGTAAGTGGTTCATTCGATCACAAAGTAATCGTAGAAATATGTGGGAGCCATATGAATTTCAGATTCCTCTATTGGTTATTGTTGGTATGTCTCGATCATGTCGCATAATTCACGAACCGTGGAGACACACTTAAGGATTCGACGTTGTTTGAGTAGTTATGGTATTATGAGAAAGAGACCGAATGTTGTTGAGTCTCGGATGGGATCCGGATATCACGAGGTGATCCGAATGGTCGGAGAATAAGATTCATATAAGGAAAGTCCGTTTGAGTTCGGAAATGATTAGGTGTTTTCATCGGAATGTTCTAGAAGGTTCGGATTGTCCGAACTCCGAGAGGGTACATGAATGTTTCATTACATATTGAATGATTGCATCATGTACTAAGTGTTCTTGTTCCAAATAAAGGATTAAATTGAATCCTAAAACAGAAAAGTCAAATTGCCGTTTGAAAGTCAACAGCTAAAACAAGCTGTGGGAAACAAGCAAGAGGAGGCAAAACCGACTTTGGGAGGAGTCCCTCCTCCAAGCCAGCGCCACCAAGGCCGACTTGGGAGGACTCCTCCCTTGCCGCCTCCCACCTATAAAGGAGGCGGGGCCTCCTCTGTACACACAAGTTCCTATCCTCTAATCTCCGGTTTAGAGCCGTTTTGGTTAGAGCTTCTAATTGCCCTAGCCTTGGTTTAGAGCCTTCTAATTGGTGTGTCTAATCCTAGACCACTAATAGCCTCTCTCATACTCCACCATACCGCTCCAAGGCGAAGCCTGCGAGATCTCCCTCTACTTAGGTACCACGTTGTCTTTGGAATCGCGAGAAGTGCTACAACCTCCATTTTCTTTGGAACAAGGAGAGGAAGGTCTTCGTCAATCACCGAACGTGTGACCAAGCTGCAGGAAGCAGCTAGCCTTGGGAAGGATCGTCTATACGATCTTGAGATCGGAAAATGCGACTACATCACCCACGAGAATCCGCTCTCGTTAAACACTTTGGAATCTTCGAGGGTAAGTTATTCCATCGACTCGTTGCTACAATCTAGTAGATAGATCTTGGCTTGTTTGTTTGTATGCGATAGAAAATTTTTGTTTTCCATGCTACGAACCCCTACAGGGAGGGCTTCGTTTTCCTTTTTTAGGATTAAGGTTTGGTGGGACGGCCCTCAAGTGGTGGCGGTGGTGTCTTCTTCAAAAAATTCTTATTCGGTTTCAGCCCCATCTCGACGACAACGTCGAGAAGCTTGTGGAAGTAGTGTGGTCCTGAAGGACTTCTTCTGACTGTGAAGATCTTCGGATCGTCAAGGGATTTCATCGGCAGTTTATTCCTCTTTTTCGTCTCCGAAACGGATGTGTCCTTCTGGGCCGGTTCGGCGACTCCCCTTCTGCAACCAACAACGTCAGACCGATTCTAGGAGGAGGATAGCAGCAGCGCAGCCTCGATACGGTATGGTGGTTGAAGATGAATGTCATCTTATTAATTTCGATATAATTTTCGTTTTTATTGAGATGTTTGATACCGCTTGTTGTTTCTTTTGATGCCAAAGTCTTATTATTAAAAAAAATTACCTTGGTGACATGGTAAGACGGATCAGTAAGGCAGTAAACACCGTCACTGGACTGGCCTCACTCTCAGGGCACCACTAGGCACGGACCAAGATCGTTGCCATCTGCCACGTCCGCACCATCGTGAAAAGGAGAGACCTCGACTGATGCAACTTGCAGGTCATACCAAAATCGTTGGTCAAGGAGGGGCCGGCCATTATATAAGAGCCGTGTCACTCGCTCCTGCTTCCCCATCTCCTGTCGCGCCCAAATATAACTTGCTTCCTTCTTCCTCCTCCAGTCCTCCTCTCCTCCTGACGCGGCGAGGCTAAAGGGAAAACGGAGAAATCAGCAGCCACGCAGAGATAGATCAGAAGGTATGCATCAAAGATACTTTTTTCTTTTTCATCTGGCAAATTTTAGTCGAGGCACTCTCGATCGGCCCCGTTTCGTCCTATCTCGTAGTGGCGGACAATTCTGGGTTCAAACTCGGATGCTTGTCTGTATCTGATCCATTCCGTAGCTGCCACATGCGCGCATGTTCTTGCCACTTGAGTCTATGCCTTACCGTGCTTAATTTCCTCCATCGATGTGATTGCTTACGTGCAGGTCAGTCAGCTGGTGGCTAACTATATAGACTTGACCGCTGCGAGTCTTGCCGGGGAGGGTGGGAGTTGCTTGGTCGCTTCGGGGCTCGGCGTGCGCGGAGACCGGAGATGATGGGAGGAGGGGTGGCGATGATGGATCCGGGCATGGCGTTCGCGGCGGCCGGCGACGGCGCGAAGGGGTTCGGGGTCTTTGGAGGCGGCTGCTTCATGGGCGAAAGCGACTTCATGAATCCGGCGCCGGCAGCAGCAGGTGCGCGAGAGCTTTCCGGACGACGAGCGACGACGACGACGACGACGTGGACGGCATCGAGGAGCTGGAGCGCCGCATGTGGCGCGACCGCATGAGGCTCAAGCGCCTCAGGAGCTGCAGCAGCGGCAGAGCCCGGCGGCGTCGGCGGGGGCGGCGACGGAACGGCAAGCAAGGGGCGGCGTCGGGCGTCGCTGCAGGACCAGCAGGCGCGGCGCAAGAAGATGTCGCGCGCGCAGGACGGGATCCTCAAGTACATGCTCAAGATGATGGAGGCCTGCAGCGCGCAGGGCTTCGTGTACGGCATCATCCCCGAGAACGGCAAGCCCGTGGGCGGCGCCTCCGACAACCTCCGCGCCTGGTGGAAGGAGAAGGTCCGCTTCGACCGCAACGCCCCCGCGGCCATCGCCAAGCACCAGGCTGAAACCGCTGAGCCGGGGGCCGACGGTGAACGCGGCGACGGCGCGGCGACGGCTGGGCCGCGGTCCCTGCACGAGCTGCAGGACACCACGCTGGGGTCGCTCCTCTCGTCGCTCATGCAGCACTGCAACCCGCCGCAGCGCCGGTACCCGCTCGAGAAGGGGGCCCCGCCGCCGTGGTGGCCGCGGGGGGCGTCCGAGGCGTGGTGGCCGGAGGCCGGCGTGCCGGACGACCTGGGCCCGCCGCCGTACAAGAAGCCGCACGACCTCAAGAAGGCATGGAAAGTCGCGGTGCTCACCGCCGTCATCAAGCACATGTCCCCCGACGTCGAGAAGGTCCGCCGCCTCGTGCGGCAGTCCAAGTGCCTGCAGGACAAGATGACCGCCAGGGAGATCGTCACCTGGCTCGCCGTGCTCAAGAGGGAGGAGGAGCTGCATCCTGGCGCTTGCCTTCCTGCGCCTTCCGCCGGTGGCGCGCTGTCGTTTGACGCCAGCTCCGGCGAGTACGATGTGGACTTGGTCTACGGCGAGGAGGCCGCGAACCAGATCAAGGCGCCCTCTGAGGTACCCGCGTTCGTAGACCTTACCATGGATGCCGGCATGAACAACCAGTTCCTGTTCATGCCGGCGGCGCTGATGAAGGAAGAAGCCATCGACTTCGACTTCGCCCACACCCAGAAGCGGAGCGCACCGTCGCCCACCGCCACAGTCGAGCCGGACAGCGACACCGCGTCTACACCTGCAACAACGCGCAGTGCCCGCACGGCGATCCGGCTCTCGGCTTCCTCGACCGCAACGCGCGCAACGACCACCAGTACGCCTGCAGGTACAACAACCCCGGCGCCGTCGAGACCAAGCCGCCGCCACCGGCCTTCTTCCCGGCGGCTCCTACAGCCCGCAGAGCCAGCAGCTGGCGGCTTCGACTTCGGCCTTCCCGTCGATGACCAGAGATGCCTCGCTGGGCTGATGAGCATGTACGACACCGGCGTGGCCGCGCACAGGGGCGTGAGCAACAACAACGCGGCAGCTCCGAGCATGCAGATCGGCGGGGGCGACCTTCTGGGGCCAATCTCGCTCGGTGGCGCGAACAACATGATGCAGCAGCAGCAGAGTCCGGCGTTCTTCGTCCGCGACGACGCGCCGTTCGGCATGGCGGCGCCGGAGCTGGGCAGGTTCGGTTCGGGTTTCGACGCGTCGGCGGTGGATTACGCCGGCGCCATGCAGCAGACGCGGCAGAAGCAAGTGGGACCCAACTGGTTCTACTGAACAACAATCAAGAAACCTCCCTTGATTAGCTTGTAGCTCTAGGCCATTAGAATTCATAAGGTTTTCATTCTCGATCAGGCCATGGCTTCTTTGTAACTTGTAAGGGCCATGTCCAGAACACTGAAATTCTTACCGAATCGAAACTATTTTTTTGCTAAATTCTTGAGGGATTCATGCGTTCATCCACCAGTTTAGTCGCAAAGATGATCAAACATTTTTAGTCAAAAAAAAGAGAAACTCATTGAACTCTTTTGCTCCTTTTTCTCCCTCGTGTGAGGTGCCTTTAGCTGATCTAGAAAAGCGCCCTTTCATGGACACCATGGGCTAGCCCCCTTTCTGATCAACTGTTCATTGACATTGTCGTTGGTGGCGATCCATCCGTCATCTCACTTGGCTAACCCATCACATGCTCCGCCGGAGCACCATGAATGAGATTCAGCCATGACAACGACCGCTTACCTGACGCCGAGGACACCCAGATCAGCGCCGGAAGGTGGGGCACACGCGCACCTTCGTAGATGCCGCTCACTTTGACGGGATCAA
Organism: Avena longiglumis; assembly: GCA_030063025.1. Classification (NCBI taxonomy): domain Eukaryota; kingdom Viridiplantae; phylum Streptophyta; class Magnoliopsida; order Poales; family Poaceae; genus Avena; species Avena longiglumis. The sequence goes on along the minus strand of CP125974.1, from coordinate 42,676,871 downwards.
CACGTGTTAAAAGAGGGAGAGAGATGATTTCTGGGGATATTTTCAGGGTTACCTTTAACGGTTTGATTTTCCGAATAAATCGGATACAAAATCATTTTTTTATGAAAAAAAATCACCGATATCCTAATAATCATCAACAACAGTAAGAAGAGTTTTAAAAGTAATAAAAAATATAAATAGCTTGTTAGATCACCTAGCGACGACTAAAGATACGCCACCGTCTCGCGCATCCATCGCTGGAACCTATCGTAATACAAATTGTTTTTGTAAATATTCGAGAGTTCATCGTGCTAAAAATCCAAAGAACCATTGCACCGAATATGAAACCATTGGCAATGATGAGGATCATAAATCTGAAGAGTCAGACCCGAAACCACACCCCATTGGCCAAATGAGCCATCCATTAAGAAATGGTGGACAAAGGTGACCCTTGAGATGGGAAAGGAAACGTAAGGTTATGACTTATGACCTCTATGATCATGCTAATATCTTGAATTTGGAGGAACATAACGCTAGAGATGGTTTACATATACTCCCATCCGTTTTAAAATATAAGATGTTTTAGGTTTGTGAAGATAGTGTATCTAAACATCTTTTAGTGTGTAGATTCGGAATAAATCTCTCTGAACCTATACACTAAAAGGGGTCTAGATACATTGTCTTCACAAAGCTAAAACATCTTATATTATAAAACAGAGGGAGTATATTCTTCTGCCCCGTGATGATTGTGCGGATTGAAGAAGAGGGAAAATCTTGGAGTCTAGCCGGCGCTAAATTTACGAGTAATGTAATCACGGGAGTTTGTCATAGGCCTATATTTGTGAAGGCTACAGTTTGTCATACGCATTTGTTCTAAAATCCTTCTTTATTAATGAAAATAGCAAGTACTTTTCCTTGTTTCTCAAAAGGAAGACATGAAACCACACTAACGAACACGAAATTAATCAGATTTGCCACAACTTCATACGTCCTTGGACGATGCTAAGTGCACCATCAAGTGAAGGTAGGACGGAAGAACCTTATTTAGAACTTCATGATGTCATCGCCGCCGCATCATCTCTAGAAAGATAAATAATAAGCTTTAAAGTAGAAACTGGAACCTTCCCACCGATGAAAGGCCGGCGTCCCCCGCACCTCTAAGGCTTGAAAGACTATCGAAACAAGGGTAGCGCTGGCGCAGGAGACGGAAACCCTAACCGCCCATGAATTACTTTGGACATACAACATAAAAAGACATTATCATGTTCATGAAACCATGACAGAGGACCACTCGGGGCTGTTGGAGATGCTTCCTTCGAGGTTTGAGTCGGTTGTAAGCCGAGTGGTAAGCATACTTAGGCCACCAAATCTGGGCCCTGTCGGCTCCATATCCTTCTCGAGATCTACCTAATCCAGCTCTTAAAACAAAGCACTCCTTGTTTTCTTTTGTTCCTCCTTGATCATGTGCAATCAGTTGGGTTCTGATGAAACAGATACCATCAGTTGTCTACCACTCCCATTGGCCAGTCAATAAAAAAACATCTTTAAAATAATAAGAGTATATTATAGATAAAAAATACTAGCAGACACGCTTCTTTTTGAAGATTCCCGCGACGTGCAAAAGGAACTACTAGCGCTGAATTTCTCTGAAGAACCATTGGGTGGTCAAGATATTCTATTCTGCCCACTCCTCGGTGGTCTTCCGACTCTTCTTCATTTCGGTTTCGGTCAATGTTAAGCTAGCGCCAACTGGCACGGGGAAGCTTAATTTAGTGGGCGAGTCGCTCTTTCAAGGACAAAGTAAAATGTTGTTAAGGCTATATTGTGTATATAATTTGGTTATCTATCTGAGATCTTTGACCATAATACAAAATCGGCTCCACGTCAGCGACGGCTGTTGTTCATCGGCAGATGTTCAGGCTAAGCAAAGCTTCAGTCGATCGTAGACTTGCAAGAAAATGAGAGTACTATCTGTATCTCCGTAGCTGATTGCTCAAGCGGGCGTGGAAAGCACCGTCGCTGTCACTGAAGGCTCCACCTAGCTAGGACCTGAACAGACCGAATAAATGCGCAACAACGTGGGCAAAAGAAGGACGATGGCGAGTCACTGGGTCAGACAGGAGCGGCGCGCTGCCGGGTGCCGGCGGAATGAAACCATACCAGCGGCGCCCGGTCGACGCGGCATGGAGCTGCCGCGTAGCATTCCGATCCGCTGTAGTGACCACGCGCAGCACTGCAACCGCGGTGGTCCATCGGCTCCCTGCGATTGGCGAGAGGGGATCGATCTGAGGTGGGAGTGTCATCAGCTCCATCGGACCACAGTGTTCTGACGGACCGATGGACCTGATCTGGTGCTGTTCGCCGGTTCCTATCTCGACATACATACCAATGTACCATGGGACTGTCGAAGCGGCGGCATGTGACAGTTTTGGGCGTACGTTCCGACGCGTGCAGAGAAAGGGAGCGTAGGAAGCCTAGGATGACAATGGCGCGATGCAACAGTGCTTAACAATAATGGAGGCCAATTAAAGTCGAAAAAAAATCCAAATGTTAGACATAATGAAGCAGCGAAATTGCACAAAACACCACTATCTTGCGCAAAACATCAACTTTTTATACTTTTTTTCGCAAACCACCAACTATTGGTGTAATGGCAGAATGGACAAAAATAACTCAAATTTGAAAGGATTTCACAAAATGACCCATCTGGAAAACTATTTCACTGGCACTAACCCTTTTTGTAGCGCCTAATGTGCGCTACACTCCTGATAGCGTCTTTAGGCGCTATGCTTATGCCAGGCGTGGCAGCTTGGCCCCACCGCCCCAGTGTGGCCAGCGCTATGCAGGCGCGTAAATCCAGGCGCTATTCCTGTGGTGTAGCCTATGTGTAGCGCCTAGCAGATAGGCGCTACATCCTGGGACTTAAGTGTCATGTGACATTATTCAGCACCCTCCCCATTCACTCCCGACCAGCGGGAAAAGACAGGCGCCCTTCTCCCTCAAATCTCTCACATTGGAAGCTTTATTTGGTGGATTTGTGCCTCTCCCCATGCTAGAGGTACCTCCTCATTCCCTCGTTTGACCTCTTGAAATCTTTCATTTTGGTTGGACTTGGCTTGAAACCCTAGAAATTTGATTTGGAGAGAAATGTTTGGAAATTTGTTCGATTTATTGGCCAATGTTGGTTATAAAGATGTGTATGAAGCATTTAGTTAGGTTTAGGGTCGTTGAAATGACATTGTTTGGTATATTGGAATGTTATGGCTAGGGTTAGGGTTAGGGTTTGCTTATGTGAGAGAGGGTGTTCTTGTTAGCTTTATGGTTTGGTAATGTGTCTAGTATAGTTTTGTTTATCTTGTCATGGTTAGTTAATGAACATATTCTCCTATGTGTTAGGGATGGCAAGAATTGTTCATGTTCATCATGTGGACAAGGATGCCTTTTGAAAGGCAACATAGAACCCAACCGGATGAGCTAGATATTGTGTTTGAGCGTAGTCCCACCTATCTTGAGGTCTTGGAGCAAGTGAGGATTGAATTGAAATGGATGGACCCATGTGATGTTGTTGAGTTGGAAGGAAGACATAATGTGGGTTTTGGAGTGCATATCCGTTGGAAGACCATGCGTATCTTCTCCGAGGCTCGTTGGCTTGCATACAAGGAGGTGGTGGCTCAATCACTAGACAAGGCTCTTGAGCTATTTGCCACCAAGAAGGTTGATAGTTCATTGCCTTTGGACTTGAACCGCCGTGCTTCCCCATTGGATAGTAGAAGTCCTCCACCCGTGGAGCAAGAGCTATGGATTGAACCTCCTTTGAGCCAAACATTGAGCCCGATTTCAAGACACCAAGATGAAGTGTTGGAAGAGGACAATGATGATTGTGAGGGTGAAGATGATGATGATGATGTTGAACTCCATGACAACAATGTTGGTGATTTGGAGAAATATATCACTCAACATGACATGGACCGTGAACTCCCGTATTCTCGAGGCTATGCTTTGGACTCAGATGATGATGGTCCCGAAGAAGAATTTGACGAGGAGGGGTTCACGGCTAGAGAGGCCAAAATCCACCATACCGTATTGGGGCGGGACCATCGGGTGCCTTTGTTTCGTGATCTTAGTCTCACGGATGAAGCCACGGTTGATGGTGGCAAAGTCATAGTGCTTGGACCAAGGACAAGTTCTTACCGGGATGGCAATGAATTGAATAATGGCTTTTGCAAAGGATCAAGGTTTAAGACCTTGTTGGAATTTAAGCAATGGATAAAGGACTTCTCGGTGAAGCATCATCGTCCTTACACGGTCGTGCACTCGGATATCAAGAAGCGTTACACGGTGAAGTGCGAGGCGGAAGGATGTCCTTGGATTGTGCGTGCTAGACCATTCAAGGGAGGTCCCGGTTGGCACATATCTAGTTGCGTATCAACTCACATGTGCCGAGGCCCGATCGTGGATGGAAAGGATGCAAAGCATGAGCACCGACAACTCACCTCCGAGTTCCTCGCTTATAGGCTTTCCAATGACATCGCGTCGTTTCCAATAATGAGCATCAAGCAGGTCATGGAGTTTGTGAAAGCCCTCTTTAACTATGAGGTGAAGTACGGGAAGGCATGGAAGGATAAGCAAGCCGCATTCAAGATGTTGTACGGTGATTGGGAGGAATCTTATAACCGAATCCCAAGGTTGTTGGGAGCGATGATCGATGCTAACCCGGGCATGGTTCGTGTGGTTGAACCTTTGGGGAACAAGACAAGGATTGTAAACGGAAGAACCGTTCGAGTTTTTGGCCGTGCATTTTGGGCTTTCGAGCAATGTGTTCAGGCATTTGAACATTGTAGGCCGGTCATCTCCGTTGATGGCACCTTTTTGACCGGTCAATTCAAGGGCACTATCTTGATTGCAATAGCCAATGATGCCAACAACCGGTTGATTCCTTTGGCCTTTGCTTTGGTAGAGGTGGAAAACAATGATAATTGGGAGTGGTTCTTCCATCTTTTAAGAACCAAGATATTAACCCCTCATCGGGAAATATGTGTCATCTCGACCGTCATCAAGGAATTCTTAAAGCGGTGGACCAACATATTCCGGCATGTTCCGTGCACCATCGTTGGTGCATGAGACACTTTGTTCAAACTTATATAGGGCATGCAAGAGCAAGGATTTGGCCGATGATCTACAAGATTGTTGCCTCGCTTTCACGAACGTCGTTTCTCAAACTTGTACAACAAATTGCTCTTCAACAAAGAGCTCGATCACGGTGGTCGAGAGTTTCTAGATAGGAGCATTGGAGAAAGAACAAAGTGGGCACGAGCATTCGATGACGGTGGCCGTGATGCAAGCAAATGACAGCAACATGGCAGGCCTTCAACAAGTTGCTCAAAGGTGTCCGTGCATTGCCCGTCACGGCAATAGTCCATTATACATTCGACATGATGAATGGGTATTTTCTTAAATACTCGAGGAAACGGACGGCAGATTATGGGGACTACAAGAACAAGCACAAATACAAGTACCCACCTAAGGTTGATGATTGGATGCAATTTCGCATAAAGAAAGCGGATGCCCAAGTTGTCACGGAGTATGACAATGACGAGCTAATTTACCAAGTTACGAGCCTGGAGGTACAACGGCTGATGGTGTCCAACACGGAGGCCGAGCTTTCAAGGTCTCACTCAAGACTTGTGAGTGCACATGCGGAAAGCCATCATTGCTTCATCTTGCTGCTCGCACTTGCTCGTCAAGGCTCAAGCGACATTTGGATTACAATAATCCGCTCACGGTGAGAGAGGCTGAGTTCTCCATTGAGACTACTAAGAAGACATGGGCTCCTAGATTTCATCCATATTTGGACCAATCAAAATGGCCGGAGTACCATGGGATTCAACTATGGCCCGATCCAAAATGGAAAGTGATTAAACGTGGAAGACGCAAGACAAAACGCTTTAGGAGCGACATGGATGGATGGGGCCGTGGTGGTGCTCGAGAAACGGGCAATGACCAATTCCAAGAGCCTCGTGAGAGAGCCCGGTGTGGAACATGCAATGGTGAAGGGCACAATGCAAGAAAGTGTTCTCAAAGGAAAAGAGAAAAAGGAAATGAAGCAAGCACTAGCCAACCAAGTGGTAGCCAACAAGTACCAAGCCAACCAAGAACTAGCCAACCAAGAACTAGCCAACAAGTCCCAAGCCAACCAAGAACTAGCCAACAAGCTCCAAGCCAACCAAGAACTAGCCAACAAGCTCCAAGCCAACCAAGAACTAGCCAACAAGATCCTAGACAACAAGCTCCTAGACGACAAAGAGGTCGATCACTTGGGCTTAGAAGAGGAAGAGGGCGTGGCGGTTTTAACCCGTCTAGCATGTTAGGTTACTTGGTAGGACCAAATCCTTATGTTAATAGGTACGGATGGAATATTCATACTTGCACCCTTATGTTACTACCTACTATGCTTATTTCATTGAATCAATTATTGTTCACATTCATTGCATCCTTTACTAACTTGTAGCTTTTCTTCTTATAATAGGTATGGCGACTCAACCTAACAAGGGCAATGATGGGGACGGTGTGAACTACTCGGCTATCTGGGCGAATGCTATGAAGGTGGTGGAAGAGAGGAAGAGGAAGGAGAAAGAAGAAGAGAAGAAGAGGAAGGAGGAAGAAGAAGAGAAGAAGAGAAGAAGAGGAAGGCATTTGAAGAGGTAGTTCAACTTGCTCGAGACTTGACGAAGAAGAAGGACGAACAGGAGCATATAGAGAGAAAACCGAGAGTTTGTTGGCGGATGAAATCTCTAAGTCAGGGTGTAGCGCCTGTCTGATAGGCGCTATGCTCTCGATGTAGCCAGGCGCTATCACACTTAGAGATTTCCTCTGAACTCTCGGTTCAGCAGCCTCGAACAACGAAATCTGCTAGCATAGCGCCTAGCAGACAGGCGCTATGCTTGTGTAGCGCCGTTCTGCTAGGCGCTATGCTAGCAGATTTCATTTGCCCCAAAACTAACAGGAGCATACTGAGAGCAAATCGAGAGTTCACTGGCGGAGGAAATCTCTAAGTCAGGGTGTAGCGCTTTGTCGATATAGGCTATGCTCGATGTGTAGCGCCTATCAGACAGGCGCTACACTCCTGAACTGCACTAGTTTCAAACAACATGTACTCAAACAACACTTGTTATACTAGTTTCAAACAACATATACTCAACCGCACATATACTCAAATAACATCAACATAATCTCAAACAACATGAACAAATTGTCATACATCAACATAGTCTCAAACAACATCAACGTGGTGCCATACATGAACATAGTCTTAAACAACATCAACATAGTGCCATACATCAACCCATACATAGTCTCCAACCTAGTGCATCATCATCAACATTGTGCCATACATGACCTACTTCCCCACGTGTCCTTGGGCCTCGGCCTCCTTGGAGGTATCTTCTTTGTCACCTCCTCTTCTTGCGACTCATCTTCATCATCATCTTGTAGGCCTCTCGTCCTCCTAGTCGCTCTTGACCTCCGTGGCGGCTCGTCTCGACAACATTGGCCTTTCCTTGTTACGGAAGTCGTCCGGCCCAATGAATGAACTGTTTGGCTTCAATTTGGTATGCGGAACGAATCCGGTACTCCTCCTCAGTCTCATTCTCCATATGAGGCAGCTACATGTAAGATTGTATGGCTATGAGAAATGCATGGGAAACAGAAAGCACTAAATGCATGTAAGGTTGTCCCATACCTCATCTTCCGAACGAATCGCCGAAGTGGTGTCATCCTCAACATCATCCTGAAGATGGGCCGACGGATCAGTAGTCGACTTGGACCTAGAACCGGACAGGGTTGTGTACTCGGGATCGTGGCAACCTAGCACGTTAGATAAGCGACGCATCTTTTGGGCCGAGCGCTGTAACAAATAACAATATAAGTCAAACCAAGAACATGCCTATCTTGAGGAAGTCTCGCATCCATACCTTAAGGAAGTTTCATATCATGCCTTCTCTCTTTTTCCCCTTAGGGGCAGAAAAAAGAATCGCCTCGGCATCGTCGGCATATTTATTTACCTCCGTTCTCTACAGAGTCAAGGCAACGATAACTTTACCGCAAAGTTGAGTGAGGAAGAAAGCGGGATGTCGGTCCCCCTCCTGACCTGCCGGTTGTACTGAGTGTAGGCAAGTTCATCGAACTGGACTGGCTCCTCCAATATTTCTTCCTCATAGGACGGCGGGCAAATGGAGACACGGGTACTACCAAGAAACCAATGGATGTAGTTGTTAAATGCTACTAGGCAATGTGCTCTTCCACTATTCCATTCCGTCTGTCGAGCATTCTCCACACAAATGAGGAAATCCATGACGTGCCTCCTATGATGGTGATCCCAATTCTTGATCTTCCTCTGCCTCTTTCTGTCCAACCTGAACAACAACAAAGAACCATGTTAGTACCATCCAAAGCAATTGAGCACAAGTTCTCATGCTAACTAACCGATGAAGCTCCTTGTCGGTGTCCTTCCACACGGGAGGGTTGCACTGAAACAACCCGAACTGCCTCATCACCCGTTGTGGCATATGAAACTCAACCGCCCAATTGCAAATCAATGGGCAAGACATGAGCCAGAGATTGTTCCTCCAAGAACTTGGGTTAATATCAAACCCGTAGCAATACCAAACTCGTCACCACAACCATAAGGCTCCCACTCCACCGCAACATATCACAAGAACATGTTTGGTATCGATTTTGACTCGTGAAGTAAATATTATGGATAGTGACGTAGATAAACATCTACCTGCTCGGGCATAATCGCATCAAACTCGTTCGGGTACTTGAGGTACATGGCATCAACATCGCTTGTCATCTCCGATACCACGTCCCACTTGTAAGCCCAAGTCGGCTGGCGTAGAGGGTTTCTATTATCGGCCAAGGATGGTGGCCCACCTCTTTGGGACGACCAACCGGTAGCGTTCAGCTCCATATCGAGAGAAGAACCATAGCACCACCTATTCCGGCATTTTCGCCTGCCCTACGACAGGCATCGTCCAACTGCAAGTGAACAAAAATGAGGTCAGTATAGCATATGTGTGGACAATGACATATACAAATGAATGTAGAGTGCACATGTGATTACACCTTGCATAAGTAGGCAAGAGCCGAACCCCACCGATATTGCTATCCCAGTTTGCTAGTGCCTTGAGCCACATCCATCGAGCGGTCCTACCTCCATTGCCGACAACAGAGTCCTAGAAAGGACATACCACACGTACACACGAGCATGTGTCTCGATCACCTCAACCTCGGCGGGGTTCGGGCATTCCCTAAATTTAGACACGATCCACGCATATGTCGCGCCTGCTGGGACTCTATCTTTGCTCTTATCTTCAAGTTCTTTAGGAGCCATGCCAATAAGTAGCTCCATCGCATTGCGCCACCCATCGGAATCTGTGCTCATACAGAGAGGCTCCCCCGCGATAGGAAGTCCAAAGATCATGGAAACATCCTGAAGATTAGGAGTGATCTCGTCGGTCCGGAGGTGGAAAGTGTGCGTCTCCGGCCTCCACCGGTCGACAAGTGCGGTGATAGCAGCCGTGTTGAGGTTCGGCGTCGACCGGCTCACAAGCGTGATGAAAGGGAGGAGGCCTAGCCGCTTGATGTACTCGGTGTACCGCTCGTCGTACGGCATGTCATTTGAAGACGCGCCATGAGACCGAATCTTGAGGGGACGAAGCCTCTGCATACATACAAGATCGAACATTATGCTTTTTCCAACACAATTGAATCAATAGAAAAATAAAAGCAAAGAAGTTCAACCATGGTTTTATTACCATATGCTTCTCCGCCATCAAGTATGCCCGGTGTTGATGATCATAGTAATCCTCAAGTAGCCACACCATCCTACATATATATTCCAAACATCAATAAAATATGTGTGGTATGTGGCCATTGTTTCAATTTATACAATAAACTACAAAGAATATGGGAGCATATTATTCACACATCCATACAAATCCATATAAAACCATCATACACAATGCAAATCAACAACACACTTCCATTCCCCATCAAATACTAATACATAACTTCCAAATAACCAAAAACATACACAGATAGGTCATATTATGAATCCAACTAGACCTAGGGTTTGAGGATAATGTGCAAGATTCATTGGATGAAAGAGAGGGAAAAGAAGGGGATTACCTTGAGGGAGGGATGGGGGAGCAAATCCACGGTGAAATCTCCCAGATCTGATGGATTTGAGGAGTGGATTTGAGAGAGAGAGGAGGAGGAACCGTCAGGTGCCCTCTGTGTGTTCTTCCTGCGCCTGAGAGAGTGAATGGGTCGGGATGGGAGGGGGGCTGCGGGCTGCTGAGTATGTCTCAAAGTGTAGCGCCTATCTGCTAGGCGCTACACTTTAAAGCATAGCGCCTATCAGATAGGCGATACACCTGAGGCATAGCGCCTGGGCGTTACTCTTCCCAGGCATAGCGTCTGGGCGTCACACGGCGGGGTGGGGCCAGGGAGGGGCCAGGCGGTGCCACGCTGGCAGGGGGCATAGCGCCTAGCTGAAAGGCGCTACACTCTACAGTGTAGCGCCTAGCTGTTAGGCGCTACAAAAAGGGTTAGTCCAGTGAAATTGTTTTCCAATGGATCATTTTGTGAAATCCTTTCGAATTTGGGTTATTTTTGTCCATTCTGCCTGGTGTAATAGGTTGCACACATGTCCAAATCGTTTATTAAATGGATTAACCGCAATCCTTACGACCGGGCCCGCAACACCCTCATGTCCACGTGTCATAATCTAGTGTTTTTATTAAAAAAAATTGAAAAACAAATCCAAAACAATATTCTTTCAAACTTTTTCTGGATTAGTTAGTTTACGGTTGTTTATACTATTATTTCAATTACCAAAAGTTTTTCATTTTTTTTTGAAAATGTTTGGAAAAAACTCACTAGGTAATGACACGTTGACACCTATGTGCCCCAAGTCGTTAGATTTCAGTTTATCAACCTAATCTATGATTTGGACCTGTGTGCAACGTATTACACCAATAATTGGTGATCCGTGCAAAAAAGACAGGTAAAATTGATGTTTTGCGCAACAATGGTAGCAAACATGTGGTGATTTGTGCAATTTTACTCCCCTTAGGGTGTGCTCTGGCAAGTGTGTACACCGCTGAATGAACATTTTTGGATACAATGTAATGAAGTATAAAAAAAGTTTAAAAACGTTTTTTAATTACGTTATACTATGGTATTGAGAGTGTGTCCTCAAGTTTGATTCATAAACGACTTTTTTCATTTTCAAATATAAAAAAGGAAGATGATACAACCCCCCCGGGGGATCGCATCGTCCTGTCCTCTGGGTCGCGGACCGTCGGATTGGGATCAACATCCGGGCTGTACCGCACACAACGCCCTGTGAGCTGGGTACGTCTCCCGCGCGGGCCCACATCACCTCAACCTTATCTCTTCCCCGTGTGTTCCCTTGTCTTCAACCTCTGGCTCTCATCCTTCTCTCTCCATGCTCCACACCCAGCCCAACGATGCCCTCCAAACTCACGCACAACTGTTCCTCTTCCACCCACCCCGCTGGGATGCTGCCCTGTAGCTCTTGCACATCTCCCAATTTCTCTGCTTCTTCTCCCTTGGCCGCGCTGTCGGTGGATCTTCGCGTGTGTCTCTGGCTTCCCTTCGAGCTGCTGCCGTGGAGACATGGACTTGCTACAAGGGTGGCACATTTTGCTACAATGATGTCTAGATTTTCTACCACAGGAACATGACGGGGTGGTACTACGCTTGGCCGGCGGTGGTGCTACGTGTTGGTCGGCCGCGACGGCTTCTGCTACAACGCCGACAGTGCTTTGCTACAAGTAGCGGCGAAGCTTGCTACCACTATGGCTACGCTTTGCTACAAGGTATGGTAGGTCTTTCTACCACAGCGGCGTGGCGGCGACGCTTGCTACCATGGCGGAGGGGCTCGACCACAACGGCGGTGCTTTGCTACAAGCAGCGCCAACGCTTGCTACCACAGCGGCGCGACGACGACGCTTGCTACCATGGCGGCGGGGCTCGCTACCACAACGTCAGCGCTTGCTACCACGGCAGCGCTTTGCTACTAGCAGTGGCGGCGCTTGCTACCATGGCGACAGTGCAAGCGGCGACGACGCTTGCTACCACGGCGGCGAGGCTGTAGTGCTTGCTACATGCGGCGTATGTTCTTGCTACCCGACGACACGACCTCTTGCTGCCACCGCCGGCCACCCTTGCTGCCAATGGCGACTGCCATTACTACCAACACATGCCGACGGTTTTAAGGTTCGGCCACCGCTTCTTTGCCGGTGACGAATAATCGCCACCGCCGACCGCAGAAATAGGTCGTCGCCGATGCTACAAGGTCTCCGCCATGCACCGATTTCGCTGCAAAACGAAGGTCGTCGATGCTGTGTTGCTGCAATACAGCCGCGTGCCGTGGTATCTGCAAGCCGGAGGGTTGGGGCGGGGTGAGGTTCATCGTCGGCGGCGCTCCAAGCCGTGCATGGCGGGGATTTTGTTTGAGCCGTCAAGGAGTCGTGCGATGAGCGGTTAGTATGAGTTTTTTTTCCTGCGGGACCAGGTGTGAAACAGAAACAGACGGTTATCTATAAACTCATCTGACGGTTCCGGACACGGAAAACGCCTAGCACGATCCTATAAAAAATGGTGGGCGTGCCCATCAGATTGCCCATGTAGGCATGGTACAGCAGCTCTGGGGATATATGCAAACCCAACCCGTCAAAGCCCATACAGGCCTCAGGAGAGAATTGAGCCCACATGTTACTAGTTCAGTTTCCCATGACACTGAACATATTCAGCATCTCAGCACTGTGAATCTGTGATGTACATGTTCCCCTTACAAAGAACACTTCGATACTAGTAACACCGGAATATAATTGGACTGGCAAGAATTCAGGAATATTATTTGCTCGGATACTGGCTAATGGAGAACACGCGCATGTTCTTGAAGAACTGGTCGCGTACACTCGTGCTTGCTGCTGCCGCCTGCTGGCAACAAGCTTACTGCATGATGCACCCCTTCCCTTCTTCCACGGAGGGGGTGCTAGCCAAGACAAATCTTCTCAGCAACGCTCGGCCTTGGCGCTGCAAGGGCTGCTCGGCGGGACCTTGAACAACGGGCGGCCGGCGTAGAACCCCTTCCCTTCTTCCACGGTGCCGGCGCCGCCAGAGCCACCGGGTCCAACTGTCAGTCAAACACGTAAAATGCACAACCATGATCCACGAGCCCACGGTGTATATACAGCGGGAAGTTGGAATTTCAGTTCGGCTACCGAATACCGATACCGACCTGGCGTGACGGTGTGGCCTCTCGGCTGCGGCGCGGAGGCGGTGCTGAAGGCGCGAAGGTGATCATCCTGGTGCTTCACGTCGTGGACGTCGGCGATGGTCACTCCCACGACGGCGGTGCCGGCGACCGCTAATGGCATCGTGAGGAGTATCGCCGCGACCACCAACGCGCGTTCGTCTGCCGGCTTCATTTGCCGAGGATCGATCGTCGAGGAGCAACTTTAAGATATCTTTGAACAATTTGAGTGAGAGAAGAGATGTCCGGCAGGGTAGCTAGCTACTTGTACGACTCAGCGCGCAGTCGTAGTTGGCAATTGGCAAAGAGGCAAATGACCCGAGAGCTTTTTTCGTGGAAGGCAGGGACCGAGCTAGCGTCTCTGCCTCTCTATATATGTGCTAGCACTTGTTGATCGGTCGAGCGAGGGAATCAATATCTCCGATCGAAATCATTCGGCAGACACGCAGCGGAGCATATTCGTGGGCTCATGTTTGGGCTAGGCGGCTGGCCACCAAATTGGTTCCCATGCTACAGTGATACAAACACACCACAGCTGTGGCACTACCGGAAAATACTGTACATTTTTTACCGAGTTTCCAAATTTTTACCAAGTGTAAAAAGCCTGGAACTTGGCAAAAGATTAAATTTGCCAGGTATTACACATGGCAACATCTCAAAAATATACATGACAAAGAAATGCACTAAGTAAAATGCCAAAAATACACATGGCAAAAAAGATGGAATCCACACCGCAAAGCCACGGTAACATGTGGCTTCGCCGACGCCGTTTCAAAACCTATCCTTGGCAAAGAAATTTGCTCGCCTAATACCGGGCATCCAGGGAAAAAGTCTCGCCAAAACTTTGTCGAGTATTTTTCTTTGCCCGTATGTATTTTATTGGTCTATTTTCCGTCCACCCTTCCCGCCCTTCAGCAGAGCAGGGTCCACCATCTTTGTCGAGCATAGATATACACGGCTAGCTGAGGAAAAGGAGGAGTGGTTGCAGCGTGTCGCCGGTGGCCAGCATCGGTGACAATGATGGAGGTGGTGGGGGCGACGCATGACCCGAGGGCTTTGAGCTGAGAAATCTTGTCGTCGCCTTGTCTGGCATCGTGTGCCGTCGGTGGAGAGGGGAGGTGGAGGAGGACGGGGTAGCAGCGGTGGATTTCCTGCCCGAGTTGCCTCACAAGGACATGACACGAGGAAGAGGGAGGGGTGGGGGTGTTAGCAATAGTGTGGCACAAGCATTGACACAATTAGGCAACACAGATAGCGGAGAGCCACTTAATTTGCAACCGCCCTCTCTAGCAACACTTATTGCAAACGATTGTGTCTAATTGATAAATCTCAATGGTTTATTAAAAAATAGGTACATCATCCATGTTATGTCTAAACGATTGAGACTTAACATGGTGTATTGATCTTCACACACAACCTCGCGAGAAATTGCATTTCACACCATAATTTGTGGCATTTGTTACACCAAACACATAAACAAATCATTTTTGCAGCTAGAACATTTTGTTTCTTAATGTTTGCATCCAACCCAAATGAGCATATTACACTTATTAACGGGTTATCTGACGGAGCCGAGCCCACTCATTTGCTCGCAGGTGTCCGTAGGCCCTCCATAGAGCCCTCAACTCATTCCCAACCAAACAAATCGAAAAAAGGAGGAAAGAAACGAGCGGGTCCAGCGAGTGGACCAAACCCACCCAAGACGTCGATGCGACCCTGCGACAGGGGCGGTGGCGGAGACGACGTGCCGACGACTAGGACGACAGAATCCGACGCCCCCTTCTCTCTCTCTGTCCATTCTGTGGCTACGTCTCCCTCCCGCTCTTTGACGGAGATGGGGCGGATGGTCTCGTCCAAGGACAGGGGTGGCGGCACACCGGCGACTGTTCTGAAGGATTCCGTCAACCCCATATCTCGATTCAATGGGCATGTTCTGCTCCCTCATCATCTGCCCCTTTGATTATCTCTTTGTTTAGGAGGGGGCGAAGAAGAATAAGAACCCTAGGTTGCTACCTGAATATTTGGGCTTAGATAGACGCACATAAACAATATTTTTCTTAATTTTGTAGTGTGAGTTTGACAGTTTCAAGAATCTGTATGAGATTATGCATTTTGTTGAAAGAAATTGTGGAGAGGGGAGGCTTTTTGTTTTACTTCAAGTGTACTATTTTTGCTAGAGTTAAACTATATTGCAATTGTTTGTTCTACAGGTTGGAATTATTTGAGGAAGTGTATTTAGCTGACGTTTAGAACATGCAGAGTGTGAATCAACCTGCAATTCGTGGTCTAGATACCCAAGTACCAAGTCTCTGAAGCCTCATCTTGCCATTAGGAAGGAAGGTTGTTTGTCCAAGTTATATGTTATATTGCTGCGCTACCTTGTGTTGAATTTCGTAACTCTCTTATTAATATGTAGTAATCACAAGCTGCCTGAGAACGTTGAGGCACCGGCCTATAGGGGTTTGTAGCATAAAAACAAAAAATTCTACCGCAATGAACACAAACAAGCCAAAATCTATCTACTAGATTGTAGCATCAAGTCGATTAGAGTACTCACCCTCGAAGATTCCAAAGCGGCTAACGAGAGCAGATTCTCGTGGGTGATGTAGTCGTACACTTGCCGATCTCAAGATCGCGTAAACGATCCTTTCGGCGATGCGTTCCGGCAGCGCTTCCGCAGTCGGTCACACGTTCGATACTCGATGAAGACCTTTCTCTCCCTTGTTCCAGTAGGCAACAGAGGTTGTAGTTCTCTCCTCACGATTCTGGTTGGAGATCTCGTAGGGCTTCGCCTATGCCAGAGCAGGTTATGGTGGAGTATTAGGGTTTCCCCGACAATCTAGGGTTTACAAGACGGAGAGGAGGAGGTGGTCGGTGGTGGCTAGGCGGCGACTCGCGCTGGGCGACGACGGTGTGGGGAGGGGATGGTGTTGTGTGTCTTGGAGGGCACCCCCTCTCCTCTATTTATGAAAGGGAGGGCAACGTGGGAGAGGGGAGTTTGAATCCTTCCCCAACTCCTTCTCCTACTTGGCTCGTGGTGGAGGGAGAGAAGGATTCTTTCCTTCCTCCACCAGGATACATTGTCCCAGTTTGACTTTTCAAACTTGCCTTTTCACTTTCAATTTGGAGTTTAATTTCTTTCTTTCAAACACCCAACCAAGTGATCTAGGACATGACGCAATCATTCCACTTAGTCATGACACATTCATGCACCCTTCCCTTTCCGGTCCGGTGAACCTTCTAGACCCTTCTAGATCATTCCGGTGAAAACACCGGAATCATTCCCGAACTCCGGAATTGGACTTTCCTTATATGAATCTTATTATCCGGACCATTCTGGATATCCTCGTGATATCCCGGATACCATCCGAGACTCCGAACAACAGTCGGTCTCCCTACTTACATTCCATATCTACTAAACAACATCGAATCATTAAGTGTGTCTCCCTACGGTTCGTGAATTATGCAGACATGACCGAGACTCTTCTCTGATCAATAACCAATAGAGGAATCTGGAAATTCATATGGCTCCCACATATTTCTACTATTACTTTGTGATCGAATGAACCACTTACATACGATACCAAAATCCCTTTGTCTCGCGATAGTTTACTTATCCGAGGTCTGATCGTCGGTATCTCTGCATACCTAGTTCAACCTCGTTACCGGTAAGTACTCTTTTCTCGTTCCCATGATATGTGATTTCTTGTGAGCCAGTCACATGCTTGCAAGCTAATTGGATGACATTCCACCGAGAGGGCCCAGAATATATCTATTTGTCATATGGATGGACAAATCCCACTCTTGATCCATGTGCCTCAACACATACTTTTTGAACACTTAATGCCACCTTTATAGCCACCCAGTTACGGTGTGGTGTTTGATGTCATCAAAGCATCCTTCCGGTGATGGTGATTAACATGATCTCATGGTCGAAGGAATTAGGTTACTATGTATCAGAAAGCTTATAGCAAACGAACTATTGAAATGACTTGATCTTTATGCTACGCTTATCTATAGGAGTATGTCCATCACACCATTTTCCTAATGATATGATCTTGTTGTTAACAACATCTCAATTTTCATGACCCAGAAACCATGATCATATATTAACCAACAAGCTAGTATTATAAAGAGGCTTTACTAGGGACTCTAATTTAGTTTACAAATCACACAAGTATTAATGTTTCCGGTTAATACTATTATATCATGAATGTAAAAATTTATCATAAACACAAATATATAATAATAACTACTTTTATTATTGCCTCTAGGGCATATCTCCAACGGTCTCCCACTTGCACTAGAGTCAACTAATCTAGATTACATGGTAATATACCGAACACCCATGGCGGTTTGGTGCTGATTATGTTTTGCCCTCGGGAGAGGTTTAGTCAACGGATCCGCCACATTCAGATCTGTGTGTACTTTGCAAATCTTTATGTCACCATCTTGGACATGCTCTTGAATAGCGTGAAAACGTAACTTGATATGCTTCAGCTTCTTGTGTGCCCTTGTTTCTTGTGCATTGGCTATGGCACCCATGTTATCACAGTAGATAGACATTGGGTCTAGCGCACTGGGAACCACACTGAGCTCTGTAATTAAATCCTTCATCCATATCACCTCTTATGAAGAGCTATGTATTCATATTCAGTTGAAGATCTCTCCACAACGCATTGCTTTGCACTCCTCAAGATTACTGCTGCACCATTCAAAGTAAATACGTATCCAGATTGAGATTTAGAATTATCCGGATCGGTGTTCCAACTAGCATCGGTGTAACCATTAACAACGAGATATTCATCACCTCCATAAGAAAGAACCATATCCTTAGTTCTTCTCAAGTACTTAAGGATGTTTTTGACTGCTGTCCAATGATACACTCCTGGATCACTTTGATATCTGCTAGTTAAACTAACAGCATATGCAATGTCGGGTCTAGTACATAGCATGGCATACATGATAGATCCTATGGCTAAGGCATAGGGAGTCTTACTCATTATTTCTCTATCTTCTACCGTAGCAGGACTTTGAGTTTTACTCAAGGTCGTATTGGACAACATGGGCAAGAACCCTTTCTTGCTATCTTCCATTCCAAACCTCTTTAGAACTTTATCCAAATATGTACTCTATGACAATGATATTAGGCGTCTCGATCTATCTCTGTAAATCTTTATGCCTAATATGTAAGCTATTTCGCCAAGATCTTTCATTGAAAAACTATTATCAAATAATTATTGACACTATTAAGAAGGTCTACATCATTCCCAATCAACAATATGTTGTCCACATATAGTACTAGGAATGCTACAGAGCTCCCACTCACTTTCTTGTAAATACAAGCTTCTCCATAAGTTTGTATAAAACTAAAACTTTTGATTACCTTATCAAAACATCGATTCCAACTTCGGGATGCTTGCTTCAATCCATAAATGGATCATTGAAGTTTGCATACCTTGTTAGCATATTTAGGATCAACATAACCTTTGGGTTGTACCATATACAACTCTTCATTAATGTCTCCATTGAGGAACGCCGTTTTGACATCCATCTGACATATCTCATAATCATAATATGCAGCGATTGCTAACAAAAATCTCACAGACTTTAGCTTTGCTACCGGTGAGAAAGTCTCATCGTAGTCAACTCCTTGAATTTGTCAAAACCCTTTTGCGACAAGTCGAGCTTTATAGACAGTAACATTACCATCAGCATCTGTTTTCCTCTTGAAAATCCATTTGTTCTCGATAGTCTTCCGACCATCCGGTAAGTCCACCAAAGTCCATACTTGGTTTTTGTACATGGATCCAATCTCGGATTTCATGGCTTCTTGCCATTTATTGGAATTTGGGCTCATCATCGCTTCTTCATATGTCGCAGGGTCATCGGTGTTATCCACCAACATGATACTCGTAACGGGATCATACCAATCGGGAGTGGTACGAGTTCTCGTTGACCTGCGAGGTTCCGTAGTAACTGCAACTGAAGTTTCATGACCAACATCATTAGCTTCCTCTCTTATTGGTGTAGGTGCCACAAGAACTACTTCCGGTGCTGCGCTACTCTCAAATCCGAGAGAAGGTTCGTCAACCTCGTCGAGTTCTACTTTCTTTCCAGTCACTTCTTTCGAGAGAAACTCCTTCTCTAGAAAGGATCCATTCTTAGAAACAAAGATTTTGCCCTCGGATCAATGATAGAAGGTATACCCAATAGTTTGTTCGAGATATGCCCTAGAGGCAATAATAAAAGTGGTTATTATTATATCTTTGTGTTTATGATAAATGTTTAAATTCATGCTATAATAGTATTAACCAGAAACATTAATACTTGTGTGATTTGTAAACTAAATTAGAGTCCCTGGTAAAGCCTCTTTATAATACTAGCTTGTTGGTTAATAGATGATCGTGGTTTCTCGATCATGAACATTGAGATGTTATTAACAACAATATCATATGATTAGGAGAATGGTATGATGGACATACTCCTATAGATAAGCGTAGCATAAAGATCAAGTCATTTCAATAGTTCATTTGCTATAAGCTTTCTGATACATAGTAACCTAATTCCTTCGACCATGAGATCATGTTAATCACCATCACCGGAAGTATGCTTTGATGACATCAAACACCACACCATAACTGGGTGTCTATAAAGGTGGCATTGAGTGTTCGGAAAGTATGTGTTGAGGCACATGGATCAAGAGTGCGATTTGTCCATCCATATGACGTATAGATATACTCTGGGCCCTCTCGGTGGAATGTCATCCAATTGGCTTGCAAGCATCTGACTAGCTCACTAGGTATCACATATGACGGGAACAAGAAAAGAGTACTTATCGGTAACGAGGTTGAACTAGGTATGCAGAGATACCGACGATCAAAACCTCGGATAAGTAAACTATCATGAGACAAAGGGAAATTGGTATCGTATGTAAGTGGTTCATTCGATCGCAAAAGTTATCATTGAAATATGTGGGAGCCATATGAATTTCCAGATTCCTCTATTGGTTATTGATCGTAGAAGTGTCTCGGTCATGTTCGCATAATTCACGAACCGTAGGGAGACACACTTAAGGATTCGATGTTGTTTAGTAGATATGGAATGTTAGTAGGGATACCGAATGTTGTTCGGAGTCTCGGATGGGATCCGGGATGTCACGAGGAGATCCGGAATGGTCCGGAGAATGAGATTCATATAAGGGAAGTTCGATTCCGGAGTTCGGGAATGATTCCAATGTTTTCATCACAGAGGTTCTAGAAGGTTCACCGGACCGGAAGGGGAATGGTCCATGAATGTGTCATGGGTAAGTGGAATGATTGGATCATATCCTAGGTCACTTGGTTTGGGCATTTGCGAGAGAGAATTAAAGCTCTAAATTGAAAGTCAAATGGGAGGTTTGAAAAGTCAAACTGGAACAATGGTTTCCTAGTGGAAGAAGGAAAGAGTCCTTCCTTCAATCCAACTTGGGTTTGGATTCAAACCCTCCCCTCCCAAGGCTGCCCCCCTCTCATAAATATAGGGGGAGGGATGCCCTGAAGGGTTTCGCAGCATAGTAAATCAAAAAAAATCTACGGATGCGAACGGGAAAGCCAAGCAATCAACGAGAGGGATATATGAGATCTTCATACCCTTGAAGAAATCGCACAACGGAACGTTCAACAAAACGTGGTTGATGTAGTCGTACTAGCCTTCTCCTCCTCGCGATCCGATCCGATCCAACACCGCAAGTGGCGATGCCTCCGAGAGATGCAGACGTACGGCATCGACCTCCTTCCTCGGTCCAGCAAGTGGGGTGGAGAGATAGATTATCTCTGACGACGGCATGGTGCAATGGTGGAGAGTTTCTGGACGCCTACACGCACGGGAGAGAGAGAGAGAGGCTGCGGATGGCGACTAGGGTTTGGGGTGGGGGAGGTGCCCCCGCCCACCTTATATAGGGGCCAGCCCCTTGCCGCTCCTCAAGCCCTAGGGCCGGCGGCCACAAGGTGGAGTGGAAGTCCCCCTTCTAGAAGGTCCCTAGGGTTTTGGCCGGGCGGGCCTATGGGCCTTGTGCCCCAGCCCAATGCGTGGCACTCCTGAGGCCCACGCTCCCTCCGACAAGTGGGGCCACGTTGGTCCCACTGGAAGCTTCTAGAACCTTCGACAATACCAACATTCAAATCCAAAACTACTTTCCTTTATATGAATCTTATTCTCCGGACCATTCCGGAACGTCTCGTGATGTCCTGGATCTCATCCGAGACTCCGAACAAAAACTCATAAACCAATTATCCATTCTATCCGTCGAAGCACGTTAAGTGTGTGACCCTATGGGTTTGAGAATATGCAGACATGATCTTATATCAATAATCAACAGCGGGGTCTGGAAACCCATATTGACTCCCACATATTCATCGATGATCATATCGGATGAACCACGATTCCAGGATTCAATTAATCCCATATTTATATTCCCTTCGTCACGCGATATTTTACTTGCCCGAGATTCGATCGTTGGTATCGGCATACCTAGTTCAATCTCGTTCACGAAGTACTTTACTGCTCCATGATCCGATATCACTTTGTGATTAACTCCTTAACCACGTGCTCAAGCGGTATTGATATCGACACCGAAAGGGGCAAGTATATCTCTCCTACTTGGGAGGGACAAATCCCATCTCGATACATACAACCCAACAAGTACTTTCCGATCACCTGAGAGACACCTTTATGGTCACCCTCTCATAGGATGATGTTTGATGACCTCAAAGCTTTCTTCCGATACCAGGGAGTTGCATTATCTCATGGTCTAAGGAATACAGTATTTGACATAAGAAAAAGCTTCACAAAGATGAACACGATGACACGATCTAATTGCTATGCTTGATTTGGGTTTGTCCATCATATCATTCTCCCAATGATATGATCTCATTATTAATCGACAACTCATGTCTATGGTTAGGAAACCTTAACCATCATTAATCAATGAACTAGTCTATAGAGGCGTACTAGGGACACGGTGTTGTTCATAAACCACACAAGTATCAAAGTTTCCGCTTAATACAATTCTAGCATGGAATATAAACTTTATCATGAACAAGAATTATAACAATAACATCTTTATTATTGCCTCTAGGGCATAATTCCAACATGCCCCAAACACATAAGAGCCAGCCCTCCACCCGTGTCGTGCCGCCGCCGCCGCACGCAGCCGCCTCGCGACGTCGCCGCCGCCCTAGCCGACGCCGACACCTCCTCCTCCTCTCGGCCTTCTAAACCCTAGATCACCGGGAAACCCTACATCCACCATAACTCGCACCGGCTTAGGTGAAGCCTCATGATCTTTCCTCTACTTGACACCACGCCGTCAGCCGAATCACGAGGGGAACTACAACCTCCGTCACCGGAACAAGGGAGAGGAAGGTCTTCATCGAAAATCAATGTGTGACCGATCGAAGCTGCCGAACGTAGCGTCGGAAGGATCGTCTACGCGATCTTTAGATCGGCAAGTGTACGACTACATCACCCACGAGAATCTGCTCTCGTTAACCGCTTTGGAATCTTCGAGGGTGAGTGCTCCTATCGACTCGTTGCTACAATCTAGTAGATAGATCTTGGCTTGTTTGTCTGCATGCGGTAGAATTTTTTTGTTTTCCATGCTACGAACCCCTACAATGGTATCAGAGCCGTGTCTATATGTAGATCTGTTGCACGAGTAGAACACAATGGTCATTGTGGGCGGTGGTGCATTTATTATCAATTGCTTTTGTGTACTTTGCATCTTGCGGTATGATGGGATGAAGCGTCCTAGGATAAACTTACATGACATCGTTCATGAGACTTGCTCCATGCTTAACATGCAACTTGTATTGCATAAGTGGCTTTGCAGGTGTCTGTCTCTCCCATCATAGTATAGATTCAATTTACAACGGGCACTTGATAGTTCAAGCATCAACGTTGTAGTTCTTATTCGTAAGTTAGAACGACACTTATTGAAAGTCCCAAACCACGTAAAACATGCAAATAAAATTAGAGGCGTCTAACTTTGTTTTGCAGGGGTGTGCTGTGATGTGATATGGCCATGATTGTGATTATATATGATGTATGCAATGTTCCTTATTGTAAATCGGCAACCGGCAGGAGCCATATGGTTGTCTTTTAAATTCCGTTAAGACCCGCGTGTCTATTCAAAGTAGTTGTAATAGTTAATGCTGGTGGACGACAACCATGAAGCGGCACCATTAACCTTGACGTCATACACGTAATGATGGAGATCATGTTCGTGCTTGAAGATGGAGATCGGAAGCATAATAAGAAAGGCCATATCATATCACATATTATGAATTGCATGTGATGTTAATCCTTTTGTGCATCTTGTATTGCTTAGTTTGCGACAATAGCATTATAAGATGATCCCTCAAGCACAAAAATTTCAAGTTATAAAGTGTTCATCCTTAGTAAGCATCGTTGCTAAAGCTCGTTGTTTCGAAGCACCACGTGATGATCGGGTGTGTTAGATTCTGCGAGTGTATACAACGTGAGCAAGCCAGATTTGCTCATGCGGAAGCCAAGGTTTGATCTTGACGAGCCTAGCATGTACAGACATGGTCTCGAAACACGGATCACCGAAAGGTAAAGCATGAGTCATATAGTAGATATGATGAACATGTTGATTGTTCGCCACATGGATCACTCTCGTGATGATCGGTTTTGATGTGGTGGATTTGGTTCGTGTGATCACTAAAACAATGTGAGGGATATTGTTTTGAGTGGGAGTTCACCTAGATTAATTTAACTATTAATTAGAACTCAATTTGCCATAAACTTAGTCTAAACTATAGCAAATATGTTGTAGATCAATGGCGGTCCCTACCATCAATTTTAATGCGTTCATAGAGAAAGAAAAGTTGAAAAACAATGGAAGCAACTTCACAGATTGGTTCCGCAATTTGAGGATTGTCCTCAGTGCTGGTAATTTGACCTATGTGCTAGATGCACTGCTGGGTGACCCACCTACAGCTGATGCTACCGATGAGGTAAAGAATGTTTTCCTCGTTCATAAGAATCAGTACTTCACAGTTTAGTGTGCTATCTTGTATGGTTTGGAATCGGATCTTCAGAAAAAAATTTAGAACCATGACCCACATGATATTTTCCGTGAACTCAAAATGATATTCGAGGCTCACGCGGCTGTTAAGAGTTATGAGGCTTCTAAAAAGTTCTTTAACTCCAAGATGGAAGAGGGCAGCTCCGTCAGTGAGCACGTGCTTAAGATGTCTGGGCACGCAATCAAGCTTCAAAGCTTGGGTATAGTGATTCCTAATGCTTTGGGGATTCACCGTGTCCTCCAATCACTACCACCAAGTTACAAGAACTTTGTGATGAACTATAATATGCAAAACATGGACAAGTCGTTGCCTGAACTCTTCTCCATGTTAAAGTCTGCAGAAGTGCAGATCAAGAAAGATCACCAAGTGTTGTTGGTCAATAAGACCACCAAATTCAAGAAGCAAGGCAAGTCTAATAAAAAGGGAAACTTCAAGAAGGGCGGTAAGAAAGTTACCGCGTCGGCGAAGAAGACCAAGGCTGGGCCTAAGCCTGATACTGAGTGTTTTTACTATAAGGGATAATGTCACTGGAAGCGGAATTGCCCTAAGTACTTGGCGGATTTGAAGAACGGCAACATCAGGAAGAAAGGTATATCCGATATACATGTTATTGATGCGTATCTCACTAGTACTCGTAGTAGTGTCTGCGTATTTTATACTGGTTCGGTTGCTCATATTTGTAACTCGAAACAGGTGCTGTAGAATAGACGGAAACTAGCGAAGAACGAGGTGACGATGCGCGTTGGAAATGGATCAAAGCTTGATGTGACCGCGATCGGCACGCTACCTCTTCATCTACCATCGGGATTAGTTTTATACTTAAATAATTGTTATTTGGTGCCTACGTTGAGCATGAACATTATATCTGAATCATGTTTATTGCAAGACGGTTACTTGTTTAAATTCGAGAATAATGGTTGTTCAATTTATATGAGTAATATGTTTTATGCACATGCACCTTTGATAGATGGTCTATTCTTATTGAATCTCGATTGTGGAAATACACACATTAATAACATTGAAGCTAAACGTTTGAAATTAAGCGATAACTCAACCTATATGTGGCACTGTCGTCTTGGTCACATTGGAGTAAAGCGTCTGAAGAAACTCCATTCCGATGGACTTCTTGAATCACTTGAAAGATGTGAAGCATGTCTAATGGGTAAAATGACTAAGACTCCATTTTCTGGTATGATGGAGCGAGCTACGGACTTATTGGAAATTATACATACCGATGTGTGTGGCCCAATGAGTGTAGCATCGCACGGTGGTTATCGTTATGTTCTTACCTTCACGGATGACTTGAGTAGATATGGGTATATCTATTTCATGAAACACAAGTCCGAAACTTTTGAGAAGTTTAAGGAATTTCAAAGTGAGGTAGAGAATCAACGTAACAAGAAGATTAAATTTCTACGATCTGATCATGGGGGTGAATATCTAAGTTACGAGTTTGGCGAGCATTTGAAGAAATGCGGAATACTTTCACAATTGACACCGTCGGGAACACCACAACGTAATGGTGTGTCCAAACGTCGTAATCAAACTCTCTTAGATATGGTTCGTTCTATGATGTCACTTACAGATTTACCGCTATTGTTTTGGGGTTATGCATTAGAAACAACCGCATTCATTTTAAATAGGGCACCATCTAAATACGTTGAAACGACACCATATGAATTATGGTTTGGGAAGAAACCTAAATTGTCGTTCCTTAAAGTTTGGGGTTGTGAAGCTTATGTAAAGAAGTTAGAGCCCGACAAGCTTGAACCCAAAGCTGAAAAAATGCGTCTTCATAGGATACCCGAAGGAAACTATTGGGTATACCTTCTATCATAGATCCGAGGGAAAAATCTTCGTTGCCAAGAATGGATCCTTTCTAGAGAAGGAATTTATCTCGAAAGAAGCGACTGGAAGGAAGGTAGAACTTGACGAGGTTGTTGAACCTTCTCTCGAACTTGCGAGTAGCGCATCACCGGAAGTGGTTCCCGTGGAGCCTACACCAATAAGAGAGGAATCTAATGATGTTGATCATGAAACTTCGGTTGAAGTTACTACGGAATCTCGCTGGTCAACGAGAACTCGTACCACTCCTGATTGGTATGATCCCGTTATGAGTGCCATGTTGGTGGACAACACCGATGACCCTGCGACATATGAGGAAGCAATGATGAGCCCAGGTTCCAATAAATGGCAAGAATCCGTGAAATCCGAGATTGGATCCATGTACGAAAACCAAGTATGGACTTTGGTGGACTTACCGGATGGCCGGAAGGCTGTCGAGAACAAATGGATTTTCAAAAAGAAAACAGATATTGATGGTAATGTTACTGTCTATAAAACTCGACTTGTCGCAAAAGGGTTTCGACAAATTCAAGGAGTTGACTACGATGAGACTTTCTCACCAGTAGCGAAGCTAAAGTCTGTGAGGATTTTGTTAGCAATCGCTGCATATTATGATTATGAGATATGGCAGATGGATGTCAAAACAACATTCCTCAATGGAGACATTGATGAAGAGTTGTATATGATGCAACCCAAACGTTTTGTCGATCCTAAAGATGCTAACAAGGTATGCAAACTTCAACGGTCCATTTATGGATTGAAGCAAGCATCCCGAAGTTGGAATCAACGTTTTGATAAGGTAATCAAAAGCTTTGGATTTATACAAACTTATGGAGAAGCTTATATTTACAAGAAAGTGAGTGGGATCTTTGTAGCATTCTTAATACTATATGTAGATGACATATTGTTGATTGGGAATGATGTAGACTTTCTTAATAGTATCAAGGATTATTTGAATAATAGTTTTTCAATGAAAGATCTTGGTGAATCAGCTTATATATTAGGCATAAAGATTTATAGAGATAGATCGAGATGCCTAATATCATTGTCACAGAATACATATTTGGACAAAGTTCTAAAGAGGTTTTGAATGGAAGATAGCAAGAAAGGGTTCTTGCCCATGTTGCCCAATACGACCTTGAGTAAAACTCAAAGTCCTGCAACGGCAGAAGATAGAGAAAGGATGAGTAAGACTCCCTATGCCTCAGCCATAGGATCTCTTATGTATGTCATGCTATGTACTAGACCTGACATCGCATATGCTGTTAGTTTCACTAGCAGATATCAAAGTGATCCAGGAGTGGATCATTGGACAGCGGTCAAAAACATCCTTAAGTACTTGAGAAAAACTAAGGATATGGTTCTTTCGTATGGAGGTGATGAACAACTCGTTGTTAATGGTTACACCGATGCTAGTTGGAACACCGATCCAAATGATTCTAAATCTCAATATGGATACGTATATACTTTGAATGGTGCAACAGTTAGCTGGAGGAGTGCAAAGCAAAGCGTTGTGGCGAGATCTTCAACTGAATCGGAATACATAGCTGTTTTGGAGGCTTCACAAGAGGCGATATGGATGAAGGAGTTCATTACAGAGCTAGGTGTGGTTCCAAGTGCACTGGACCCAATGTCTATCTACTGTGATAACATGGGTGCCATAGCCAATGCGCAAGAACCAAGGTCACACAAGAAGCTGAAGCACATCAAGATACGTTTCCACGCTATTCGAGAGCATGTCCAAGATGGTGACATAAAGATTTGCAAAGTACACACAAATCTGAATGTGGTGGATCCGTTGGCTAAACCTATCCCGAGGTCAAAACATGACCAGCACCAAACCGCCATGGGTGTCTGGTATATTACCATGTAATCTAGATTAGTTGACTCTAGTGCAAGTGGGAGACTGTTGGAGATATGCCCTAGAGGCAATAATAAAAGTGGTTATTATTATATCTTTGTGTTTATGATAAATGTTTACATTCATGCTATAATAGTATTAACCGGAAACATTAATACTTGTGTGATTTGTAAACTAAATTAGAGTCCCTAGTAAAGCCTCTTTATAATACTAGCTTGTTGGTTAATAGATGATCGTGATTTCTCGATCATGAACATTGAGATATTATTAACAACAAGATCATATCATTAGGAGAATGGTATGATGGACATACTCCTATAGATAAGCGTAGCATAAAGATCAAGTCATTTCAATAGTTCATTTGCTATAAGCTTTCTGATACATAGTAACCTAATTCCTTCGACCATGAGATCATGCTAATCACCATCACCGGAAGGATGCTTTGATGACATCAAACACCACACCGTAACTGGGTGTCTATAAAGGTGACATTAGTGTTCGGAAAGTATGTGTTGAGGCACATGGATCAAGAGTGGGATTTGTCCATCCATATGACAGATAGATATACTCTGGGCCCTCTCGGTAGAATGTCATCCAATTGGCTTGCAAGCATGTGACTGGCTCACAAGGGATCACATATCACGGGAACGAGAAAAGAGTACTTATCGGTAACGAGGTTGAACTAGGTATGCAGAGATACCGATGATCAAAACCTCGGATAAGTAAACTATCGTGAGACAAAGGGAAATTGGTATCGTATGTAAGTGGTTCATTCGATCGCAAAAGTAATCGTTGAAATATGTGGGAGCCATATGAATTTCCTGATTCCTCTATTGGTTATTGATCGGAGAAGTGTCTCGGTCATGTCCGCATAATTCACGAATCGTAGGGAGACACACTTAAGGGTTCAATGTTATTTAGTAGATATGGAATGTTAGTAGGGATACCGAATGTTGTTAGGAGTCTCGGATGGGATCCGGGATATCACGAGGAGATCCAGAATGGTCCAGAGAATAAGATCCATATAAGGAAAGTCCGATTCTAGAGTTCGGGAATGATTCCGATGTTTTCATCGGAGAGGTTCTAGAAGGGTCTAGAAGGTTCACCGGACCGGAAGGGGAATGGTCCATGAATGTGTCATGGGTAAGTGGAATGATTGGATCATATCCTAGGTCACTTGGTTTGGGCATTTGCGAGGGAGAATTAAAGCTCTAAATTGAAAGTCAAACGAGAGGTTTGAAAAGTCAAACTGGAACAATAGTTTCCTAGTGGAAGAAGGAAAGAGTCCTTCCTTCAATCCAACTTGGGTTTGGGTTTGGATTCAAACCCTCCTCTCCCAAGGCTGCCCCCTCTCATAAATAGAGGGGGAGGGCTGCCCCAAACACATAAGAGCCAGCCCTCCACCCGTGCTGCGCCGTCGCCGCCAAGCGCCGCCAACACCTCCTCCTCCTCCCCGCCTTCTAAACCCTAGATCGCCAGGAAACCCTAGATCCACCATAACTCGCACCGGCTTAGGCGAAGCATTGCGGGATCTTTCCTCTACTTCCGACACCACGCCGTCGTGCTGCCAGAATCGCGAGGGGAGAACTACAACCCCCGCTGCCTGCTGGAACAAGGGAGAGAAAGGTCTTCATCGATTACCGAACGTGTGACCGACTGCGGAAGCGCTGCCGGAACGCAGCACCAGAAGGATCATCTACGCGATCTTGAGATCGGCAATTATACGACTACATCACCCACGAGAATCTGCTCTCGTTAACCTCTTTGGAATCTTCGAGGGTGAGTGCTCCTATCGACTCGTTGCTACAATCTAGTAGATAGATCTTGGCTTGTTTGTGTGCATGCGGTAGAATTTTTTTGTTTTCCATGCTACGAACCCCTACATAGTTTCCTTCAGGTATCCTATGAAGACGCATTTTTCCGCTTTGGGTTCAAGCTTGTCGGGTTGTAACTTCTTTACATAAGTTTCGCAACTCTAAACTTTAAGAAACGACAATTTAGGTTTCTTCCCTAACCATAATTCATATGGTGTCGTTTCAACAGATTTAGATGGTGCCCTATTTAAAGTGAATGCGGCTATTTCTAATGCATAACCCCAAAATGATAGCGGTAAATCAGTAAGTTACATCATAGAACGAACCATATCTAAGAGAGTTCGATTATGATGTTCGGACACACCATTACGTTGTGGTATTTCTGACGGTGTCAATTGTGAAAGTATTCCGCATTTCTTCAAATGCTCGCCAAACTCGTAACTTAGATATTCACCTCCACGATCAGATCATATAAACTTAATCTTCTTGTTACGTTGATTCTCTACTTCACTTTGAAATTCCTTAAACTTCTCGAAAGTTTCGGACTTATGTTTCATGAAATAGATGTACCCATATCAACTCAAGTCATTCGTGAAAGTAAGAACATAATGATAACCACCGCGTGATGCTACACTCATTGGGCCACAAAAATCGGTATGTATGATTTCTAATAAGTCCGTAGCTTGCTCCATCATACCAAAAAATGAAGTCTTAGTCATTTTACCCATCAAACATGCTTCACATCTTTCAAGTGATTCGAAATCAAGTGATTCAAGAAGTCCATCGGAATGGAGTTTCTTCATACGCTTCACTCCAATGTGACCAAGACGACAGTGCCACACATAGGTCAAGTTATCGCTCAATTTCAAACGTTTAGCTTCAATGTTATTAATGTGTGTATTTCTACAATCGAGATTCAATAAAAATAGACCATCTATCAAAGGTGCATGTGCATAAAACATATTACTCATATAAATCGGACAACCATTATTCTTGGACTTAAACAAGTAACCATCTCGTAATAAACATGATCCGGATATAATGTTCATGCTCAACGCAGACACCAAATAACAATTATTTAAGTATAAAACTAATCCCGATGGTAGATGAAGAGGTAGCTGCCGACCGCGATCACATCAACTTTTGATCCATTTCCAACGCGCATCGTCGCCTCGTTCTTCGCTAGTTTCCATCTATTCTGCAGCACCTGTTTCGAGTTACAAATATGAGCAACCAGTATCAAATGTCCAGAAACTACTACGACTACTAGTGAGATACACATCAATAACATGTATGTCGGATATACCTTTATTCTTGATGTTGGCGTTCTTCAGATACGCCAAGTACTTAGGGCAATTTCGCTTCCAGTGACCACACCTTTTGCAATAAAAGCATTCTGCATCAGGGCTAGGGCCAACTCGGGTCTTCTTCTCAGGTGTAGCAACAAATTTTCTGTTCCTTTCAAAGTTACCTTGAGTTCTCCCTTTGCCTTTATGTATACTTCTGCAGCCAGCAAAGTGGCAGCAAGTTCAGTGAGCGATCCAATCGCACCACTTATCTTGTAATTCAGCACAAACTCTTTGTAACTAGGTGGGAGCGACTGAACAATTCTACCCATCACAATATCAACTGTAATAACATATCCAAGTGTCTTGAGACGTTGAACATCATTCATCATCATGATGTGATCTTTCATAGAGTTGTGTTCCTCCATGTCAACACTAAACAGCTCACTAGATATCATATATCTCTCAGCACGGAATTGGCCCTCAAACATGGCTTTGAGTTCCTTCACCATGGCAGCAGTGCTGCTAAGTTCAAAGTGTTCTTGAAGTTGAGGCTCCATCGACATGAGGATCGCATATTTCACAAGTTTGTAGTCATTAAGCATCATGTCATACACTTTGCGCTCATCCCGAGACGCAGTATTTGCAGGAGGGTCACCTAGCGGTGCATCCAGCACATAGGTCAAATTTGCAGCATCGAGGAAAATCCTCATGTTACGGAACCATTCCGTGAAGTTGCTTCCATTGTATTTCAGCCTTTCTTTCTCTAGGAACGTATTAAAAATGATGGTAGGGGCCACCATTGATCTACAACATAATTGCATAGTTTAGACTAAATTTATGACAAATTGAGTTCTAATTAATAGTTAAATTAATCTAGGTGAACTCCCACTCAAAACAACATCCCTCACATTGTTTTAGTGATCACACGAACCAAATCCACCACATCAAAACCGATCATCACGAGAGATGATGTAGCTTCAAAGGCGAACAATCAACATGTTCATCATATCTACTATATGACTCATGCTTTACCTTTTGGTGATCCGTGTTCCGAGACCATGTATGTACATGCTAGGCTCGTCAAGATCAAACCTTATCTTCCGCATGAGCAAATCTGGCTTGCTCCCGTTGTATACACTTGTAGAATCTAACACACCCGATCATCACGTGGTGCTTCGAAACAACAAGCTTTGGCAACGGTGCCTACTATGGATGAACACTTTATAACTTGATATTTTGTGAGAGGGATCATCTTATAATGCTACCGTCGAGAACTAAGCAATACAAGATGCATAAAAGGATTAACATCACATGCAATTCAAAATATGTGATATGATATGGCCTTTCTTCTTGTGCTTCTGATCTCCATCTTCAAGCACGAACATGATATCCATCATCCCCGACGTGGCTTCAAGGTCAATGGCACCACTCCATGGTTGTCGTCCACCAGCATCAACTATTACAACTACTTTGAATAATAGACATGCAGGTCTTAACAAAATTAAAAGATAACCATAAGGCTCCTGTCGGTTGCCGACTTACAATAAGGAACATTGCATACATCATATATAATCACAATCATGGCCATATCACATCATAGCACACCCCTGCAAAACAAAGTTAGACGCCTCTAATTTTATTTGCATGTTTTACGTGGTTTGGGTCTTTCAATAATTGTCGTTCTAACTTATGAAAAAGAACCACAACGTTGATACTAGTATTGTCAATCATCCGTTGTAAATTGAATCTTCACTATGTTGGGAGAAATAGGCATCCGCAAAGCCACTTATGCAATACAAGTTGCATGTCAAGCGTGGAGCAAGTCTCATGAACGATATCATGCAAGGTTAGCCCAGGCCGCTTCATCCCACCACCCCGCAAGATGCAAAGTACACAAGAAGCAATCGACAACAAAAGCATCCACGCCCACAATGACCGTTGTGTTCTACTCGTGCAACAGATCTACATATAGACACGGCTCTGATACCACTGTAGGGGTTCGTAGCATGGAAAACAAAAAATTCTACCGCATGAACACAAAAAAGCCAAGATCCTAGATTGTAGTAACGAGTCGATTAGAGTACTCATCCTCGAAGATTCCAAAGCGATTAACGAGAGAAGATTCTCATGGGTGATGTAGTCGTACACTTGCCGATCTCAAGATCGCGTAGACGATCCTTCTGGCGTTGCGTTCCGGCAGCGCTTCCGCAGTCGGTCACACATTTGGTACTCGATGAAGACCTTCCTCTCCCTTGTTCCAGTAGGCAACGAAGGTTGTAGTTCTCTCCACGCGATTCTGGCAGCACGACGGCGTGGTGTCAGAAGTAGAGGGGAGATCCCACAGGGCTTCGCCTAAGCTGGAGTAGGTTATGGTGGAGTATTAGGGTTTCCCCGGCAATCTAGGGTTTACAAGCCGAAGAGGAGGAGGTGGTCTAGGCTAGGGCGACTTGGTGCGATGTGGCGGTGGCGTTGGGCGGTGGTGTGGGAGGGTTGGTGTGTGTCTTGGGGCACCCTCCCTCTATTTATGAGAGGGAGGGCAGCTTGGGAGAGGGGAGTTTGAATCCTTCCCCAACTTCTTCTCCTACTTGGCTTGTGGTCGAGGGAGAGAAGGATTCTTTTCTTCCTCCACCATGATACATTGTCTCAGTTTGACTTTTCAAACTTGCCTTTTGACTTTCAATTTGGAGTTTAATTTCTTTCTTTCAAACGCCCAACCAAGTGACCTAGGACATGACGCAATCATTCCACTTAACCATGACACATTCATGAACCATTCCCCTTCCGGTCCGGTGAACCTTCTAGACCCTTCTAGAACCTCTCTGATGAAAACATCGAAATCATTCCCAAACTCCGGAATTGAACTTTACTTATATGAATCTCATTCTCCAGACCATTTCGGATCTCCTCGTGATATCTCGGATCCCATCCAAGACTCCGAACAACATTCGGTCTCCCTACTTACATTTCATATCTACTAAACAACATCGAATCCTTAAGTGTGTCTCCCTATGGTTCGTGAATTACGTGGACATGACCGAGACACTTCTCCGATCAATAACCAATAGAGGAATCTATAAATTCATATGGTTCCCACATATTTCTATGATTACTATGCAATCGAATGAACCACTTACATAAGATACCAAATTCCCTTTGTCTCGTGATAGTTTACTTATCCGAGGTTTGATCGTCGGTATCTCTGCATACCTAGATCAACCTCGTTACCGATAAGTACTCTTTTCTCGTTCCTGTGATATGTGATCCCTTGTGAGTCAGTCACATGTTTGCAAGCTAATTGGATGACATTCCACCGAGAGGGCCTAGAATATATCTATCTGTCATATGGATGGACAAATCCCACTCTTGATCCATGTGCCTCAACACATACTTTCCGAACACTCAATGCCACCTTTATAGCCACCCAGTTACGGTGTGGTGTTTGATTTCATCAAAGCATCCTTCCGGTGATGGTGATTAACATGATCACATGGTCGAAGGAATTAGGTTACTATGTATCAGAAAGCTTATATCAAACGAACTATTGAAATGACTTGATCTTTAGTATGTCCATCACACCATTTTCCTAATGATATGATCTTGGTGTTAACAACATCTCAATGTTCATGACCCAGAAACCATGATCATCTATTAACCAATAAACTAGTATTATAAAGAGGCTTTACTAGATACTCTAATTAAGTTTACAAATCACACAAGTATTAATGTTTTCGGTTAATACTATTATAGCATGATTGTAAACATTTATCATAAACACAAAGATATAATAATAAATACTTTTATTATTGCCTCTAGGGCATATATCCAACACCGACGTCCCCAACTGCTTCACTGTCACCCACAATAGGTTCACCGCCAGCTCGTGTTGTGCGCCACTAGGCCTGGGCAAAAACTGAAACCATCCAAACCGTGTAAACCTTTCAAACTAGTGCTAGCTCATTTTCCTTGACAAGCCCAACTTAGATTTCCAATCTAGTTCAAAAAAAGATGAATTGACCCAAACCGGGTAAACCATTCAAACCGTTTTTTCCCACCCTTAGGCGCCATGCATGCCTCCAGTTCCTTCTGCGCCGTCACACCAATCTCTAGCTCATGCTACACCCCCACACCAACAATAAGTTCTTGTTTCATGGACCGAAAGAGGATGAGTAAGGGGTAGTGGCCATTATTCGAATAACATGACATATAGTTACTTCACAGCCGAGCTGGAAGCGCAAGAGAGGGAGAAATTCATGCAAAATGGTGAGCAATGAGGCATTTAAATACTAAAATTTGTATGAGATGACATGACCCATGTAACAATTGCAAAATCTGACAACTCAACTCTTTTGTATGTCGGTTAAACACTTGACTTGGTGCTGGTTCCTTTTGCTTTCAAAATCTAAGACACCTTTTGCTTATTTTTTTGTTATTGCATTGTTGTTAATTGTGTCGCTTAAATACGTATATTTTTGGGCTCAGATTAACGTACATATGCAATATTTTTCTTAATTTCATGGTGTGAGTTTGATAATTTCAAGAATCTATATGAGATTATGCATTTTTTTAAGAAATTGTGTAGAGGGGAGGAGTTTTTTTTTACTTTGAGTGTATTGTTTTTGCTAGAGTTAAACTGTACTACAATTGTTTGTTCTATAGGTTGGAATTCTTTGAGGAAGTGCAGTTAGCTAACGTTTGGAACATGCAGAGTGTGAATCAGCATGCAATTCGTGGTCTAGATACCCAAGTGGATGGCATCAGTACACAACCTGTACCAAGTCTCTCGAGCCTCACCTTGCCATTAGGAAGGCAGATTGTTTTGTCCAAGTTATATGTTATATTGCTGCAATGCTATCTTGTGTTAAATTTCGCAACTCTTTTATTAATATAGAGTAATCACAGGCTTCCTGAGAACATTGGGACATCGCTGTCCCCAGCTACTTCACTATCATCCACAACAGCTTCACCGCCATCTCCAGCTCCTGTTGCGGTGCCACGCATGCCTCCAGGTCCATCTCACCAACCTCCGGCTCATTCTACACTGCCACACCAACAATAAGCTCATGTTTCATTGACTGAAAGAGGACGAGCAAGGGGTAGTGGCCATTATACGAATAACATGACATATAGTTACTTCACAGTCGAGCTGGAAGCGCAAGAAAGGGAAAAAGTCATGCAAAATGGTGAGCAATGAGGCATTTAAATCCTAAAATTTGTATGAAATGACATATATAACAATTGCAAAATCCGACGACTCAACTTTTTTGTATGCCAGTTAAACACTTGACTCGGTGATGGTACCTTTTGCTTTCAAAATCTAAGACACATTTTGCTTAATATGTTGTCATTACGCTGTTGTTATATGCCCAACGTTGACAGCTGCAAACCTAAGGCTGTGAGAGTTTGTGAGAGCCAGGGTGGCTATGTTAACAAGTTGACGGAATAATTTGGTTTAGTTCCAATTATTTAGGTTGTGAGATCTGTGAGAGCCACTGTAGCCATGTTAACGAGTTGACAGAATCATCTGGACCAGCTGCAATGATTTAGGCATAAACCTATGCTAGCTATAACACAACATTTGTTTCTGTCTTTTGTGCAACGGTCATCACAAAGAGTGGTGTTACCTTGCATTCGTTACTAAAGAATTAAATTGCACATAGTGTCAAGAATACCGTCGTTGTCAAGAACAACATATTTCTACGATTTCACGGTTGTATCTGTAGTTCTGTACACTATCAGCACCCGTTAAGGTGCATCACACCCTGACGCATCCATCGTTGGCTTCTGACATGCTGACCAGAAATCTCGGAGCTCCTCGGTGAACTCCTTCTCCCTGCCGAACACCACCGTCCGGTGGTCGCGTCCTCCGACGATGCGTATCTCCGCTCGTGGGAGCTTCGATTTCAGGTGACGGCTGCTGCACTCGACCGGTACCACCTGGTCCCCGTCGCCGTGGACCACCCTGACCGGCACGCCCGCCGCCGCCAGGGCCTCCAGGTTCCGGTCCTGCGCTCCCGCCCCGCCGCAGATCACGTTGTGCATGGTGTTCCACGCCGAGTGATGGGTGTGCCTCGTCAGGTCCCTGACCACGAAGTCCACGCCGCTGCAACACGCATGATGGTCGCAGGAATGTGATTTTTCAGTTCAGTTCATGAGCAGCAAACGTGATTGGTTACCTCGTTCGCGTGACGGTCCTGATGAGCCACTCCCAGACGCGGTGGTTCTTGCAGATGACGAGGCAAACCGTCCTGCCGACGTGCTCGTACCAGGACATGACCGCCGAGCCGAACAGCAGCGGCGGCCAGAGCTTCTTCTCCGCCAGCCTGTGCAGCGCCACCTGGCTCGCCTTCTCCTCGCACGGCAGGAAGTACGGCTGCGATATATACGCAATGCAACACGCCATGAGCACGATCGATCGGTCGGCTGAGCAGAAAGCATGTGTCAGAATCAAATCTGGATCGATCGCGTACCGGCGCGACGAGCGTGACCGATTTGACGCGAGCCGGGTGCTTGGCGGCGAGGGCGAGGGCGACGACGCAGCCCATCGAGTGGCCGACCAGGTGGAAGGAGGCGAGGGCGAGTGGGTCGACGAGGCTCCGCTCGATCGCCTCGACGTGGTCGCGCAGCGTGTACGCGCAGTTGGCCGGCTTGGGGCTGTCGCCGAAGCCGAGGAGGTCGACGGCGAGCAGCCTGCGGCTCGCGGCGGCGAGCTCCGGGAACACGGTCTGCGCCCAGAAGGCGGAGGACGACGTGAAGCCGTGTACGAAGATGGCGTCGCCTTCGCGACTTGTTGTCCCCGCTGCTGCATCTGCCAAGCGTGAGGCCGCGGACGACGTCAGTGGCGGCGGACGACACGCCAGAGGCAGAGCCGCGCGTGCTGCTCTGTTCGATCGTGTCGGGCGGCGAAATTCGTGTGTGCGTGCGTGCGAATGCGTGGTTGTAACTGAATAAAATTCTGTTAAGGACAGGACACCGACCTTTGGGCGCCGGCGGCGGCTCGTTGACGACGAAGTGCAGCCGGTCACCGCCGCCGGTGGTCCGCCACGCGAGGCACGTCCGGCAGCCGCAGTCGGACCACCTCGGGCTCCGCGCTTTCTGCGGCGACGCGTCCTTCTGCCTCCTCCTCCCGACGCCGACCGTCCGCAGTAGCCCCAGCAGCGCGTCCCGGGCGGCGCTCCTCCGGACGTACAATGTGTCGGACACCCCCTCGTCCGCGCCGTGGGTGTGGGTCCGGTGGCAGTAGCAGGCGACGGGGCAGTCCTCGAGGAGGCCGTCGAGGACGGCGTAGACGAGGCAGAGGAGCACGTCGAGGGCGTCGAGGAGGGCGAAGACGGCCGCCGCGAGCCATCCCGCGGGGCGCGAGAGGAGGAGGGTTGCCAGCGCGGGCATCGCGGGACGTGGAGGCGGATGCGAGTCGTGAGGCTGGAAAGGCGCGTGTGTGCGTGCGCCGTTGCTCCACGTCGCGTCGTTGGTTGCCGTGTGACCGGGCGCCCGGAGGAGGAGGAGGAGTATGCAGCGGATGACCGACAGCCGTTTGAACGTTTCCTCCTCGTGCCGGCGGCTTGTCTGTTCTTTCGTTGTCTTTGATTGTCCCGCGTCGTTTCTGTTCTTTCCTATGGCGATGGGTTTCCCGTACATATGCGGAAGGCGTTCCACGGGGTTACATTTCCTGATCTGTGAAAGGTCGTGCCGTCTCGGGGATTACCGCGGCGAGAAGTCGCCCGATCCACCCCCGCCGCGAACGTTCTGCGACCTACGACGATGACGACTCGACGAGGGGGAGGAGCATCTCCGTCCGTCCTTGGCCACGAAAATGTTGTCACTGGTCACACTCGGCGACGTGCGCTCGTCGATGGCCGCGAACACATATCCGGTCATAGCTGACGCGACTGACTTTTTTTTACTACTCCTTCCTTCCGATTCAAATTAGTTGACTTAAATTTGTAAAGATACGAATAAATCTAATACTAAATTATGTCTAGATACAATCAAATCTAGACAAATCTAAATCAACTAATTTGGATAGAAATGATTACCTGGTTGATACTCCCTCTGTTTGGAAACATAAGATGTTTTAGGTTTGTGAATGAGATGTATCTGAGCGGCGCAGGTGTAAGCAATTTAGACACTAAAAAGTGTCTAGATACATCTCATTCACAAACCTAAAACATCTTATGTTTCCAAACGGAGGGAGTACTACATTACACATACTCGAGTTTGTCTGATAGAGATTTATTAGTATGACAAACCAAAGTACTTCATCTGTTTCAAAATATTAAGATGTTTTAGTTTGTGAAAAAAATATATCTAGACTTCTTTTAGTGTCTAGATTCACTCTAAACCTGAGTGAACCTGCATACTGAGTGAATCTGCATACTAAAAGTAGTCTAGATGCATTTGATTCACAAAGCTAAAACATCTTATATTTTAAAACGAAGGGAGTACTC
This sequence comes from Avena longiglumis, assembly GCA_030063025.1. Taxonomy (NCBI): domain Eukaryota; kingdom Viridiplantae; phylum Streptophyta; class Magnoliopsida; order Poales; family Poaceae; genus Avena; species Avena longiglumis. The sequence goes on along the minus strand of CP125974.1, from coordinate 42,637,201 downwards.
ACTACGTCCTGAAAAGTATGTCGTATAAGTTTTGATTTGTATGTATCTAAAACATTAATATACTTCCTTTGTTTTTAAAATATAAGATGTTTTAGCTTTATAAAATGATTGTATCTAGACTTTTTTAGTGTTTAGATTCGGAGTGAACCTATATATTAAAAGGAGTCCGCTCTTTTTAACAAAACTAAAGCATCTTATATTTTAATACAAAGGAAATACATAGAAATCTAAAAAAAATCCGAGACAACCTTTTGCGACTAAGGGATTAATTGACGTGTTACATGCGATCCAAGCACAAATCTTATGTTTATTTGTCTTGATGTATTTTCTCATTTTAAAACAGCACGATTGTGGTCAGGAGAGAATTTACTATGATTCTGTTAGCAACAAGGCCCCGATCTTATGTACATGGAAGAAGTTTCAGAACTTATGAACACCGCTTGGATGGACTCGAGGAGCACCCGCTGGCCGACTGGCTCCTCGTTGAGCTCGTCGAAGTCCTCATCGTCATCGTTGTCCTTCACCTCCTCACTCGCCGTATCAGTGTCACCTCGTCCTCCGCCTCCTACGTTGTCGCATCCTCCCTTCCTGGCTCCGGCGATGGGGGTTGGTTTGGCGTCGATGCCAGTGGGTGGGTAGCGAGCGCAAGCGGCCTTGGAGAGCCGAGCCCACGTGGTGGAAAGGCGGTGATACATGGTGTGTGTTCACATTTCCATCCCATGCCTCGGCTCTTCTTTATTGCCGACAAGAGGCTGGCGGGAAGCAGCGAAACAACAGAACTCACCATTAACTCTGCCGTCGGGAGATGGGCCATTATCGAAGAATTTTGTGTGGCTACCAAGTGGGCCCTGCATGGCCGATCTGACGTGGCGTTAGTTGCCGACGCTCCTAGGTTGCTCCTTGTGTGTTGGGTCCATCACAAAAGTGCCAAACAATTTGCTAGGCCGCTCGCGATGTGGCAACGCTTAAGAGCTGCAGTGTGGGCCGTTTCTGTACAACACCTCCAAAACCATTTGGGGTTGCTTTGGAGAGTGCGGATGGAGAACAAGGATTTAAACTAAATCAACACACCCACCAACAAAAAGACCAAGAAAAGAGGAACAAAATAAAACGGCACGACCATCCTCACCAAACAACCCACTGTCAACCAGGTGAGGTGGTACCACCTTTCTCAAAGTGCAGTGACGAAACCGTGTCATCGACATGAACAAATGTGATGTTGCTTACTCATTTTTCAGAGTTATAGCAATAAATGCAGTTATTCATATGCACTTATATATCGGCATGCGAAGATTGCTTTAATCAAATGAGCTATTTGTTCTTCTTCAGATATTCTAGACCACTGGTGTGGTTTTTGAATATATCTACTTACGATTTGAATCATCACATAGACACTCACGACCGTCTTTCGCAGATTCCCCTGCTAATTTTGACAAATTATTAAGTTTCAAGAATACAATCTTATGGCATGCATTGTCAATTGTCATTGCAAAGTTTTCTACCGTCCATTGTTTTCTGGACACATGGGGCTCTTTTTGAGCTTAATATAGGTGGGCAACATGATATTATGGTTCTTATTCAACATCTTTCAATGTGTGGTTCTTTTATGCTACCATGGTGAGATGAACAAACTAGCTGAGACAAATATATACTACTATGGCTGCAACTATAAGGTGCTTAGTACAATACAGGAGAAACATGATTCACGGCTTGTACAACCACTCTTAGGCCTTGTTTGGCAAGAGTGTGTCTTAGAGTATTTGAGAGTGTTTTCTCAAGAGTATTGGGTGAATATACTCCGATCACCCAATCCCCTTCTCCCACCCAATATTCTCTACACCACAATACACTCCACTCAACATCATCGTTTGCCACACAGGTTTTGATTTGATTGCATTTGGAAACAAACCTGTAGAAAATGACAGGTTGCAGAATGAAGTAATAAAAATCAAAACTTTATGCCATTTTGTTCATCAACCGCTTGGTATCAAAAGTAACCAAAGTTCCAACATTAGTTTTTAGGTAACATTTCAAGTAAGACAAGTACAAATTATGATCAGATTACATTAACAACAATCCCTTGTAAAACTGTGTCCTGAAGCACACACGAGCGTTGAAGTGAATGGCTGGGAAATAGATTCCCGGACACATAATACCAGTGCAAACACATCGAGCAACAATGTCTCGACACAATGAAATAGACTAAACATGTACCTAGCTTAACAACCAACAGTTAAGACAAGCTTCGGCCTCTTTACTACATTGCATCAAAAAACAGTTCATCTCCTCCCATCAAAATAAAGAGTGATATGTAGATGAGGTTAAAGGTATTCTTGAAGGTTAGCTATAAGCATTGTTCTTGAAGGTTAGCTATAAACCATTCATGCATGCTAGCTATAAGAATTGTTCTTGAAGGTTAAAGGTGTTCCTATGAGTTGCATGAGCATGTTATTCAATATCTTCCTCTGACCTATAGAAATATGCTAAGATTAAGAATCATCTCTTTAGATACTAGATAGGTTCCTCTTCGGTCCCATCCTGGTGAAGCCTCCTCTTCGGTTCCTGATATCCAATAAGGCTTAGGTTCCTGAAAAAGAGGATAAGGCTTAGGTTCCTAAAAAAGAGGCATAAACTGTCGGTAAACTGCATATATGTTACGACATAAATCGAGGTATAAATTGCCAGTAAACAGTAATTCACCCTACATAAATAGAAGAATAAATTGTATATCTTACTGCATAAACAAAGGCATAGATGATGTATATGTCAATGAATAAACAGAAGCATAAGCATTACATGTATCTTTCAAGCGATGATGTTGAACTTGGAGGTCAATAGACATTAACAGAAAGATGCGTGGTTCAGAAAAGTGCAAATAAGCACTAATGCTGAAAACATAGGTTAATAAGCATTACATGTATCTGTCAAGTGACGATGCAATGTATCTGTCAAGTGACAATGCAAAAACTTTAAGATGTATGGATTACATTAACGATGCATATTCATGACTGAAGGCCCTGTGTGGTGGTCCTGAACTAATTTAGATTTTATAAGAACTGTCACTACTCTGGATGGTACTATATTTTGATGTGCTGCTATTTGTGACTGGAGTTGTTCTTTTTGCACCAACACCTTTGAAACTTTTTCTGAGTGCCTTCCATTTTGATGTCATGCTATCAATTGCATGGATTAATAGAAATATTACATTACTATTTCTCATAGCACTTGACTATTTCTTACAATAAAGAATCAACAGAAATATTGCAAAACTGAACTAAAATAGCCACCAATCAAGAACCTACAAGTAGTGGGGTTGAAAGAGAACACACTGGAGTGAAAGCCAGCATTCCAACATCAACGAACTGCCGGCGGCTGTGGGATATGGCGTTGGGGAGGCGGCGCCGAGATCTGGCGGCCGATGGAACTACGAGGAGGCGACATCGGGATCTGGCGGCCATGGGGACAAGGTGGTGGCGGGATCTTGCTTTGTGGGGAGGTGGTGGTGAGGGTCGTCTTCGTCGCGTTGGTCTCCACCGCGAGCTCGTTCGGCCAAGCGTGAGTGGAAGAAATACCTGACCCTCCTCGCGTCTGGAAAACCCATCAACCCGACATGTATTCGAGGTTTCTCTCGGTCTTAAACTTCTGAATACTAGGCTGCCAAATAGGTTGTGAAGTGTTCTTTCAAGTAATGGTCTGGGCTGGTAATATACACGCAAATGCACCTAAAAACCGGTCTGCCAAACGAGGCCTTAAGTGTGAGCACTTCATCCTATGGACTCCGTGTATATATTTTCGTGGACTCAAAATTTTGGGGACAAAGTAGCTAGAAGACATGAGAACAAGGGGATCATTTTCCAAAAAAAATTCTAGGCAAAATATTCTCTATTTGTATGATGAATTACTATCCCGTGACAGTTTTAATATAACTTTATAGAAAACGCTTGAATACCGTCGGAGGCTACGACGCAACGTGACCTCCTGTTTCTACGGACGACACACGTCCCTCAAAATGGACCCATGCTCCACCGTTTCCAGCCTTATCCTATCGACGCGTAGTCCTCCTCCATTCATTTCCTTCGTTCTCAGTAAGACAAAAAGGCACCTGCTCCTCCGCCCCCATCGCGCCGCCCCCGATTAATCCTGCGCGCGCCGCCTTGGATCTCGTTGGCCGCCGCGGTTCTCGCCCCCATACTCATCCCCTCTCTTGCTTGCTCCACCGCACGCGAGGCGCTGACTTCCCGTCGTCGCGTTGCTCCTGCTCCGCCACCATCGTCGCCTGCCTTCCTTTTCGTGGGCTACCTCCGCTCAATCGCTACCACCGCCCATGGTCTCGAGGTCCTTCAGCCGCTGCTCCAACTCGCCGCCAACGCTACGACCCGCCGCCGTGGATGCTACGAACCCCTCCCAAAGATGCAAGCGATGACCAACGATGCTTCCACCGAAGGTTGTAGCATGCTATGACCGGTGGTCGTCGATGCTGCAAGCGAAGGCCGGCGATGATCTGACCGGCCGCCGCCGGTGCTGCGAACGGCCACCACAGGTGCTATGAGCGGCCGTCATCGATGCCAAGACCAATGCAGCAAGCGGAGGCCAGTGATGCTTTCACCGGCCGGCGCCGGTGCTGTGAACGGCCACCGCAGGTGCTATGACTGGTCGTCGTTGATGCCAATCCCCTGCAGCCAATGCAGCAAGCGGAGGCCGGCGATGCTCTGACTGGCCGTCGCTGATGCTACGAACGGCCACTGCAAGTGCTATGACCGGCCGTCGTCGATGCCAAGCCCCTGCTGCCAATGCAGCAAGCGGAGGGCGACGTTGCTCGACCGGCGGTGGTCGCAAGCGGCCACCGCGGTGCTGACCGACCGTCGTCATTGCCAAGCCCGCCGCCAATGCGAAGCGGCCACCACCATTGCTACGACTGACATCCTTCGATGCTATGGCCGCCCGCCACCGATGCTACAAGCCCTACTAGTAGTGCTGCAAGCGGAGGCCGACGATGCTCCGTCCAATCGCGACGATGCTCCGGCCAACCACCACCGCTTGTGCTACCACCGGCCACCGCCGGTGCTACGACCGGTCGCCCGCGATGCTATGAGCAGCTACCAGGGATGCTATGAGCGGTCACCTCGGATGATACAAATGACCGGCGAAGCTGCGATGCCTCTTCTCTGACAACATCACCTCTTCTCTGGCGACTGTCTTCTCCGTGTTCTCCGGCGACGGGCAGGGGATCATGGGAGGAGCATGGGAGAAGCGACGATGGTGGGGAGATGTGGGTGGGGGACACCGGGATGGCTGTTAACTTTTTTTGTGGGGTGATATTTTTTTCGTGATCCATCGGACACGTGTCATCACCACGACCCGGAGGCTGGGAATTTTCTGTCCTCAGGAGGACGCTCAGTCCTTTCCTAACTTTATTAATTTAAAATCGGGCTTCCCTCAATTTTTTATTTTAAAATCGGTCTCTTCTGGATACTATCGCATAAAATGAAGGCCCAGGAAGACCCCACCTCCATAGAGCTCGTAAACAAAGCCCACGAAGGTTAATTGTTTTCTGGCCCACAGTTATTCACTGTCAGTCTGCCACCGTCAATCACCGCCGGGAAGCCACTGCCTCCGCCGCGACGGCAACACTGCTCAGCTTACACACCACGCTAACCCACCAGCTTGATAAATCTTCGAGCAATTCGAAATTCCAAATCCTCTCTGCTGCCTCGGCTTGCCGCAGCGCAAACTTCTCTGCCTGCGCGCGCCCTCCGACCTCCCGCCCAGAACCCTAATCTCCGGCCGCCACCGACGGCATGGCGGCGCCTCGCGAGCTGGACCTCTCCGACGAGGTAGAGGGCGAGCAGGACGGCACCACCGACTTCGTCTTCCGTCTCGTTGGCGACCCCATCCCCGTCCTGCCCACCGCCTCCGCCCCGCTCCCCCTCTTCGACCTCCACTCCCCTCCCGCGCGCCCGCTCGCCGTCTCCAACCGCCACGCCGCCGTCTTCCTAGCCCACCCCAAAGGTAAGTCGCCGCGAATCACCAACCAGCCAAGCGCCCGCCTCAGCATTCCTGTCGATCTCTCACCCCTAGGGTTTCACGCTCCGTTTCCAGGGTTTATCGCCGCGCGGACGAAGGCGTTGATCGATGCTAGCAAGGAGGCGTGAGAGAAGGGCAAGGCGAGCACCCGCTGCGCGCAAGACTGCTGCGTCGCTGACGTGCCCCTCCCCGGTGTCTCTCTTCTAGCGCTCTTCGGTGACGAGTCGGTGCTAGCTGCCTAAACCGACAGCGAGATCAAAATCTTCTCGGTTACTTCCCTGCTCACTGATAAGTTTAGATCATCTTCTGCAGTTTCCCACAAAATTGTGTAAACAATACATGTCAGTCCAGGGCAGCGTAGCATAGAAATAGAATGTGGGTATTTGTTTCGTTGCAATGCATTGCTCACAACAATTTCCGAGTTCCTAGAAGTTTATGTAAGAACATGACAGCAGTAATGAGCTAATGAAGTCTATGCTTTTCAGTCAGCTTTTAGTACTTTGGTGATTCCCAGCAATACTATTATTGTTTGTTGATTCCAGTGCTGGATAAGGTCCGCGTTGCTGTAATTAGGGATCAGCAGGAGACCCCTTGATCTGATATATGTTTTCAGCACTTTAGTAGTAGCTGATTTTGTCAAGTTTATCATGTTTCCTTAATAGTTTCTCTATATAGGATGTTGAGCCGTCCTCATCATGTATCCTGGGACAATCTGGCACTGTTAAAGATTTCAAGTGGCTAAATCATGGCTATATTGCACTCTCAAATGGTGGACTGCTATCTCATGGGAGTTTGGGGGAAGGCCTTAAGGATGTAATGGAAAATGTTGATGCTGGTTTGTCTTTTTTCCTACCCCTACATGAGTTGATATTCTTGTGCTTTTGTAACTTCTACTTTATATGGATATATGGACAATAGATCATGCTCTAGGATACCTGTTTGTTTGTTGTTTTCTTTAGAAAAACAACTGGATAGGTTTTAGTCATGTACTAATTTGTACATGTGTGTACTTATAGTATAAAGGACATCAATTAGTTCGTAGTTGTCTGCTACTCCTACTCTGTCGATGCTACATTATTGAGGATCAAAATAACATGAATTTCATATACTTGTGCTATTTGTACAATGCATACTATTTGTTAGGAGCTCAACTACTAGTATTTTCCCCTGTGTAAATTCTTTGTAGCACTTTGGCTTTACAAAATCAACCTGATTAATATTGTTAGAGCATGTACAATGCAAGATGCTCAGGGCGGTGCTTAGAAAAGTAAACCGTTTTTTCTTTAAGCACCGGTGCTTATTTATACTAGGTAGATGCCTAACTAGGCACCTATAGAAATAAGCACCAATGCTTAACAAAATGGTTGGTTTATTTTTATAAGCACTCTTCTAAGCACCTCCCATTGTCTTGGGTGCAACTGCAACATCGGTCTTCAGGCACCAGCTCACTTCCGAGGCTGATGCGTGTGGTCCTTTGAAATTCTTACAATTTGCGAAGCCATTTCTTTCGGTGTGTAATTGAAGTTATTCATAAGTATCTCTGTTATACTGATATTCACCATCTTTCTGAAATTACGTAGTTGACTGTTGCAAGGACGGGAATCATATTGCTGTTGTAAGAGAGAATTCACTCAGGATATTATCCTCAGATTTGAAGGAAACATGTTGCATGGTCCTCTTGTTTCAGTTGTGGTCTGAGAGTGATTCAGAGGGCACCGTCATCAAAGGTAGTGAACCTGCATTTCATTTCTGGTATAGGTCTCAGGCATATAATGAATTCTTGAGTTGCTCCAGTTTTCCTGCTATTATTATTCTGCACATACACAGTCAAGCGTTTCCAGTTCGTAAGGGTATGCAGTTATGCCTGATGGCCTCATGGGTGATTTCAGCACTAACGAAATGTAGTTTTATAGCAATGGGACGCATTGCTACCCTGAGAGTTAGCTTGTTTTCGCTGACTCACGATATGTTCTCTGCCTTGTAAATTGATTGATCTGTAGTAGATGGCGCTAGTAAGCTTGGTTCTCCTATATGATCGCTTATATGAGTGAGCAGCACACAGTTCGCTTATATGATCGCTTCAGGATGAACAAAATGACGGAAAATGGTGTTTGTGAAGTGCACCACAGACTAAAATTTGTACCATAGTCATCTTGTAGTAAAATTATATATTGAAGAACCATCAACAATGATGCAGAGTTCTAGGAAAATTATGAGATGATACTTGAAGACGATATAGTGAAATTTGGTTTGAACATTTAACCAATGACCTTTGTCGTGCATACTTCCTTCTCCAAACATTAGATTCATCAATTCATACCATGTTACTCTTGTCGAAGCACCATTCAATACATCAATTATGTTTAGTAGTAGCTACCGATTACCATGATTCCGTGTTGATGTTATATTTTCTAATTTTCATCAGTGGACTCCATTGGTTGGGTGCGCGATGATAGCATTGTTGTCGGTTGCGTTCGATTGGATGAAGTAGGCAATGAAGAGGGCTATATGGTCCAAGTTATAAGGAGTGGAGGCGATACATTTTTCGAGGTTAATTGTTCTTCTAGTTCTGCATCTCTTCTTTTGTTTCACATTTCCTACTAGTATGATATTTCTTTGACAAATGTGTCATTTGCAAAATGTTCTTTCTGGGAACATTCTTGACGAAAGCTACCTCAGTTTGGCATGGATTTTTTTAAGCATATATATGTACACAAGACCAAGTGTTGGCAATAGTTGTATTTGTTTCAGAGATGTAAATTAAATACCTCTTGTCCCAAAATATAAGGTGTTCTCCAACACATAATTTTTGTGACATAAAATCTATGCCATTAGATTCACATTCAGAAGTGTTACTAATGATTGTGATTTTGTATCACATGAACGACATACTGCGTAATAGAGTAACTATTGATCAAAGCTTCGTCTTAACGATTCAAATATATCTCAATTATGAATTATCTGAATGGTAGTCTTGATGTTCATCCTGTTGTTGGATGGAATTCTTTGTATCAATATTGTGTCTGCACTATGTGGACATATTGTGCTGCCTGCTACCAAAGAGATCAGAGGCTTGTGAGATGTGACGATTTATCAATATTTTCATTGACCTTTAGATTATTCTTCATGAAGACTAATCTTTCGAAGGAGTATATGTAACTTGTAACTCTTTGGGAGTAGAGTCCATTAGTCAACTACTTGCAGTTATGCCTATCCAAAATTACTGAACTATTTGGCTTTGCATAAATTTATCATGAAAGGATGTAAGAACACCACATGTATGACAAGATGTATACGCCTGTTAGGTTCTGATAAATGATAACATATGGCACATGAAGGAACTCAGCTGTATGTGATGAACTTTTAAGTGTTGTCTAACAAAAGTATTTACTAAGATGTTCTAGTTTGTCCCTCTTTGACTTTTAAATATCAGTACTTATTGGTTGAAGTTAATGCTGTTGCTTTCTTAATGCCTTATAGAACTCAAGCAAGCCAGTTGTTTTTAGCTATGATTGTTTTGGAGGTATCATGGATGATATATTACCATCTGGAGTTGGACCAAATTTGCTATTAGGCTATCTACACCGCTGGTATGCAAAAGCGGACTTGACTTTCTTTATTTAATAATACTTCTCTATAATTATTTATCTTTTATCTTGTGGACTTTGTGTGTATGGTGGTGTTGCGAAGAAATGTTGTTTTTGACATAAATACTGGGAGGGAAGCCTCTATATCAGGAATAATTATATAACAGGATTATACCATACAGATAGATAAACAATATTTAAAAGAGGGTATTTGTATATGCATTCTGTCATTATCTTGTTACACTTGCCATATCCAATATCTTTGTGTAACTTGACAGGGATCTCATGGTTTTTTCAAATAAAAAGAGCACCGATGACCACATTTCACTTTTGAAATGGCCGTCCATAACTGATGATGAAAGAACTGTGGTATACCTCGAAATATTGGAGGATAAATATAGTCCTAGGATTGATCTGCAAGGTATGACACAACTCAGTAAACCACAATAAATCACACTATTCCTTTTCTAATAGAACAATGTATATACTCCTTTTGGCTTTCAGAGAATGGCGATGACAATGTCATATTGGGGTTTGGTGTGGAGAATGTTTCGTTATTTCAAAAGATCACAGTACTGGTCGGACCTGAACAGAAGGAGGTTGCCCCTCAACATCTTCTACTTTGTTTGACTAGTGAAGGGAAAATAATTATTTATTATCTTGCCAGGTAGGCCGTCTATTGAAACATGGCACATAAACTGACTGTTCACTTTTCTAATGCAGTTCATATATACTGAAATTTTGTCTTAAATATCTTTGCTTGTATTGACACTGTTCATGAATTTAGGATTTCTGACCCTTCCGATTTACCTCAAACAAGTCTGTCTACCATAGAAGATAGTAATGTGAATAAACAAATTTCTCATGCAACCGTCTCTGGAAAGGATTTGACTCCAAGTGTTACAAGCTCAATGGCCAAGAGTCTGCTCGCAGAACCTGAGGCTGAGCCATCTAGTGCACACGCAGGTAAGAGATTGCTATTCAGGAGTTACTACTGTTTTTCAATATTTCTCATGTGTGTTGGGAACTTAAAGAATTCTTCTGTTTCTTGTATTCTTGCAGAGAGAAACCAGCATGGATCAAGAGGTTCAGAGAGCATTTCTTCAGTTTCAAGAAACAAGGATGTAGCGGGCAGTTTGCTGCCTATCTCTTCTGATAACAAGTCGCTGAATACCAAGCAAGTGAATGTGGCTTCCCCATTTGCACCTCCCTCTAGCTCAGCAACTTCCCCATTTGCACCTCCCTCTAGCTCAGCACCAACAAGCAACACGAAATCTGGAATGCCATTCAGCTTCTCTACTGCTAATAATGCTGGTCCGAATTCAACAGGAAGCAAGGGATCTAGTGAATTAATTTCTTCCTGGCAACCAAACAACAGCAGTAGTTTTGTAAACAGCCAATTTGGTAAAGGTGGCTTGGATTCAGCCAAACCACTGGGAGCATTTGGAGGATCTCAGATCAGTACAAAAGCTGGTGGTAGCCTTAGCTTTAAATCACCACTCTTCAGTTCTGATGGATCGGTTCCAGTTAAGACTGCAGAAAGGAATGAGGCTACTGGTTTTGGAAGCAACCCTGCACAAACCAGCTACACTGCTGTGAGGAATGTTCCTGGTTCCTCAGCTGGATTAAGTTCTGCGTCATCGTTGCCAATTTCTCCAAATAAACCAGTTGGATCTTCTTCTGCCAGGTTTGGGGCAGGAAATCTCGAAGCACTTCCTATACCCCGTGGATCACCCCTGCCACATCAAACCATTGGCACGTCACATAACAACCGGACTCATACATCAACGGATTCAAGAAATTTCAAGTTAGGCACAAAGTTTGATACCGAGCAGGATCTATCTAAGAAGTTCTACAGTGTAAGATCAACAAAGTTTTAGTATAATGTTCACTATTATGCCTTGCTGTGGCCTGATTTTAGTGGTTTTATCTTTTCTGACTCATCGTGCTATACAACATATCTATCGTAACTTCATAAGTATCCTATCGATTGAGTTTCCTACATGTGTTCATCTTGTCTAACCTATCATAAGTATCCTATTGATTTGTGTTCCTTGGATATGTTTACCTTGCCCAACCTCTCCAGCATATTTTGTCCCCTTAAAATTAAACTAGATCATTATTTGTTCTTTTGCACCAGTCCAGATATCTGAACTTATTTTATTTTGTTTCTACTAACATTGTATCATGCTAGGACCATATTCCTCCTGTAAGTTGATAATTGTAGTAAACATGTTATCCTCCAATGTCTTAAATATTTAAAATATTGGAATTTGGATCTACTTCACAGTTTGCTACCTCACTGAGCATCTAACTACCAACTCATGTGTTTTGACCAATAAGTTCTTGCTGTCATTAAACAGATAAATGATATGACAGAGGAGTTGGACACCCTCCTGGCATACATAGAGAAAGATGGTGGTTTCAGAGATGCTTGCATAACTTTTCAGCAGCGTCCTCTTTCAGTTCTTGAGGGTGATCTGCAGAACTTATTGGAATTATTGCAGGTCTTCAAGGTAATAGAATTATTTTCATCCAGACCCTCTGTGCTGCCTGTTCAAAATTGTGACTTATCATGTTATATTTTGATCTCCAGAGCAAATTAGAGGAACAGTGTTCAAAAGCTGATGATCTGCGAAATAAGATGTTCCAAGGTACTTTCTGTTTACACCTGGAAATAGAACAATACGAACACTTCACCTTAACCTAGAACAAAGGTACTGTCATTAATATTTACCAGGAAGAAATAATTTCATCATCATTCAAATCTTTAGCTCGATAGGCTGTACACCAGCGCTAGTTTGTAATCAATAAATAGCTGAAATACCATGCACTTGGTTTGGTGTAATTTTTTTTATTGCAGAATAGTCACTGAATATGGTAACTTCTGTTTTTGGAACAAATGTTGATATACTGTATCTCTCATCTACTGATGGTCCTAACTTTGCTTACTTCATACTCCCTCCATCCCAAGGCTTAGGGCGCTAATTTCTCAGCGTGATTATTTAGGCACGATCGGCAGGTGAAAAAAATTCGGGAAGTTTCCCTTATTGCCCCTGCATGCACGGAGTTAATTCCCTCAAATTTCTTTTGGCAAGATACGCTCGGTAGACTCGGTCCCAGCATGCGGGAGTTAATTTCCCTTATTGCCGCGATGGTAGACTCAGCCCACTGCATGCACAGGAGTTAATACTGCCCCGCTGTTTTTAAGGACGAGGGAAAGCGGAAGGAGGGGTAAGCGGGAGAGTAGCGATGCAACGATACCTGCCTTATGCCTTGAGTAAAAATCGGATTTTTTTTAATGCCCTAAGCCTTGGGATGGAGGGAGTAGATTCCCTACCACCTGCCTACAGAACATTTTAGAATTTTGAGGCCACCTTCAAAATATGTTCCTTTAGACACAAAAATAGTTCACTTTCACTACACAACTAAACTATGGCAGCTAAACCAGGGAACAAACTAGGGGCTCCTTATGTTGCATTTGTGCAGATATCTGATGCGTCTGCTAAAATAGATCTGCGAAGAGTTTGCTAGAGGCTTTCTCATTGAGTCCCCTACACCATTATTTGAGCGCTGTGGGCCTGTCTGTGCTTTAACAAGATTCTGTTAACTTGAATTATTAACACTGTTGGCTGTTTATCAAAATATGGCATCACCAATTATCTAAACTTAAGAGAGATATGCTTGTAGATTTACCAGATGATCTATGAGGATTTCCCAAGTAACTGCTGGTATTTTTGACAACCCCTTGACATGGAAGAGTAGAGACTTGAGAGATATACAATTAATTCACTTATCTCCAAGCCTCTTTCTTGTGAAAGGACAAATGTTGAAATACAAGCATTTGAGTTGCACATTAATGACTTTATTTTTTATTTCTCTGCAGTTTCTGCTAGGCAAGCTTATATGAAGGGGATTCTCAATCAGTCTTCAGATACTCAATACTGGGATATATGGAACCGCCAGAAATTGAGTCCAGAATTTGAAGCGAAGAGGCAAAATATCCTCAAAGCTAATCAGGTACTAAGGTCTGACTCAAGTGTTTTTGGAATACTAATGAACTAAGATCGCCTTTTAAGGTCTGACTCAAGTGTTTTTGAAATACTAATGAACTAAGATCGCCTTTTTCTTTTATCATATAGAATTTGACAAATCAGCTGGTAGAGCTGGAGAGGCACTTCAATAATCTGGAGATGAACAAATTTGGCGAAACAGGAAGAGTTACTTCTAGTCGGACAGCTGTTTATTCTAACAAGTCACGGTCTAGGTATTCTCCTACTATACCATCTCGATAGAATTGCCAATGCATATTGCTGATAACATCAAATGGATGACAAACGTGGAACAATATTCAAACATCTGTTCTGGTGATTTTCTTTCAAAGAGAAATCAATCATTTTGCTAGTCTGCTCATTCCCTGACCGGATTGATTCGTAAATCTCTCTTGACTTAAAATGGATGGTTTCTTTGCTTGCAAATTGACTGTATTAGCTTATTGTCATTGCTTCTCATATTAACACACCTCAAGTCACTTTGTTGGTTTTCTGTGTGCCACGGTGGTAGAATTGTAGTGTAGTTAATTCGGAACATAATTTGCTAGTTTCTTTATTTGTTGTGTTCTAACCATGCTTGTCTTTTGTTTCACCTTTTGTCTTCAGTTGTTTTCAATTTTCATATATTTACTTGAGCTTATCTGATTTCCAGTATTTATTTGACAGCCAGACACAATTGTCCAGCGTGTACAATGCATTGAATTCACAATTAGCAGCAGCCGAGCAACTATCTGAATGCCTTTCAAAGCAGATATCTGCACTAAATATAAGTTCTCCTTCTAAGAAGCGAGGGGCAGTGACCAAAGAGTTATTTGAGTCAATTGGTCTAGCCCATACGGCAGATGCAACAAAATCTTCAGGCGGTATCCCTTCCAAGTTAAATCAGAGGTTTCCATCCACAAAAGAACACGCGAAGGCCATGCTGGGACCTTCCAAAAGTGCCGAGCCTGAGACTGCACGAAGGAGGAGAGAGTCACTGGATAGGGTAAATTAATAATTATTGAACCCTAACCAAATTTTGCATCTATATCTAATATGCACGTTGATTTGCAAAGAAGATGCTCAACTTTTTCCCCAGTTCCCATTAACCCCCTCGTGTAAATGCCATTTATCTTCTCTACTGACATGTTTGCTCCATGTCTTCTTTTTTGTGTTCTCTGTGGTTGACTAAAAGCAGATCTAACACACTTTTTTGTTTTGATAGAGTTTGGCCAGTTTGGAGCCTCAGAAAACTACTGTAAAGAGAATAGCGCAGCAACAACGCCTCAAGATCAGCAGTGATCTTCCTTTCAGGTCAAACAAGAAAATGTTTGATTCTCAAATGGCTGCTATCTCCCAGGAAACTTTTAGTGGTAGCCCCAGCTCATCCTTAGTAGAATCATATACTAGCAGGCTGCGTTCTCCAACTGAAGGTATGTCATTAGCCATAGGCTCCAACAGATACTTTTTTTGGGAGACGTTTTTATTTCAAGGATATCCTGGTTATAGACATTGTTAACATATGACTTTCTGCTTGTCTTTTACAGTGCTGGATGAGAAAAGAAAACCATCAGGACCCCAGCATAACTCTTTGTTCAAATGGGTAAATGAACCGGCTGGGCCATCTCAAGGCTCCGAGCAAAAGCATCTTGAGTTACCAGGGCGAATGAAAAGTGCTGATCAGTCTTCAAAGTTGGTGCCATCTTCACCAGCATCCTTCAGTTACACACAGAAGGATACGAGATAGGATCAGCTCACCCAGTGTTGCATCTTTCGGAACAACTCATACTGTGCCTAAGTCAAATACACTTACCTTTAAAACCACTATGACTCCTAAAACTAATGCCAATACACGGCCAGATATGTCACCCTCAGTGGCAAGCTCACCGCCTGTCAAAACTTTCTCTGGGGAATCTGCAGCTGGATCTACCTTGACTACAAAGAATAGACACAGTGACCAGGATGTACCATCTTTTGGAAGCGTGAAAGGGTTGGGCATTTCTCCACAGAATATGGGCGTTAATAAATCTTCTTTGTCTTTGGAACCTTCTAAGCCTGCTGTGTTGCATGGGAAGACTTTTCAACTTAGTGGAGTTAGTGATACTATGCAGAACTCGGCCAAAGCTTCACCTCAGGTGGCACCACAACCTCATGCATTTTCACCAGCATCACAATCTTCATTCTCTATCACGTCAGGTGCTTCCTCTTTAGCTGCATCACCCTTATCAACCAATGAAGTATCAGCTGCAAAGACTTCAGATGTTTCATCTTCGGTTTCTTCCATACCATCACCACAGAAATCAATGTCAAAAATTTCCCCAACAGTACCTGATGGCAACGTGTCTAGCTCTATACCATCTATACCAACACCTCTTAAGGAGTCGTCACCTGCCCTGAATAGAAATGTATCTAAATCTGAAGTGGTGGCATCAGAGGTAACTGGAGCTCCAGTCTCTCTAAGTGCTACTTCAACAGGCGTGTCTACAACTGAAAGCAAAACTGCATTGCTTCCAGTAACCAGTAGCAGCTTACCTTCTAATCCCCCATCCATGCCTAAGATTGTGCCAGGGCCAACACAATCTGCTGTTATCACTCCCACAAGAAAAGATGTAAGACCAAGCAATCTCTCATCAGATGAAGATGAAATGGAAGAGGAGTCCCTTCTGCAGGTGCAGATCTCAACTTGGGAGCCCTTGGTGGGTTTGGTCTTGGGTCTGCAACTTCTTCAAGTCCTAAAAAGTCTAATCCTTTTGGGAGCACATTTGCTACATCTGACAGTAAATCTTCAGGTTCACCATTTACTTTGACCACCAACCCGGGACAGCTTTTCCGTCCAGCATCACTGAGCATTCCTTCATCTCAGCCAGCACAGCCATCTCAATCAACTAGCTCAAGTACATTTTCTAGTGCATTCTCAAGTGGGCTTAGTGGATTTGGACAGCCTGCGCAAGCTGGAGCAGGGCAACAGTCGGGATTTGGACAGTCTGCACAGATTGGAGCTGGTCAGCAGGCAGGTTTTGGGCAGCCCGCACAAATTCAGTCAGGGTTCGGTCAGCCAGCACAAATTGGATCTGCACAACAGTCAGGATTTGGGCAACCTGCACAGTTTGGTGCTCAGCAGGCGCTTGGATCTGTTCTGGGTTCTTTTGGACAATCACGCCAGTTGGGAGGCGGCTTTGGTGGATTTGCTAGTTCCTCCTCTTCTGGGGCTTTTACTTCTGCACCTTCCAGTAATTCTGGATTTGCTGGTGCCGCAGCAGGTGGGGGCTTCTCTGCAGCTGGTTCTTCTGTTGGCGGAGGGTTTGCTGCCGCTGCTACTGGTGGAGGGTTTGCTTCTCTTGCCTCCAAAAGTGGTGGTTTTGGTGCTGCAGCTTCATCTGCTGGTGGTTTTGGAGTTGCAGCCCAGGGTGGTGGTTTTGGAGGTGCAGCCCAGGGTGGTGGTTTTGGAGGTGCAGCCCAGGGTGGTGGCTTCGGAGGTGGTGAGATTTCTAGATTTTTGCTCTATTTCTGACATATTTATGCACTGTGTCCTATATCTATGTATCCATGATTAGCTGTGTTGGGTACATGTTTCCATGCCAATGTTTTAAGCAACAGTTAACACGGGGTCACATACCCTTTCTGCTATGTGGCAAACATCCTTTTTATGCACTTCAATTAATTCAAATCAAATCCATACAATTAGGTAACTTTTACAGAATAAAACAAGCATCCCATACATTTTATGCACATAATGCAACTCCCAGCAATAGCACACGGTATCAGCAAAACGGAGGAGATTTGACTGAACTATTGGTCATGTTTGATATTCCATTCTATTGGCTTTGTCAAAACACTCCCGTCCGAAAAGGATGTCGCAATTTTTCTAGATTCACATGTATCTAGATGTATTTTAGTATATAGATACATGCGAATCTAGACAGATCTCATGACATCCTTTTCCGGACGGAGAGTATATTCTTAATTAAACAGCAGCGGTAAATGTTTAGCATCCATTAAATTAAACTATATAAACGGCCCTTCCTATTGGTTTAACCTTTAAATTTAGTTTAAAATCACTGTATACTTTGCCTTTACCTTGTTATTGGGCTTTTACAGGGTCGCAAATGGCCTCTATCTAGCACAGTGATCTGAGGTTGTTAATTTATGGCAATTAAGTGTAGTAGATGTTTTATACTTTTATGTTTCTATGAGTTTCTGAAATGTACTAAATCTAACAGATATTTTTTAACTTATAAACTGCTAACATACTGTTTGTTTCTTCTGGAAATAAAACATCAATATGTAATTGTTTTGGCCTAGGACAAAATGTGGAGTTTGGTTTCTCTGTCAGGAACATCAACAATCAGGTTTTGATAAGGTTGATCAGTTGGGGTTGTGTTTCGAAGTGTACTCCCCAGCAAGTGCATTCTTTATTTTTGTTGATTTTCTTAGGTTTAGGAGTACTCAGCTTATTTAAGATAATACTCCATATTTTTCTGCATAACCATAATTGCTAAACTGAATAATTAATCAATGCCTGTATGTTACTAATTACTTAATTATTGATCATTTTGCATAAAACATGTTTTCCAATCATTTACTACTTGAATATATTTGTAATTTAAAATGTAGGCTTGGTGTCCCACAAGATTAACATAAGAGAAACAACTTATAAACAGTTTTCCTGGCAAAGATAAAAACGTATAAACAGTTTGACCTGTTGGAAGATTGTGACTAAACCTGATGAGTTTTATCTTATAGTTTGATCTTAAACCAACATTGAAGTTCGTCCACATATCACATATTTTGTTGTCTTGCATGATTATCCTGTCTGCCAATTTTGAGAACTGACATAATTTGGTTAATCTGGAAGGTGGTTTTGGAGCTTTTGGCGGTAATAGTCAAGGGGCTACTGGTTTCCCGGCATTTGGTGCGAGTGCCGCTTCTGGGCCTGGAGGACCCCCAGCAGACTTTTTGACACAAATGAGAAAGTAGTGCAGTTTGCTTCCAGGCACACCCAAGTTCGAAGCAGAATCGTTGGAATGGTCTGTGGCTCTTGTTAAGGCAAAAATATGCTGGATGGCAACATTTGTGCAATAGCTGATGTGGTTATGATGGATTCAATGTTTATGCAATATATCCGTGAGGCGTTTCATCAGTACATCGTCAGTCCTTGTCCATCTAAAAAAAGTAGCGATTTTTTTTTAATAATACATTTTTTTTAATATTTTTCAGATCTTTTTTCGTTTTTTGGATTTTACAAAAGTAGTACTTTGTCGGTCTGGAGGAGGCCGATTGGGCCAATCGGTGGCCTGGGGCAGTCGGCCTGGGGCAGGCCGACTGGTTCAAGCATGCATGGCCAACACACATGCATACAGAGAGTAGGGCAGCTTGGCCCGATTAAATGTCGCTTCGAGCCGATTAATGTCTCACCGACGCTTAGTCGGTTTGCTTCAGGCCGACTGGCCCAATTGGCCTCCTCTAGGCCGACAAAGTACTATTGTAAAATGTTAAAAACGTGTAATAGATCTAGAAAATATTAAAAAAAAATGTATTATTTAAAAAAAAATCGCAAAAAAGTACAGCATAGGTCATGAGTTCTAACGTGGAAGCATGGTCCTAACAATATTTGATATACTCTACCACAGTACAAGGGCTTCAATTCCAAATTGTGACTTCATTATCACTGGGCCCTGAGATGATATTTAACGTTGTTCGTGGCTACACAAAGGAAGTGCATGATTTTAAATGTACCATGGTTACAGCCTTACAAGTGCAAGTTTGAAGCCAAAATAGTCGTGCGACACGATGCAGTCGTCTAGACCTTATGGTTTCCGGATAGCTTCCTAGCAAGGTTAGGGCTTTTTAGCAAAAGCATATAGCGGGTGAAAAGGAGCGCTATACCAGTTTTCTAGAAAAAAATTGGCTGTGTATATCGCTCTTTTTTCTTGTACAACATCTTGGGTATCTGTGTGCCACGTCTTGGGCACTATTCCACAGCATGTATCCCGTCTTGCTTTTACAGAATGGGTCGTGGGCATGCCTTCCTGCTTCATTGATTAGTTCCTGCCTGAGCAACATGAAAGTGCTTAGTCCAACGGGTCAACCCATTTTCGACATCAAACCTTTTGGGTACTGGGGAGACACCAATGGACGTGTTGTCCTCCGTTGTCCGCGTGTATCTGAACACCCCATTTGCACCGCCTCAAAGATGGGTGGGAATACTAGGACGAGTTGGTTGAGCCCCAGACTGTACCAGCAACGCCTGGGTCATACTGGAGCATCGAAGCAAGTTGATGTCATTGTTAGAGCCTGCCATATCAAAGAAAGTGTCAAATCCAAAGATCTTGCAATGCAACCGCCTCAAATATGACCATGCACCCTCTAATATGTCCTTTTTATTGCCACTGCAAGTAAATGTACATTTTTTCCACTTCCAATGCATGTAACTTGTGCTTCCAAGCATCCCGGGAGACCCTCTTGACGCATTGATCGTCAACAGCCAGTCAACACAACTGCATGAAAAAACTTACATTGACTCCAGGCATGTGGACTCGTTGATGCGCATTTACTCATCAACGAGATCACCGATAACTCCATAAGCAAGCATCTAAACAACTGTAGTGCATATTTATAAGAAATGAATCCAGGCTTACCGGTGGCATCTTTCTTTAGATTGAAGTAATCATCGTAAGTCATCACTCCTTGCAGAAGAGTCATGAACAATGCCTTCTCATTTGGAACTAGTTGGAGAAACTGAGTTGGAGTGTATAGTGGATTGGTGCGGTGGAAGTAGTCATTGTAGCGTTGGATATGGCTGACATCTCTATTTCAATCCAACACTAGCGCATGTTCCTTCATTGAGCCCCTGTACCGTGGAAGCTCTTTCTTGCTATGCTCATTGACGAGCACAACCGTGACCATAAGGAAATCGACATCATCATCAGATGAGTCGTCCGATGTGTCGCTAAAATTCTTGTATAAAAACCCATCCGAGCTACCCATGATGATCTATGTGAAAAAATAATAAGCAACGGTCACACATACATCTCTAGTCCATTGCCAAAAATATCACAGTGAAGTCCAAAATTCATACCAGCTCTCGGCCTAGAAAATGACCAAACATGTGGTGGGCGATGACTTTCGTGGTCGCGTTAAGCCAACAACCGGTGAAACTAATTGACTTGGTCATATCCGATTATGACAATCGCTTTGTATTGCTATGGCAGTGGCGAGCATGTCAAGTTTCAGGACCTTCCTCCTCCGACAATGTTGGCTCCAGGGGCCCGATCAACTCCATCGTCCAAACAACGTCAGCAGGAGGGCTAAACACCTATGGATATAGGGACCTCGAAGCCGCCTGCGGTGCCATGGGAGGGGTGGTACCCGGGGTTGGGGGAGGATGGAATGGCCGGTGCCACTGATAGGACCCGACGCGGCAAGCGGAGGACATTTTTCGATAAAGGGAATATATTAATACCGAGAAGATACCAAATACACCTAGTCTCTGCAACAACTCAATGGCTATATAAAGTCTAGACATGAAGGATGCACACAACCAAAAAACAAAAGAAAAATAAACCATCTTTGTCCGGTCTAATTAGCATGGGCAAATCCTAGGTTTTCACCCTAGACAATGTCTTCAACAAGGAGATGACTAGAAAGACACCATTGTCAGGTACGACCACCAAAGGTCAGACTTAGGGTTCACACGCCGAACACCAAGAAACGGAGCTCCAAGAGCAGCCCCAAGAAGGAAATCCACCATTGTCACCACCACCTAAGCAAGAACTGCAGCAAATACTACAAAGTATTCATCACTAGGCACACATTAGTCTTGACCCCATCCTTCATGATCCCCGTCACCGCCGGTACATAGTGGTATCACTCAACATGAGCATGGAGAATCTCTGGCCATCGATTCGCCATTGATATACCCACCTCCACCTATACCTTGGTATCTCAGCTACTAGCCGTAATCGATATAACGCAAGGTTCTAACGCGAGTGGATCATAGATCCGCCAATGTCCCTCGCCATCGCCGAGCCCTAGATTTAGCGCGGCGGCGAAATCGGCCAAATGCCGGACGGATCTCAGGGCCAAAGGAACAGGCAGCCGACCGCATGTCATGGTTGTACGAGCCGCAAAGGCTCAAATCTTATCCGACCATGACACGAATGACGGCGCCCCACGCCAAGATTGTCGGCCATTGTTGGCCACTCTTGCACCAACGGACATATCAGATCTTCGAGCGATGGGGAGAAGAACTAGATGCTAGCACGCTGGGGAAAAGGGGGGCCTCCCGCATCCACCATTCGCCGCGGGCGGCCTCCTCCGATAGCAGGGCTAGTGAGGAAGGACATGGTAAGGGTTGACGACAGCAGCGTTGGGGTAGGGATTCCCCCATGTTGCCTCAGAAGAGGGACCCAGGGGTCAGGTATGAAGTAGAAGCATCACATACAAGAGGAGGACACATGTCAGGAATGGGTTGGTCCGGGACCTTGGATCGTTTGGATCACACTGTTAGGCTGCATTTCTTTCGTGTCTGGCTGTCCACGAGGCCCCAAATGAACAGCGTTTGCGTTGGCCCGTTGGAGATAGCCTTACACATACGGGCGATTAAAGAAAAACAAAAGCATGTGATGCGAAACACTTATTTACAAGAAACAGAGGAATGTATCCACTATTCTCTGTGCAAAATACGAGGGGGAAAAGCTACGGCGAGGAGTTTATTCCACCATGTAGGGCGCCATGTTACATTTTCTTTCCTTCTTTCTTTTCTGGCTCGCGAACCGATGCTGAAAGAATATGTGTGGATGGTTTTTAGTTCCCTGTGATCATCCGATGGGTCATATTTGTTGACAGCTCACAACCAAACGCTGGAGGAGAGGAATGAAGCATCTTTTGGGAACGGAACATATGCACGCACGCACGCACGCAACAGGCAAAATACAGGTACGAGCATATCACAAGGACAGCTATCTCATTATATATAATCATGCGATGATCCGTTCCTGGTCACAGTTACAACGGCTGCTGATTCCGTTACCAAATTAGAGCATAAATATTTGGTCAATCCACGTAGCAGCTGCAGCAGGAAGCATAATTCAACCCAGCCAAGTAAAAAGTGCAGGCTTTTAAAAGAACAGAGAAAATACTGCTCTGTGGCACCCTCCGCCTTTACTTTCTGTACAGTCAAGCTTTTTCAGCAAGCCCCACAGCATCTATCTGCAACCAAAAAAATTCATCTGGTTTTCGTGTGTACAAACTGCAAAAAAAGCAGCACAAAACCACACACACACACACAGAAATGTGGGGAACAAACCATTCATCAGTGTTAATCTATCTGACTTTGTATGTAGAACGAACAAACAGTGATGAAGTTGCAGCACTGGCTTCAAAGTTCAAAGTTTCAGATGGACATCATACCAGCATGCATTCTCTTCCTTTTTGCCCTGGAGGATCAGCTCAGCTCAGCTCTGCACTGTAAGAGGTGCCAAACTTGCGAAAGGAGACACCGCAGGGGGTGGGGGTGGGGGAGGGAACTCTATGCTTATTCCGTTATTATTCCATCATTCCTTGCCTTTGGGCGGAGTCCCAAGAAGGCATCCGAGAGTGTTTACAGAATGGGCACCTTCGCTGCTTTAGCCTTCTTTTGCGTGCAGCACTCATGCCAAATTCTCCTTCTGGATGATGCCCCGCCTGCCTTCAGTCAAAAGATGGCCCTTCTCAGGCTCTGCGGCCTCCCTCAACCGATATGATATTCCTTAATCACCACCTGTGTGCTTCCTGGTCCTGAACAACGTATGAGGCACTACTGAACCTGTGCAGCAATTATTATTTTTTGGAGAAAAAAATACAGATGGATGACATGGAATCATAACCTATATGTGCGGATTGATTGACAACAAATATTGTCCCTCCATTTCAGCACTCAGATGAAACGCGGTGGAGACGCCGGAATTGGGTTCTGGAGAAGTAAGCATATCACTCAAGGAATCTAAGAGAAGAGGCCTGCAAGTTCTCAGGCAACCAAAAGCTGGCATGGAGAATGAGGTGCTCTCCCCGCCCTAGTCCCTCAAAAGAAAAGATCGTCGTGAACTCCGCTTTCGGGCTTTCGCCCTTCTCTCTCGCGCGCGCCACGCCACGTAATTTCAGCCGAAGCTGGCACAAAATGTGTGTGCTCGGAACCAACCGGAGAGATGGTTGCTGTGGCTGCAAAGGAAGAAAAAAGATCGGCGAGGACAGAGAGGGTCCATGGCCCATGGGGGTGGTGCCCCTCGGAGGGAATAAGGATCATATCTCTTTTCAGTTGCTGGGAAGATAGGGTCGTCAGGCTTTGAGTGTTGCTCCAGTGATTCCAGATTCTCCCTATCTATCTCCCCCCTCCGCCTGCCTTATAAGCCGAGGCCCGGCGGTTAGATCGATCTCGCATGAGAGGCTTTGGGTGCAGTTTCAGAAGCCAAGGTTGTCTCACTCCCACAGGATAGGACCATAATCCAAGTCTTTGGTTACTACAAATAGCGAAAGCTGCGGAGGATCTTGTCGGTCAGGAATGTGCAGCCTGCAAGCAGAACATTGCCAGTACATGCAAGAACCTGAACAGGTACGAGTTGCACCAGCAAGGAAGATTTTTTTTCATCAACCTATTGAGTTCATTCCTTACATGAGATGTTTGTTTGATGGCAGATGTATCATCACCAGCAGCAGCAGCAGCAGCTTCATACTCATAGGCAACACATGTCCTCAAGGCCTAGCTTGTCTCCGGAGAAGAGATTTCCATTGAAAGGCCAAGGAGGAGGAGGTGGTGGAGGAGGAGATTCAGGGCTCATCCTATCGACGGATGCGAAACCCCGGCTTAAATGGACTCCTGAGCTGCACGAGCGTTTCGCGGATGCGGTGAACCAGCTTGGAGGACCTGACAGTAAGTAGTAGATGATCAAAAACATTACATGTGACGCATAGCAGAAATGAAATGTGTGAATTGTATTCTGATGGCTACATTACCCGAAACTGTCGCAGAAGCTACGCCGAAAGCAATCATGAGGGTCATGGGAATCCCGGGATTAACTCTTTACCATCTCAAGAGCCACCTTCAGGTAAGAGTACATATATTTATGGAGTTCTAAATTAGCTATTGATATCTACCATGAGGCATGTGTAGAATCAAGGAACTAAAGCTGTTTAATTGTTTCCTCGTAGAAATTCAGGCTTGGCAAGAACCTCCAAGCGCAAGCTAATGCTGTCCATGCGAAAAATGGTGAGTGTAGTCATGTGGCTCTGAGGTAAGATATTTGCCACTTTATCCAACAAGGGATGTGTTATTAACCTTGCTTTCGATCTTTTGTTTTCCAGTTCTAGGCTTCGTGACAGCCACTGCGACAGATAAACCATGCGAAGGACATGGATCACCGGCCGATCACTTGAACCGAGAGACGCAGACCGGCAAGTAAGAAGTTACTATTAAGTTTTGCTACATATGCCCTCTACACGTATCCTGCATAAATGTAACATATTTTGGCAAATTTTATCAGGTCTGTAAGCGAAGCCCTCCAAATGCAGATTGAGGTGCAGAGACGCCTGCATGAGCAAATAGAGGTACACCAATAACAGCATAACCTCAGTCTCCTTCGCTAACTATATATGGGACAGTCCCATACATTTCGGCACTGTCGGTATTCAGTAATTAGAAGTCACTGTCTTTAATAAACATGATATAGTACAATACTATTTTTCCCCCCCTGTAAATTTGGATCGACAAAATCTTGGAAACAAATGGTAATCTTGCTCTCTTATATGCTGATCTGACATACTGCCATGTATGTATATTTAGGAGTGCTCATTTCATCTCAGTTTCTTGAGCAGTTGAGCTGCATATTTTCCTTTGTCGCTGCTGTTGCTGAGTCTGATAAACTAGCTACAATGTCTGGAATTATGAGTGACGATTGATCGATCTTTGAAGGTACAAAGACACCTGCAGCTCCGGATCGAAGCCCAAGGCAAGTACCTGCACTCGGTGCTGGAGAAGGCGCAGGAGGCGCTCGGGAAGCAGCACGTCGTCGCCGGCCTCGCAGCGGCTATGCCGGTGCCGGAACTAGCCTCGTCGGCCAGACGACGCCCGGTCCAGAACGAAGGGTCTGCCGACGGAAGCTGCTTGACCGCGTCCGAGGACATCTTCTCTATCGGCTTCTCCGCCGGCGGCGGTGATGCTGCTCGGAGAGGCTGCGGCGCTCCGTTCGAGACGGCGGCCAGCCCGAGGAGTGATGAGGGTGGGGAGTGCTACTTGTTTCTCGGCAAGCCTGAGCGCCATCAAGAACGGCGCGAGGTCGCGACTGACGGGTGCAACGGTGGCGTGGCGTTCGAGACGGCGGCGGAGCTGGACCTGAGCATCGGCGTCCTAGCGGACGGCAGGCGGCGGCCGCGCGGCGGCGAGAGGATTGACCTGAACGGATCAGGCTGGAACTGAGTGAGAAGGAGAGCAAGTGAGATGCCTGGTGCATGGGGTTTGTCGTTCTTGCCGCAAACATGATCACGCAGAGATAACATTCAGAAAACAGTGTTTTTGTGAACCAGAACGGCAGAACCAGACCGATGTGTTCTGCTGCAAACTTGTGAAGTCTGCATGTTGCAGGCTTGCAGACGTGTTCGGGTGGAATCAAGTCAATTTTGTCACATTGGATCTTGTGTGTAAAGTCCTAATGCTACAATTATTTGATTTAGCCCCTCTCTCATCTGGAGCCCTTTCCCGACCACCTCGCATGATGCCTAGCGTATATAGCATAGTCGTTTTTGAATTGGTATCTTCTTTTTATAATTTGTATGAGTCTTTTTAAAATTCATGGGGCCTAATTCGTGATTGCTGAATTGTGTCGTGTTAAATTTAGACAATAATTAGCTAAAGATGTACTGCTTCCATTCAAAAGTTTTCGGAATTTAGTCAAAGTCAAACTTTATAAAGTTTAATCACATGTAAAATATCAACTTCGATAATATAAAATCTATGTATTAGAATCGTCATGAATTATATTTTGGGTTTTCCTAATTCTTAGTCGATTCAGTATTAAGTTAGAGCTCAGTCAAATCCTAATCCACTAGATTTGCATTGGGGTTCATGAGTCATGTGAGTTGATGGTGGTGCCGTAAGTAGGCTCTTCGGTTGCAAGTGGGATTGCAAGTGAGATTTTTAGTTGCAAGCATGGTTTTTACTAAGATATTTTTAGTTGCAAATGGGTTTGCAACCAGGATTATATGAGATCACCTGACTGAAAATTAGATACACCCTTATATTTTTATATTATATTCATTTACTATTATAAATGTTGATATTTTTCTTATATTCTTGATCAAAATTTGTAAAGTTTGATTTTGACTAAATCTAGTATGGGAAATAAATAAAAACAGAGGGACTAAATTTTGGAATTGAAGTCTACCAGGATAGGCGCTTGTCGTGCTTCACAGTTGTTGCTTTTCTTTATTTGATAGTAATAATTTAGGTGTATACATCTTCGATGTCTTGACTAATCCTTACTAACGTGTTTTGAAGAGATGAGTGCAATTGAGATCATTTAAACAAATGAATTGACATCATATTAACAATACTACTTTGGTACACCCCTCTGAACTCACCTAAACTCAAATACAACAATGGCCAAGATAGCTCGCCATCCCTTCATAACAAAGGCCATGATGACCTTTTACAAATAGTTAACTCGTATGTAGCCGTGTAGAAACCCGTATGGCCCAGCTGAATATGTAAGGATCTATACACGTACTATACGTCGTGGTAGGCCCATCCTTGTTGGCGGCGAGCGGTGGCACGTTGAGCCTATCGTGGTCGGCAAGAGCCACCCTGAGGCGATGCTGACTGCGGCATGAGATATGGCAAGCGGTTCTTCCCGAAAAAAGTGGCCACATGCCCGTGGAGGTGGGCAGTGGTTTAGGGTTTAGGGTTTAGGGTTTAGGGTTTAGGGGTTCAGGGTTTAGGGTTGTAGGAATGACCGACTAGGGTTTTTCCAGCCGCACTCCTCGGCTACTGTTCGGATACTTGTCCAACCTAGTGCAAACGCACAAAATTATCTCGGTCAACAAACAAGTGCCCAAAAATTGAATAGATGAGAGGTACACTTCTGGTTCATTCCCACCCGCAAATTTTGGCTTTGTAAACTTTAGATTGCCAAAGGTTTCTTCATTTTTGGCGATTGCAATGATGATCTTGCATGAACATCATATACTTTTCTTCTTATATTTGAGCATTGGGAGGATGTCATCGTTAGTCATTGGGTCTTTTTGAGTTATGGTTGGACCCATTATCAAAGCTATCATTTGGATCATAGTCTGGGACTTGTCCATCTTGACGTGCTTTTTGTTGTTGGCGTTGATTTGGATTTTCTTCGCGCCTTGGTGAGGGAGGGCGAGCTTCATGCCTTGGTCGAGGGTGTCATGATTCATGTCATGGTGAAGTAGCACGAGCTTCACGCCTTGGTGAAGGAGCACAGACCTCGCGCCTTGGCGAAGGTTCCTGAGCCTCACGCCTTGGTGAGAGGGGATGTTCTTCGCACCTTGGAGAAGGAGCACACACTTCCATCGTGGTCTCTCATTGTTCTCGTGGTGCAGAGGAGGATCATGTCCTTCACGGCAATGTTGACGCTCATGGTTGAATTGGGGTTGTTGCTCATTTTTGTGTTTTATTTGGCTTAAAAATCTTATGGTAGAAGATGGTCCAGGCGGCAATACTGCATTCTCTCCGGTGATCTCCAAGCAGAGGATTTTTGCTAACCGCTATCTCTGGCCATGGCGATGGCCTCACTGTGCTCGTATGCCTGTGAGTCCCGAGCTTCTCAAACCGCCAAGGGCGGCCAACCTTCTCCCTCCACGTGGCGCTCAACGTTGCAGCTATACCAAGTGGTGCCGTCCCCGGCGCCGGCGGCGACGGTCGCGTGAGGAGGCGAGCTTCGTGCAGGATGCAGGGACCAGATCATGTTTTGGCGCAAACCTGCAGGGTGCTTGTTGTAATTCTCGAGGTCTTGAGTGTATTTTTTGTTTTCTTTTGGTCCCCACTGTAAGATGTACCCACCACATATATCGTAGTATCTAGGTCCTTCGGGACCTATTCCAGTTCAAAAAAAATATACATATATACATATTTACTCCATATTATAGTTGGATTTTTTTTATATATACTTGATCAAACTTAGTAAGCTTCGGATTTTGACTAAATTGTATGACTTATTCATGTTTATGTTCCACTAAAGAACCATATTTTATTTGGTATTGTAAATATTTATATTTTTGTCTATAAAATTGTCAAAATCATAATACAATGGTTTTGACTAAGTATGTATGCCTTATTTTTTGAAACAGATGAAGTATTGTGCAAGAACAACCGAGACTTAGCAAATTTGTATTTAGTTTGCATGGTCTTAGACCAAATCTAACACAATATAAAGATCACAAAATTCTTATACTCCATAAACATGAACTACATTAATCATTGGACCTTTTCTCTCGATTAAGCGATTAAACGTCAAGAATAGAGCTGGTAAGTTCAACAAGGTGTACAACTAAGGCCGGTCATAGTGGGAATATCATATTATTAGTATCATGCATATAATACTAGTCTATAATACTATCTTTATAGTGCTTAGTATCAGCTAGGTATATCATAGTCTCATGGTATTTAATTATTTGTAGAATCTCAATGCAATTTAATATACAAGATGTATTTGACATTAAATTTTCTTAGAGCATCTCTGTCAACACACGGATTTTTAATCCCAGATGCCTGTTATGCCATACATCGCAATCCCAGGATTACCATTTTTGCGAGACATAACATATTGGATATCACAGTACATCATCCATTACAAACCATACATAAGGTCTTACAGAAAATAAAGGATCACATGATCCAGTCTTAATACAATCATAGCAGCGGAATAACGTAATAGTAACGGTAGCGTGGACGAGACTCCATCTTCATGGTCATAGGCAATGCTGACGATGAGAGATGATCCTAGTTGTCGTAACCTTCCTGCGGTCCATCCTCCTGATAGTCCTCTTCATAGTATGGCCACGGGAATAGCCAGGGACAAAGCCATGAGTACTCTTTAAGTACTTGCAAACTAATACTAACAAGTGAAGTGGTTTTGAATAGGAATACTAAGCTCTAGGTTGTTTTGCAAAAAAGCCAGATTTACCTTAACTGAGTTCAGAAGCAAATAAAGCTAGTTGAAAGTTTTATAACACCTAAGTGGAAACTTAGTTTTCATGTTCACAACCCTGTTGTGGTCAAGTCAAAGTCATGATTCATTTCATAAGTCGTTTTGAAAACATCCGACGACGAAACAGTATGGCCACTCCAACTGTCGATAACTGCGGACGCGGATATTCGAATAGTTTGACACTTTGCACAGGTGGTACACTTTCACCACAATATTCGATACATCCGTCAGGAACAATCCTAAATTCAGCATGCTCAGTATGCGGATAATCAATGCTAACCTTTCAATTACACGCCCTAGTATAGGCACCTCTCCTATGAGTTTGGCCTCCCAACCATGACCAACTGACATCTTGGAAACTACACAGGTGGACAATCTTCACAAGGTAGACTTAGCTCAAACCTTGGCCGCAAGGGAACCCATACTAAGGTATATAAATTTCCAGTCAAGCCCTACCCAACTTTCGGGTATTGTGGTGGTACGGTAAAATTGGAATGGTACCGCATCCAGACAGCCATCAGTTTTATAAAGGTCTAAGGCTCATGCCTCAACATTTTCATCATCAAAATCATCCGGTGTTCACGAACACATGTCAAAACATTTCAGTAGAATGACTCATCACTCTAAGGTTTTCATAATCATTTTCACCAAGTATTCCCATCTAAAGTGATTAAGTTTTATGCTTAGCACTAGCAACTACAAGTGGGGGATAAACACTAATGAGGGGTGGTAATCAAGTGTAATTTATCTAAGTTCAATCTCATGCCTCAGGATGACATCAAGATTTATTTATCTTAGGCCAAGTTTTATGCTCTTTATGCTATCTTTAAATATATTTCTAGAATCTACAATTCAATAAGTAAACTTAAATAGAAAGCTTTGATAAAGAAATAAAATACAAAGCTTGCAAGTAAAACTGGGATTGGGTAACATAAGGTGGTATAATTACATATGCCTAAGGCATATATTTGGCATAGTTATCTTGCAAGGGTTAACTTGCAAAGTTAACTTTCTTAGATAGCTTGCTAAGTGAACTTGTATAGTGAGGCTTGCCTTGTGCAGAGTAGTGGTTGAAGTTATCCTCCGCTTCCTCCTCGTAGTATCCTCCTTCCTGCTCGTATCCTTGGTCGGTACTAGCGTCTATAAATAAATACGAGGTACACAATCACCAAAAAAAATACTTAACTAGATCTATTTATCACACCAAGGTTTTTACTAGATGATCTAGCATCATCACAAAACATCACAAAGATTAAGGCAATAGTTTTATTTCTTTTATTTTAGAAAAGTAATTTTTACTCATTGAAAAACTACTTAAGATTTAATATTCTCCAACTAAAACATGGGATCATGTTGACACATGTCATCGCCACATATTTCAGTACTTGGGAATGTGATTTAAAGTGGTGTCACAATTTAATAAGTTTTAACCTTTTTATTTTAATTAATTAAAGTGACTAGAAATGCCTATGGGGCATTCTTTTATTACTTGTCCATTATTTCTGCAAGTAAACCTAGATATTTTTATATATTCAGACATGTCTTGTTAAATGTGAATTTTGAGAGTTGGAATCAACTCAAAAGCTGTTGTGGTTGAATTTTGAAAAATGTTTGAATGCAGAAAAGCTTTTGCCTTGTTATTTTTACTATAGGTGACCTACAAATCCAAATGATTTGAATCCAACGGGCTTGGATTAAGAATTTCAGTACCTTCTAGCAAAATTGGTTTCATGCAATTTGGTTTAGTAAATCGATCTGGGTTGATTTTTGAATCTCGGGACACACTAAGTTTGAAACTAAATTAATAAACCTAGATTTGAACTACTGGGTCGCGAGGGAAGTTAACTGGGCCGGCCCACGGCACACAGCATGCACGCGGGTGGGTTTAAGTGAATGTACCCACCATTCAGTGAGACATGGGGGTGCGAAGTGCAGGGCAATCTAGACCATACGATCAACATCTAATCCAACTACCGAGGCTTGTCGTCTCCGAGCAACGCCAGAACCTAAGCGCAGTGGGTGGGGTCTGGGGGCTCACGGGCTCGAGGGTCTGCGAGGCAGGGAACGACAGTCGACGACGGCGATCCTCCTTGTACCGCGGCCTCTCCAATCGCTGGCCTCTTCTCCTCCTCCACGGGCATCAAGAAAATTCCGGCGACCTGCTGCTCGCCTTGATCCGGGGATGAGGTGGGGTGTTTCTAAGAGAGAGGGGAAGTGTGTTGGTGTGCTTAAATCGAACAAGGGTGGCCTCTATTTATAGTGAAGCGAGGGGACCGAAGGGCACGGGTGGATCTCGTCGTGGTAGTCGTCACAGTGAGATAATGGCATGGGCGACAGTAGGGGACGGTGTTGTGTTCCTTGGCAAAGCTCAATGGCATGGTCGCGAGGCGTGGGGCGGTGCGAGATGGTCGGAACGTTGCAGTGCTCTAGGCGGGTCTGACGGACATTTTAATGGAGCACGGGCTCTTCTGGTCGTGCGGCGATGAAAGGGCATGTCCTGGAGGTTCCTGGGGCGATGGTGATCACGCACGCAAGTGACGAGGGTGGTGTGCGGTCTGTGCTTGCGTGTCGAGTGCGATGCTCAGGCACGCTCTCGGCATGCTCGCAGAGAGGTTGGGCATGCTCGGGCTGAGTGGTCCATGGGCTGGCAACGCTTGGGCATTGGAAAGGGGGTGGCGGTGGACGGTGGTCAGTGTCCCAGACAAGGTTGGAGAGGCTAGGGCTGCTCCTAGCTGGCTATCGATAATGGGGTGGCCGTTTGGGGCTTGGCATGCTCACCGTTGATGGCAATGGCAAGCTTACAATGGTGCTAGAGCTTGTTAAATGAACTAGATGATCTACTAAGAGTGTGCTATGAGCTAGAAAGGGAACAAGTTAGGCAAAAACAATCCTCACTATAGTGTTTGATGTTTGTTTGATTTGTGTTTACAAGGTGTTTGATGAAATGGCCGAAAGAGATTTGAATTTGAATATTTGGTTGAAACTCGGTGGGTGTACTAGTCACATACTAGGTAGTATCTGGTTAGTTGGTTTTGTCAAGGTGCATTAGTTTGGTTGGTTTTGAGAATTGGTGATCTTCACATATGTTATAGATTCAATTTTGAATTGTCATTTGAATCAAGTTGCCAAATGTTTCTGTGAGTTTGAAAGGTGGGCTTGGGTTCACTTTTCACTTGGTCTAGCAAGGGGTGAAAAGAAATGGAATTGTTTCTGTTTGAAATCTTGGACTAGAAACACTCAAAGTGGCCTAGTGAGCAAGATTGACAAAAATGACCATTTGCTTATTTTGTTTGTTTTTGAATTTCTTTTGATTTGTTTCTACTTTGAAATGATTTATATGATGTTGTTTTCATCTTTAAACCATTCCTTGATATTTACAACAATCACACAAGTCCATTCATGCATTCATACATTCATCACAAACACACATGCATTCATATTGATTTTAATTAACAAAAGTTTTTGTTAACCCTAATTTTGGTGATTGGAATTTGATAACCTTGATCAATATTTTTGGGATGTTACAAACCTTCCCTCCTTAAACAAAATCTCTTTCCGAGATTTGAGAAAGAAGAAAAAGAAAACTAGGATTTAAAGAGACCTGGAAACTCTGTCTTGATGTAATCTTCTCGTTCCCAGGTAGCTTCTTCTTCCGTGTGGTTGCTCCACTGGATCTTGAAAAACTTGATACTCCGGGTCTTGGTGGTTCTGAAAGCTTCCTCCAAAATATGGATGGGTACTTCAGGATACGTCAGGTCATCGTTGATCTCTATGGTTCGGTGATCAATGTTCTTGAAAACTTCAGTCTTCTCCGGGACTTCTAGGCATTTGCGAAGTAACGATATATGGAACACATTATGCATTGCTGACATCTCCTCTGGCAGTTCCAGTTGATACGATACTTCTCCTTGACGATCCAGAATCTTGAAGGGCCCGATATATCTGGGGGCTAACTTTCCTTTCAGCTGGAAACGTTGCATTCCCTTCAAAGACGACACTTTGAGATACACAAAATCTCCGATATTGAAAGCGAGGTTTCAATGTCTCTTGTCGGCATAACTCTTCTGTCTGGATTGGGCGGTCTTGAGGTGTTCACGGATATTGTGAACTTTATATTCTGCTTCCCGTAGGATGTCGGGTCCGAAAATCTGACTCTCTCCTACTTCTGACCAATTCAAAGGGGTACGATGCATCCTTCCATACATGAATTCAAATGGGGACATTTGCAAACTAGCTTGATAACTGTTGTTGCACGAAAATTATGCGAACGGCACACAATCTTCCCATTTTGATCCATACTCTAGTACACAGGCTCTCAACATATCTTCGAGTATTTGATTTACTCGCTCTGTTTGTCCATTAGTCTGAGGGTGATAAACTGTGCTGAAATCTAGTCGGGTTCCTAATCCTTCTTGGACTTTCTTCTAAAATCTCGAGGTAAACTGGGTTCCTCGATCCGACACGATGTTCTTGGGGACTCCGTGCAAACTAACAATTCTAGCAATGTACAATTCTGCTAGCTTCGAACTTTGGTAAGTGGTCTTGACTGGTAAGAAATGGGCGACTTTGGACAATCTATCAACTATGACCCAAATAGAGTCATTTCCCTACTAGAAGTAAGCAAACCGATGATAAAGTCTATTCCAATCGAATCCCATTTCCATTCCGGAATCTGCAATGGTTGAACAGTCCCGCTGGTCTCGATGTCCCGCCTTAACTCTCTGATAGATATCACACTTGGCTATGTAGCCTCCGATTTCTCTCTTCATCTTATGCCACCAAAATTGCTCTTTTAAATCTTGATACATATTTGTTCCTCCGGGATGGATAGAATAAATAGTATCATGGGCCTCTTTCAATGGCACAGCGGCGGAGCGCTCAAAAACGCCGGGAGGAGGCGCGGGGGAGGCAGATCTATGGCACAGCGGCGAAGTCGAGCTGGGGACGGCGACAAAGTCGCGTGGCGCAGGCAAAATCTTTTGACGATGGCGCGGGTGGGGAAAATGGAGGCGCGGGCGCGGGGTGAAGTTTCCAGCCATTAGCGGTACGCGCGCGTGGGAGAAGATGCCACGCGTTGTAGCGAACGCGTCACATTTGGCGCTCCGAATAGTGCAAAACATCGCGCGCCCAAAAAAGTTTGCAGCTCCGCGCGGTTTACAATGACTGCTGGAGGGAGGTTTTTTCTCCGTGCGCTGCATACCGGAGGTTTTTTAGCGCGCGGCCGATATAGCGCGTTTGCTGGAGATGTGTGTATTACATGTTATATGATACCATATCATATTATGATACCACTAGCACCTCTATTTTCATTAATTGTCGTGCGACATCATTATATTGCCAAGACATCATGCATGATACACCTTACGATACTACCACTAGGACCAGCCTAAGAGTCGCCGTAATAATATGTCCTTTACCACTCCATTTTGTTTTCCTTCTTTGGAATGCTGGTCTAGATCTATTTTGGGAAAGGACCGGTGAAGTGGTGACCTGCCACTATACATCGACTGTTGTTCATGGAGGTGTTTTAAAGCTGCTAGATTGCGAGTTGTGAGCCTGTGACCGCTTAAGTGGTGACTGCTCAGTGTGTTATTTTGTTCACAAAATAAAATAAAATAAATTTAAACATACTGACACCGACATACTGAT
Source organism: Avena longiglumis (assembly GCA_030063025.1). Lineage (NCBI taxonomy): Eukaryota > Viridiplantae > Streptophyta > Magnoliopsida > Poales > Poaceae > Avena > Avena longiglumis. Next base: position 42,601,708 of record CP125974.1, on the reverse strand, counting down.
TTTGTTATTGTTTGTGGCTCTATTGTTTTCTTCTTGGTCATATCCCCTTCCACTAAGTTTTTTTCTCTCATCTTCCTCGTTTTTTCTAGCTTTCTAAATAGATCCACCGCGAGGGAGGCCCTCACCTTATCCCCTCCCCTTGAAAGTCGCCGTCGTCGCACCGGCTCCTTCCCCCTCTTCTTCGGCGGCTTTGTTGACCGGAGGGGATGCAGAGAAGTAGGCCAGGCCCCTATAGTTAGGTTAGGTCCTAGTAGGTGTATGCGGATATGTGCCGCGTCGTGGCATTTTGTCGGGAGACGGCGAGATCCTTGGGCTCGGATCTGGCTCGGGCTGGTGATGCTTCTACTCGTCTTGGTGCTCCGGTGGCCGCAGTCGGAGGTGATGAAGCGGCCTACTACTGGCAACTTCTCTAATAAAGAGCCTATTTGGTGCCTTCCTCTGATTCGGAGATGTGCTGTTGGATTGTTCTTCTTGTTCGGCCATGGAGGCAGGGGAGAAAAGGAATCCGGTGGAGGTTGTAATGCTGCTATGCTTTTCCTAGACGACCGAGGGGGGGAATGATGACCCAGAAGTATAGGGGGGTATCTTAGTACTTTTGATAAATAGGAGTGTCGATCCGAACGAGGAGCAGAAGGTGTTGACTAGTGGTATGGAGCAGGAAATCTCTGTAAATACTTAGCAAACGGATTTTTAGGGGTTTTCTGATAAGGCAACAAAACAAAGTGCAAGTAATAAAGACAATGAACAAACATAGCAAGTGGCCCAATCCTTTCTTAGCAAAGGACACGCCAGTGGGAATACTTATAAGGACCAAACGTTCTCGGGGACACATGGGAATTCTGTCAAGTATTTTAGCTTCATATAGGTAAGTATTCTTCTTTGGTGTTGTAAGTGTTGTGTGGGTGAACCTGTGCTAATGCACCAACCTTACTTGGACTAATACATACTTGTTATTAAACCCCCTGCAAGCATCCGCAACTACAGGAAAGTAATTAAGATATAAACCTAACCACAGCCTTAAACTCTGAGATCCTACACTCCCTTGTGCAAAGGTGTCCTAACGGGGGTCCGTTTTTACACTCCCAGCAACCCCACAATTAGTAGCCAAATACACAATGCATTCCCCTAGGCCCATAAATTGTGAAGTATCATATAGTCGACGTTCACATGACACCACTAGAAGAATAGCACCACGACTTAAATACTAAACCATTGAATAATAACTCAACACAAATCCACTACTAACAACATGACTTCTCCCATGCCCTCAAGAACTGAATGAACTACTCACAATACATCATACGGATAACAATCTGTATATAAACAAAAATCAAATGGTTCCACTCACAAGCATCAACTACAATAGTAATTAACACCAGGAAAGTTTCCCCTAAGAACTAATGCAAGATCCAACACAATTGTTACAGCGGGATGGAGTGGTGATGATGGTGCTGGTGGATATGATGGTGTGGGTGATGATGATGATGATCCCGATGAAGCCTAGCTTGATGACGGTGTTGATGGCGACGATATCCCCTCTCCGGGAAGGTATTTCCCCGGCAGAAATCTGTCTGCCAGAAAGTTCTTTATCTCTCGGTGTTTTCCGCCCCGTAGAGGCGGCGGAAATCTTTCTGTGGTCGCTCCCCTGGTGTTAGGGTTCCATGAGGAAGATATAGGCGAGAGGGCGGAGTCAGGAGCCTGGCCAGGTGGGCCACACCTGCCCTAGGCACGGGGCAAGGTGAGCCCGCGCCTAGGGTGTGTGGGCCCCCTGTGGCCTAGCTACGCCTCCCCTTCTGGCTTCCTTCGTCTTCTGGGAAAATATAATTTTCCAATATTTTTCTAGTATTTTTATGATCTTTGCGAAATTGCATCAAAACACCTCTTTTTCCATCAGAAACCTGACTCCGGCAATTCATCCTCCAAGAATCATCCAACATGCAAAAACAGAGGAAAAGACATAAGTAATACCTCATAATAAGACATATATCAATGAATAGAGGCAAATTATGATATAGAATGGTGATGCAAATTGGACGTATCAACTCCCCCCAAGCTTAGACCTTCTCTTGTCCCCAAGCGAAAACTGAGCTCAATAAACATGTCCACAGGTTTATGGAGTGAAGTGTCGATAAAAGAATACGAACAAGAAGCATCGTACTTACCATTACACAACTCATAGAAGAAAGCAACTCACCATTATATAACTTATATTGCAACGAGTACATGAGTCACAATAGAGATGCATAAAGATAAATCATAATTGGAATTGGCAAACTTTGTTCCTGGTCAGAGAACATCTAGAAAACAGTTTCACAAAAAGCTTTTGAAGAAGTTTTACAACAGGAGCACTCTTTGCTCAAAAAGGTTTTTCACAAAGATGGCTTTCAAAGTAATACTCAATAGATAAGATTCTTGTGCAAACAAGGAAGATAAAGGATATGATTGAATAAATCATCATATGAATGCTTGAAACACAACAACTCAAATGCTTGTTGGAGGTAGAGAGGAAGTAGGCTTACTGACTCAACTACGAAGTAGGAGAAAGGTCCCTTCATAGAGGGAAGCGGGGATTTCAAGTCATAAAGAGCTTTCAAAAGATTATGGTACTTACTAGCTTTGAGCCCTCATTGACCCTATCATAAGCATCTTGAAATGATTAAGGTTAAAGAGAACAAGGATGGAGTATATGATTGACGAAATATAAGTTGGCAATCTCAAGTCCCTTGAGTACGAGGGACGCTCCTCGTGCTACTCAACTTTAATTATCGGTAAGTTCTTGTCATTGTAAGTACATGTGTATCATAAAGAACCGCCAACGGGGTACCCCTTGCACATGGTACAAGAGCTATCCCATAACCAAAATGACAAGGCAAGCAGACAATGAGCATTTTAGCGATCTTTTTATTTACTATGTGCATAGCTTTTTATTGAGGATTCTTCATAGAATGCTCACTATGGTGATGCTGGAAGTTTCCACCATGATTAGGCATGGCTTACGCTAGCGGCCCAGGCGTTTCTCTAACACACATACATCACTCCATGGACTTACAAGTTCCCTCTTTATTTCACATCGTCGACATCCGCAAACAAAAGAGCATGATATCAACTATGTACAACGTACAAGTGCAATGTTGAAAGTGTTCCCCATGATAGCATGGTTCTGCTAATTCCAACGTATAGGTGCAAGCATATACAACTTCGATGACACAATGCTTCAAGTCTATTAGGGGCAAGAAAATAAGGTGTGCCATCAAGTTCGTGAGAGCTTTACTAACTAGTTTTCACATAAAAAAATAGTTTTTAATTCGAAAGATAGATGAAGCTTGAGGATTTGCTTGGAATAGCAATAATGCTAATAGATAAGGTGGACACAAATGGCATAGGTTTTGGTTCAAAGGGGTTGGAAACATGAGAAGTATGCCTTCTCGAAACAGGTTTTTGGCTAGCAAGGTTGGGTAGCAAGCAAAAGAGTTGAAAGAAGCAAGCAAACGTACAAGTGATAAAGCCAAACATGAAACCTTACTTGAAGACACACAAGATCTTAAATAAAGAATACTAAGCTTATGAGCCAACAAAGAAGAAAGTAAATGATACAAAATACCTGTAAGCTTTTTCTCTTTTTTATTCCAAACCTCAAAAAGTGTTGCTACTGACCAGAGCTCGGTTTGCCAAAACCAATTTAGATTCACTTGATACTCCCAAAGTGATGCCAATACTTATCAACAAGATCCATCATATGATAGAGATTGCAAACTAAAATAAGAAGTGCAAAAAGTAAAAGATGAAACTTCTCATTAATATTCCATAAAGGCACTCACGCCAAGGGATACATAGATAATCAACTAAAGGAGAGATACTTCCACATGCAAACCAACCTATAAGATAACTTCTCTACCAAATATATAGCTCTACTAAAAAGGTAAAAGATGAAAGATAATGATGGTGATATCGCGACACTCCCCCCAAGATTGGAACAAGCCAAGGGGATGCCAAACCTGATGACGAATTACTCCTTGGGTGGTGGCGGTGTTCTCTTGTCATCATAAAACTTCCATGTCAAAGGTTCCCCATACAAAAAGGACGTCCTTGTCTCCGCAATCCTTAAACTAGCATCAGAGCTTATGCGATCAAATCTAGCCTCATACTCATAGTTTTGGTTTTGTATGTCGTAGAGTTGTGCTTGTAATTGGTTGGTGGTCTGACGGAGCAAGAAGATTTCTTCTCGGAGCTCAGAAACCTCCTCCTCGTGCTTGGAGATGAGTTCTGAACTTATCTTGTGAATAACATCCACTTCACGTTCTGCCATCTTCTTGTACCTGAAAACATCCTGCTCCAATGCTTCCATCTTGTCTTACAGAATGCCTTCTCCTTTAGGGCCTTGAACTTCTTTCATCTGTACCTTCCCATCTTTGAGAATCAACTCCTTGGGATGGCTCCTCAACTCATACATGTACGGGTTGAGGACATCCGCAAAGGAATCCTCCATGGGTGATCCAGAGGAAGACATTGAAGCTGCAAAACTGAGAATTTGCCTGCCAGAAACAGATCGAAACAAAAACACGACGAGAACTCGATAAAAGAACCTTAGGAGATCCGGGGGGTTATATATTACGAAGTTTCAATGCATAAGGAAGGTGCTGATACGAAAACAAGGCGGAGGCGAAGCTCGGGGGTGCTCACACCCCCTCCAGGCACGGGGCAAGGTGGGCCTGCGCCTGGGGTGGGTTTGCCCCGGCCTCCGTTTCCTCCTCTATTCTGTCTCGTAACTTCCCTTATGTAATAAAAACACCAAAAAATATAAAAAGATTTGGATTTCACGAACCTTATGTTTTCACCACTTTTACCTATTCAAAAACAAACTCTACAGTTTCCTGGTGTTTGGTTTCTAATAAATTCTTCCAGAGTCACCATTTGAATAATATCAACATCTTCATTATAAGAGTCTCTAGAAATATAATGTTTTAATCTTTGACCATTCACCACCTGTGTTGTGTCATCCTTCAAAGAAGATATTTTGATAGCACCTGAACGATATACTTCCTCAATAACAAGAGGTCCTTCCCATTTTGAGAGTAGTTTTCCTGCAAAAAATCTGAGACGAGACCTAAACAAAAGAACTTTCTCACCAACATGGAACTACCTTTTTAGAATCCTCCTATCATGTCATATTTTTACTTTTTCCTTAAAGAGTCTAGCATTTTCATAAGCTTCACTTCTCCACTCATCTAAGGTACTCATGTCAAACAATCTTTTATCACCAGCAAGTTTAAAATCTCTATTCAACTCTTTCACCGCCCAATAAGCTTTGTGTTCTAATTCTAAAGGCAAGTGACAAGCTTTCCCATAGACCATTTTGTAAGGAGACATCCACATAGGATTTTTATAAGCAGTTCTATAAGCCCATAAAGCGTCATACAACTTTTTAGCCCAATTTTTCCTAGATCTATTAACAGTCTTTTGCAAGATAGATTTAATTTCCCTATTGGAAAGTTCTACTTGCCCACTGGTTTGGGGGTTATAAGCAGAAGCAATTCTATGGTTTACATCATACTTAGCAAGAGTTTTCTAAAATCCCCATGAATAAAATGATAGCCTCCATCAGTCATGAGATATCTAGGCACACCAAACCTAGGAAAAATAACATCCTTAAGCATTTTTAAAGAGGTCTTACCATCAGTGTTGTTTGTAGGTATGGATTCTACCCACTTTGTAACATAGTCAACAGCAATAAGAATATGAGTATACCCTTTTGAACGAGGAAAATGACACATAAAGTCAAATCCCCAACAATCAAAAGGTTTAATAACAAGAGAATAATTCATAGGCATTTCATTGCGTCTAGAAATGTTATCAACTCGTTGATATTCATCACATGCTAAGACAAACTTCCTTGCATCCTTGAAAAGGGTACGCCAATAAAATCTAGATTGTAAAACCTTTTCTGCAGTCCTATCCCTAGCATGATGTCCTCCATAAGCGTTGCCATGACATTTTCTCAATATCTCTTGTTGTTCAAATTCTGGAAAACATCTTCGCATAATACCATCTCCTCCTTCTTTATATAAGTGTGGGTCATCCCAAAAGTAATGCCTTAGATCATAAAAGAATTTTCTTCTTTGCTGAGCTATAAAAGTTGGAGGCAAATACTTGGAAACAATAAAGTTAGCATAATCATCATACCAAGGACTCTCATGTGGACTTACCCTTATTGCAGCCAACTTCTCATTTGGAAAACTATCATTAACAGGCAGAGGGTCAAAAGAAATGTTTTCCAAACGAGATAAATTGTTAGCGACGGGATTTTCAGCACCTTTCCTATCTATAATATGCAGATCAAACTCTTGTAAAATCAACACCCATCTAATAAGCCTAGGGTTAGCATCCTTCTTTGTCATAAGGTACTTAATAGCAGCATGATCAGTATGAATAGTGACCTTTGAATCAACAATATAGGGTCTAAACTTATCACAGGCAAAGATTACAGCTAAAAACTTGTTCTTAGTAGTAGTATAATTCTTTTGAGCAGCATCTAGAGTCTTGCTAGCATAACGGATAACATTCAACTTCTTATCAATACGTTGCCCAAGGACAACACCCACAACAAAATCACTAGCATCACACATAATTTCAAAAGGTAAACTCCAATCAGGTGGTTGAACAATAGGGGCGGTAGTCAAATCTTTCTTCAAAGTTTAAAAGCTCCCTTAAAATCATCATCAAAAACAAAAGGTACATCTTTTTGAAGAAGATTGGTAAGGGGCTTTGAAATTTTGGAGAAATCTTTAATAAACCTCCTATATAAACCAACATGACCAAGGATACTACGAATACCTTTTATATCTCTAGGGCAAGGCATCTTCTCAATTGCTTCAGTTTTGGCTCTATCAACTTCAATTCCTCTTTCAGAAATTTTGTGTCCAAGAATAATCCCTTCATTAACCATGAAATGGCATTTCGCCCAATTAAGAACAAGGTTGGTTTCGTCACATCTCTACAAAACTTCATCAAAGTTGTGCAAACAGTTATCAAAAGAAGTCCCATAGACGGAGAAATCGTCCATGAAAACCTCCACAATTTCTTCACAAAAACCATGAAATATAGCAGACATACATCTCTGAAAGGTGGCAGGAGCATTACATAAACCAAAAGGCATACACCTATAAGCATAAGTACCATAAGCACAAGTGAAAGTGGTTTTCTCTTGATCTTGCGCTTTCACAGCAATTTGAGAGAACCTAGAATAACCATCAAGAAAACAAAAGTGAGTCTTTTTGGATAATCTCTCAAGCATTTGATCAATAAAGGGCAAAGGATAAAGATCTTTCTTAGTAACTTTATTAACCTTTCTAAAATCAATGCACATCCTATACCCAACCACTACTCTCTAGGGTATAAGCTCATTATTTTCATTAGGCACAACGGTAATTCCCCCTTTCTTGGGAACACAATGAACAGGGCTAACCCATTGAATATCAGCAATAGGGTAAATAATACCAGCATCAAGGAGTTTTAATACCTCATTTCTTACCACATCCTTAATCCTAGGATTTAGACGGCGTTGGTGCTCAACAACTAGTTTTGCATCAGGTTCTATATTAATAGCATGTTGACATATAGTAGGAGAAATCCCTTTCAGATCATCAAGAGTATAGCACATAGCTCCTCGGTGTTTCTTCAGTATTTCCAATAACCTTTCCTGAAAGTTTAGAACTAATAATAACAGGATATACTTTCTTATCATCAAGATAAGCATATTTAATATCATCAGGTAAAGGTTTTAATTCGAAAATAGGGTCCCCCTTAGGTGGTAGTGTGGTACCCAAATCTTCGACAGGTAGATTATGCTTAAGTTGCTTAGGCTGACGAAGGAAAACCTCGTCAATCTCATTTCTTTCCTTCATGAAGACATCGCTTTCATGATCTTCCATAAATTGCTGCAAGGCATTGTTAGGAGCAAGAGAAATAGCAGAAAGTTGTTCAACCTTGAAATCCTCATTAGGCAATTCATTTTCATAAGGAGTTTTAGCAAATCTGGAAAAATTAAACTCACAAGACTCTCCATCAAACTTATTCAAAACTTTTTCCTTCCTACAATCTATGATAGACCCAAAAGTATTCAATAAAGGCCTACCAAAGATAATAGGATAGGTTTTACTAGATTCAGAACCAAGTACTAGAAAATTAGCAGGATATTTAATCTTACCACAAAGAACCTCCACATCTCTTACAATGCCAATGGGACAGACTGTCTCTCTATTAGCAAGGTGAATAACCACATCAATGTCCTCAAGCTCACAAGGACCAATTTCATGCATAATTTCCCTATAAAACTCATAAGGAATAGCACTAGAACTATCACCAATATCACATAAACCATAATAGCAATGATCACCAATTTTAACAGAAAGCACATGAACACTAGCTTTTCTAACTTTTCTAGGATGAGAGACAATATTAGAAGCATCTTCATAGAAGACAATATGCTCATCCTCTATATTTCTAGTGACAAGGTCTTTCACAATATCTACCAAAGGCTCAATACTAATTTGCTCATCAGGTTCCATAGTTTTCTTTGCACTTTTGCTAACCACATTAGCTATGATAGAATGCTCCTTTACCTTAGCAGGAAAAGGGGTTGTCTCAACATAAGGCTCAGGCAAAATAGGATCAACAGTACAAACTTCTACGCTAGTGGGAACATGGGTAACACTGTATTTATAAGGAGCATGGTACTTGTCCCACTCTTTCTTGGGAATTTCAATGTAAGAGGCAAAAACCTTAAAACACTTTGCAAGAACTTGAGAATCAAGACCATACTCATTACTAATATCACGGAAGTAATCAGTTCCCATAAAAGATTTAATGCATTCATAATCATAGTTTATACCTGACTTTCTTCCTTTGTCATTCTCCCAAGCTTTAGTGTTCTCTTGAATATAGTCTAAGAGATCCCATTTAGCTTCTTCCTTCATACGTGTGAATGATCCAGCATAAGAAGCATCTAGTAAATCTTTATCATGAAGAGAAAGCCTAGCATAAAAGTTATTGATAATAATATTGTTATGGCGTTCATGAATAGGACATTTAAGCATTAGTAACTTCAATCTCCCCCAAGATTGAGCTGTACTCTCTCCATCACGAGGCCAAAAGTTATATATAAGATCTCGGAGGATAGAATTTAGAATAAAAGAGAGATGTCATTTCCTCCCATTCCATGGATTGTCCATTCTTCAGCTCTCCCTTTCAAGGATATGGAGAGTAACTTATTCTTCACCTGTTTAGTTGTGATACCTGCACACTTAAACAACCCGCATAATTCATGGATAAAAAGCAAGTGATCACCAGGATGGAAAGTTCCATCCCCAAAATAATAATTATCCATAACACGATCAATAATACTTGTAGGTATCTTAAAAGGATTTATCTCAACAGGTGGTGGTTCATCTACTACCCTAACTGTGGTATTAGTTCTCCCAAACAGAAAACCAAGTGGGTTCTCCATATTGCAAACAAAGTAACAAACAAAAACAAAAAGCAATACTCACAGTAGAAGTTTCCTTTACCAGTTCCACTCTTCAATAGCGCTTCACTCCCCGGCAACGGCACCAAAAAATAGTCTTGATGACCCACAAGTATAGGGGGTGTATCGTAGTACTTTCGATAAATAGGAGTGTCGATCCCAACCAGGAGTAGAAGGTGTTGACTAGTGGTATGGAGCAGGAAATCTCTGTAAATACTTAGCAAACGGATTTTTAGGGGTTTTCTGATAAGGCAACAAAACAAAGTGCAAGTAATAAAGACAACGAACAAACGCAGCAAGCGGTTCAATCCTTTCTTAGCAAAGTACAAGCCGGTGGGAATACTTATAAGGACCAAACGTTCTCGAGGACACATGGGAATTCTGTCAAGTGCTTTCGCTTCATATAGCTAAGTACTCTTCTTTGGTGTTGTTAGTGTTGTGTGGGTGAACCTGTGCTAATGCATCGACCTTACTTGGACTAATACATAGTTGTGATTAAACCCCCTGCAAACATCCGCAACTACAGGAAAGTAATTAAGATATAAACCTAACCACAACCTTAAACTCTGAGATCCTACACTCCCTTTTGCAAGGGTGTCCTAACGGGGGTTCAGGTTTCTGTCACTCCGGCAACCCCACAATTAGTAGCCGAATACACAATGCATTCCCCTAGGCCCATAAATGGTGAAGTATCATGTAGTCGGCGTTCACAAGAAACCACTATAAGAATAGCACCACAACTTAATTATTAAACCATTGAATAATAACTCAACACAAATCCACTACTAACAACATGACTTCTCCCATGTCCTCAAGAACTAAACGAACTACTCAAAAGACATCATATGGATCAAGATCAAAGATGATATGGTGATGGATAACAATCTGAATATAAACAAAAATCAAATGGTTCCACTCACAAACATCAACTACAATAGTAATTAAAACCAGGAAAGTTTCCCCTAAGAACTAATGCAAGATCCAACACAATTGTTACAGTGGGATGAAGTGGTGATGATGGTGCTGGTGGAGATGATGGTGTGGATGATGATCTCGATGAAGCCTAGCTTGATTACGGTGTTGATGGCGACGATATCCCCTCTCGAAGGATTTCCCAGAATCTGTCACGGAGAGTTCTTTCTCTCGGTGTTTTCCGCCCCGCAGAGGCGGCGGAAATCTTTCCGTGGTCGCTCCCCTGGTGTTAGGGTTACGTGAGGAAGATATAAGCGAGAGGGCGGAGTCGGGAGCCGGCCAGGTGGGCCACACCTGCCCTAGGCGCGGGGCAAGGTGGGCCTACGCCTAGGGGGTGTGGGCCCCCTGTGGCCCAGCTACGCATCCCCTTCTGGCTTCCTTCATCTTCTGGGAAAATATAATTTTCCAATATTTTTCTGGTATTTTTCTGATCTTCGCGAAGTTGCATCAAAACACCTCTTTTTCCATCAGAAACCTGACTTCGACAGTTCATCCTCCAAGAATCATCCAAAATGCAAAAACAGAGTAAAATACATAAGTAACACCTCGTAATAAGACATATATCAATGAATAGAGGCAAATTATGATATAGAATAGTGATGCAAATTGGACGTATCAAGAAGCAAGCTGCGGCGTCGTTCTCATCTGCGGCGGTTGGAGGTTGGTGCGGTCCTTCGCGTAGAGTAGTTGTTCTCCTGGCCAGCCTTGGTGGCGAGGGGGAGAGCCTCCAATTTGCATGGATGCGCACTACCCTAGAGGCGGAGCAGGCTCGTTGCTAGAGTGGTTGGGTTCGCTGTTTCTTGGAGATCCATGGGGAGTTCCTCGATGGCGACTCTCGACCGTTGCTGGTGAAATAAGCCTGTTATTGGGGTTCTTTCTGGAGCTGTTATTCTCCGCCTGCCTTCTCCCATCTATGGCAGGAGTGGGTCTGAAGGAGGACTGACTATCATCTTCGGCGTCGGTAAAGAACCTTCTGTTGCAGGTCCCTTCTGTTACTCTCATCTTCCTCTTCCTCAAGTGGTCGCAATGGTTGCGCATGCTGGAGGAGATGATTGGGTGAGAAGTAGCGTCATGCAGCGGTGGAGATGGGAAGCGAATTTTTCGAGCATCACCTTGGCGGCAGGTGATAGCCGTCCGACATCCAAGGCCAGAACATGGCCTATCTATAATCCGGCGAAGGGTCCCGACATTTGCTCAAACCTCCTTGGGAAGGCCCTCTCGAGGTCGAAAGCTGCACTCCTCGTCTTCGCGGAAGCAAGTGGTTTCGTCCCCGCTTCCGAGTTTGACGAAGGCGAGTCTGACTTCTTGCTCGGCGGTGGAGAAAGAGAATGATTGGTTTGCCACTTTTTATCCTTTAGTGAGATCTTTTCTACATATATCATGGACCTATGTTTTTCTTCCTCTTTTTTATGGGGTCCATTGTAATATTTGTACAACCACCGTGCGATTATTAATATGAAGCTTCCAGTCCCTTTGGGGACTCTCCTTTAAAAAAATAGATCCACTGCATGGTTAATTTGGCATCGCGATGGCTATAGCTAGTCAGACTTAAAAAATACCAATTTATGGATAATTGGAGATAGCTACCCGGTCGAAAATTCTTAGAGGATCTCTAGCTGTGGTTGCCAAATCTTTATAGGCACTGCCTTGTCTGGACACAATTTGGCAACTGCCGAACAAGTTCTATGATATGGGGGAGGGTGCCCCCTAGCCCCACCCCCGATAGGAACGCCTTCCCCCTCAACGTCGGTCTGCCTGCTTTGGTCACGCCGAGTAGGCTGCTGCCTGGCACCTCTTGAGTGCCACGTTGTTGGCAAGCTCCACATCTATGGAACGACACCGTGAGACCGACATTGTTTGTGCTCCGTCGGCGCGTGTGGTGATGTACTGGACAAAGGGCACATAGTGGACGCATCCGACTATGTAGGAAGTGGTTTAGGGTTTAGGGTTCAGGGTTTAGGGTTTAGGGGTTCAGGGTTTAGGGTTGTAGGAATGACCTACTAGGGTTTAGGGTTCACGGTTTAGGGTTTAGGGTTTGGGGGTTCAGGGTTTAGGGTTGTAGGAATGACCGACTAGGGTTTTTCCAGCCGCACTGCTCGGCTACTGTTCGAATACTTGTCCAACCTAGTGCAAGCAAACGCACAAAATTATCGGGTCAGACCAAACAAGTACCCAAAAATTATCGGTAATCGATATCAACACCGCTTGCAAGAATGTGGTTAAGGAGTTAATCACAAAGTGATATCGGATTACGGAACGAGTAAAGTACTTGCTGTGAACGGGATTGAACTAGGTATGACGGTACCGACGATCGAATCTCGGGCAAGTAAAATATCGCGAGACGAAGGGAATATATATATGGGATTGATTGAATCCTGGCATCGTGGTTCATCCGATATGATCATCGATGAATGTGTGGGAGTCAATATGGGTGCCTGCACATTGTTGATTATTGATAGAAGATCATGTCGCATATTCTCGAACCCGCAGGTCACACACTTAACGTATCTCGACGCTAGGATAGATTGGATAATTGGTTTATGAATTTTTGTTAGAGTCTCGGATGGGATCGGGACATCACAAGAGGTTCGGAATGGTCCGGAGAATAAGATTCACATAAGGCGGCGGTTTTGGAGTTCGGAATTGTTCAAGTTAATCGGTATTGTACAAGCTTCTAGAACCTTCGGAAGGGGACCAACGTGGCCCCACCTTATGGGAGGGGCATGGGCCTATGAGGGAGTGTCCTGGCGCATTGGGCCAGGGCACAAGGCCCCATAGGGCCCAGCCGATCCTAGAGAGTTTAAATCGTTTAAACTAGAGATATGGTTTCTAGAAGAGGGAGAGTCCATGCCCCACTCCTTATCCTTTGGGCTTGGGAGGGAGGGCTGCGCCCCTCTATATAAAGAGGGTGGGCGCACCAACCCCACACCTCTCCTCCAAACCCTAGCCCTTGCTAGCTTTCCTCTCTCCTCCCGATCGCTTGTAGGCGAAGCCTGCTGCAGAATTCTCCACCATATACACCGTCGTGTTGTAGATCCAATCTATCTCTCCACCATACTTGCTGGTCCGAGGAAGGAGGATACGTCGAGGTGCTGCGTGTGCATCTCACGGAGGCACCGCCACTTGTGGTGCTAGATCGGATCGGATCGTGAGGAGGAGAAAGTACGACTACATCACCCACGTTCCGCGAACGTTCATTGTCGAAACTTCAAGGGTATGAAGATCTAATCCAATCTCTCGTTGATTGCATCTCCTAGATTAGATCTTGGCTTTCCCTCTGTTCGCATCCGTAAAAAATTTTGTTTTACTATGCCGCCAAACCCTTGAGGGTATCAGAGCTAGATCTATGCGTAGATGTGTTTCACGAGTAGAACGCAACATGGTTGTTGCGGGCGTTGATGTTTTCTGTTGCAAGCGTCTTGTTTGTGTTCTTCTTATGACGCGGGATAGTGAGATTGAAGCGGTCCAGGCCAACCTTACGCGACGTCATTCGAGAGACCGGCTCCGCACTTGACGTGTGGCTTGTTCCACACATGCGACTGGTGGATGTCAGTTTCTCTCACTATAGTTGTCATGGGATTAACACCGGAGTTTGGCAACCATAATATCACCGTTGTGGCTTTCCGTAGGTAAGAATCGTTCTTAGCATCTACTCGCATAAGCCACGTAAAACATGCAACAACAAAGTAGAGGCGTCTAACTTGTTTTTGCGAGTGTTCTGTGATATGGTATGGCCCAAGATGTGATGTGTATATTGTATGCGATGATCATGTTTTGTAATGTTTCACGACTTGCATGTCGATGAGTACACAACCGGCAGGAGCCATATGGTTGTCTTTATAATTGTGTATGACCTGCGAGTCAACTTCTTATACGCCATGTAATAGCTTTACTTTATCGCTAAGTAGTTAGCAATAGTTGTAGTTGCTATTCGTGGTGGAGGCAATCATGGTGGAGTGATGGAGATCATGCCGGAACGCACAAGATGGAGATCATTGCACGAGGATTGGCTATACCATGTCACATAAAGTTATATGCATGTGATGTTTATCCCTTTATGTATCTTATTATGCTTAGATCGCGACGGTAGCATTATAAGATGATTCCTCACTTAAAGATCAAGATAAAAACTGTGTTCTCCCCAAGTATGCACCGTTGAAAGTTAAATGTGTCCAAGCATCACGTGATGATCGGGTGCTATAGACTCTACGCTCACATACAACGGGTGCAAGCCAGTTTTGCACACGCAGAAATACTTGGGTCTAGCTTGAAGAGCCAAGCATGTACAGACATGGCATCGGAACACAAGAACCGAAAGGTTAAGCATGAGTCATATGAGTGATATGGTCGACACTTTGTTGTCCACCATTGAAACCACATCTCTTCTCGTGATGATCGGATTAGGTGTGGTGAATTTGGATCGTGTTCACTAAACAACTTGAGGGATGTTGAATTTAGTGGGAGTTCATCTAGTAATTTGATTAAACTGAACTATTTATCATGAACATAGTCTAAGTTGTACTTGCTTGAAAATCAGTAGATCACATGGCCAAGTCCAACTTCAACTTCAAAGTTTTTCTTTGAGAAGGAAAAGCTTAGAAACAATGGGTCTAACTTCACCAATTGGTTCCGCAATCTAAGAATCATTCTGTCTGGCGGACAAAAGGACTATGTCCTTGGGAAAGCGTTAGGTGACCCCCCTGCTGCAACTGCGCCGGCTGATGAGAAAGCTGCCTATCAGTCGCGCAAAGATGATTATGGTGTGATTAAGAGCACCATGTTGTTTGCTATGGAACCGGAGCTTCAAAATCGTTTTGAAGAGTATCCCGGGCCCTTCGAGATTCTCGAGGAGCTGAAAACCATGTTTCAGACTCAGCCCGTTCGAGAGATATGAGATCTCAGAAGTTCTTTAATCGCAAGATGGAGGAAGGAGTTCCGTTAGTGAGCACGCCATAAAGATGTCGGGCTACACTCAACGTCTTGAGCAACTGGAATGCACGATTCGGAGGAGCTCAAGATTGACAGGGTTCGCAATCACTCCTCCCGGCTACAAAAGTTTTGTAGTGACTCATAATCATATTGGCTCCATCGATCGATCACCGAGCTCTTCGCAAAGTCAAGGCTGCGGAGGTGGACATCAAGAAGGATAATCATGTGTTGATGGTCAACAATCCCTCCTTTAAGAAAGGTAAGGAGCAAAGAAGCCCTTCAAGAAGGGCGGCAAGCGCAATGCTCCTGCGAGAAGAAGCTCAAGTCTGGTCCTAAGCCGGACCTTCGAGTGCTTCTATTGCAAGGACAAGGGTCCTTTGGGCAATATGTCCAAGTACTTAGCGGACAAAAAGGTGGCACCATCAAAGGTATATTTGATATACATGTTATTGATGTTTTCCTTACTAGCCCTCGTTGTAGTGCACGGGTATTTGATCGGTTCGATTGATAATATTTGTAACTCGAAACAGAGCTACGGAATGAGCGGCTTGCGAGGGATGAGGTGACGATGCGGCGTTGCAACGGATCAAGAGTTGATGTGATGGCCGTCACGCTCTCCTTAGTTTTACCTTCGGGATTAGTTTTAAACCTTAATAAATGTTATTATGTGCCTGCGTTGAGCATGAACATTATTTCTGGATCGTGTTTATTGCAAGACGGTTATTCATTTAAATCGGAGAATAATGGTTGTTCTATTTATATGAGTAACATATTTTATGGTCATGCACCTCTTGTGAATGGTTTATTTCTTCTAAATCTCGAAAGGGATGAAACACACATCCATAACATTGAGGCTAAGAGATGCAAAGTAGATGGTGATAATACTACTTATTTGTGGCACTATCGTCTAGGTCATATTGGTGTAAAGCGCATGAAGAAACTCCATTCCGATGGACTTTTGGAGTCTCTTGATTTTGAATCATTTGACACATGCGAACCATGCCTCATGGGAAAGATGATCAAAACCCCATTCTCCGGTTTAATGGAGCGAGCAACGGACTTGTTGGAAATCATACATACCGATGTATGCGGACCGATGAGTGTTTCGACGCGCGGTGGATATCGCTATTTCCTCACTTTTACCGATGACTTAAGTAGATATGGGCATATCTATTTAATGAAACATAAATCTGAAACATTTGAAAAGTTCAAGGAATTTCAGAATGAAGTGGAGAACCATCGTAACAGAAAGATTAAGTTTCTACGATACGATCGTGGAGGTGAATATTTGAGTTATGATTTTCTCACGCATCTTAAAGCAAGTGGAATCGTTTCACAACTCACGCCACCCGGAACACCACAGCGCAATGGTGTGTCTGAATGCCGGAATCGAACCCTATTAGATATGGTCCGATCAATGATGTCTCTTACTGATTTGCCGTTATCATTTTGGGGTTATGCATTAGAAACCGCTGCATTCACTTTAAATAGGGCTCCATCTAAATCCGTTGAGACGACACCGTATGAACTGTGGTTTGGTGCTAAACCTAAGTTGTCATTTCTTAAAGTTTGGGGATGCGAAGCTTACGTCAAGAAGTTGATGCCGGATAAGATCGAACCCAAAGCGGAGAAATGCGTCTTCATAGGATACCCTAAGGAAACTATTGGGTATACCTTCTATCACAGAACCGAAGGCAAAGTGTTTGCCGCAAAGAACGGTTCCTTTCTTGAGAAGGAGTTTCTCTCGAAAGAAGTGAGTGGGAGGAAAGTAGAGCTTGACGAGGTTATTGAACCTTCTCTTGAATTGGAGAGTAGCACAACACCTGGAATTGTTCCAGTGCCGCCTGCACCAACGATAGAGGAAGCTAATGACAAGGATCATGAAGCTTGGACGATCTTTGCTCTTGAGCGTCGCAGTCGACAAGGTCGCGTGCCCTCCGAGTGGTACGGCAACCCTGTCTTGTTGTCTTGTTGGTAGAAGACCGTGAACCTACGAACTATGAGGAAGCGATGATGAGCCGGACTACGAGAAATGGTGGAAGCCATGAAATCCAAATTGGGATCCATGAGCGAAAACCAAGTATGGACTTTGGTGGATCCTCCTAGCGAAAGGCCGTTGAGTGCAAATGGATATTCAAGAATAAAAAGCGGACGCGGATGGTAATGTTACCGTCTATAAAGCACGGCTTGTCGCAAAAGGTTTTCGACAAGTTCAAGGTGTTGACTACGATGAGACTTTTCTCTCCGTAGCGATGTTTAAGTCCATTTGGATTTTATTAGCAATTGCGTTTCATGATTATGAAATATGGCGGATGGATGTCAAGATCGCTTTCCTCAATGGGAACATTGATGAAGAGTTGTATATGATGCAACCGAAGGTTTGTCGATCCTAAGGATGCTAGTAAAGTATGCAAACTTCAGCGTTCCATTTATGGACTGAAGCATCTCGGAGTTGGAACCTTCGTTTTGATCAAGTGATCAAGAGTTTTGGATTTGTTCCAAATTGCTACGAAGATTGTATCTACAAGAAAGTGAGTGGGAGCTCGATGACGTTTCTGGTACTGTATGTGGATGACATATTGATTATCGGAAATGACATCAACATGCTTAACGATGTGAAGAGTTATTTGAACAAGTGTTTTTCAATGAAAGACCTAGGTGAAGCTGCTTATATATTGGGAATCAAAATCTATAGAGATAGACAAAAAGGCTGATAGCTTTAAGCGGTACATACCTAGACAAAGTTCTGAAAAGGTTCAGAATGGATAAGGCAAAGAAAGGTTCAGTGTCTATGTTGTCAGGTAAGATATTGAGCAAGGCTCAGTGTCCAGCTATGGTAAATGATAGGGAAGCTATGAGCAAAGTGCCTTATGCCTCGGCCATAGGTTCCATCATGTATGCCATGTTGTGTACTAGACCGAATGTGTCCAATGCTCTTAGTTTGACGATCAGATATCAAAGTGATCCGAGTGGAACCTTTGGACAGCGTGAAGAACATCCTAAAGTACCTAAATAGAACTAAAGAAATGTTCTTAGTCTATGGGGGTGATGAACAACTTGTCGTAAAAGGTTACGTCGATGCTAGTTTCGACACCGACAAGGATGATTCCAAATCTCAGACAGGATACATTTATATTTTGAATGGAGGAGCTGTGAGCTGGAGAAGCTGCAAGCAAAGCGTGATCGCGGGATCTACAGTGGAAGCGGAATACATGGCTGCTGCAGAAGCGTCAAGTGAAGGAGTTTGGATCAGAAACTTCATCATCGAAGCTTGGCGTGGTTCCAAGTGCATTGGACCCCTTTGGAGATATTGTGTGACAACACCGGCGCCATAGCACTCGCTAAGGAACCAAGATATCATCCAAAGACCAAGCATATCAACGCAAGTTTCATATAATCCGAGATTATATAGCGTATGGAGATCTGAAGATTAGCAAAGTACATACGGATCTGAATGTCGCAGATCCATTGACTAAACCTCTTCCACGTGTAAACATGATCAACACCTCGATTGCCATGGGTGTGAGATTGTTGCGGATGTAAACTAGATTATTGACTCTACCGCAAGTGGGAGGCTGTTGGAATTATGCCCTAGAGGCAATAATAAAGATGTTATTATTATAATTCTTGTTCATGATAAAGTTTATATTCCATGCTAGAATTGTATTAAGCGGAAACATTAATACTTGTGTGGTTTGTGAACAACACCGTGTCCCTATGCGCCTCTAAGGACTAGCTCATTGATCAATGATGGTTAAGGTTTCCTAACCATAGACATGAGTTGTCAATTGATAATGAGATCATATCATTGGGAGAATGATATGATGGATGCACCAAACTAAGCGAAGCAATTAGATCGTTCATCGTGTTCATCTTTGAAGCTTTTCCTATGTCAAATATTGTATTCCTTAGACCATGAGATAATGCAACTCCTGGTACCGAAGAAAGCTTTGAGGTCATCAAACGTCATCCTATGAGAGGGTGATCATAAAGGTGTCTCTCGGTGATCGGAAAGTATCATTGGGTTGTATGTATCGAGATGGAATTTGTCCCTCCCAAGTCGGAGATATATACTTGGGCCCACTCGGTAATCGATATCAACACCTTGCAAGCATGTGGTTAAGGAGTTAATCACAAAGTGATATCGGATTACGGAACGTAAAGTACTTGCGTGAACGGATTGAACTAGGTATGGCGGCAAGCGATCGAATCTCGGGCAAGTAAAATATCGCGAGACAGGGAATATATATATGGGATTGATTGAATCCGGCATCGTGGTTCATCCGATATGATCATCGATGAATGTGTGGGAGTCAATATGGGTGCCCAAACCCATTGTTGATTATTGATAGAAGATCATGTCGCATATTCTCGAACCCGCAGGTCACACACTTAATGTATCTCGGCTAGGATAGATTGGATAATTGGTTTATGAATTTTTGTTGAGTCTCGGATGGGATCCGGGACATCATGAGAGGTTCGGAATGGTCCGAGAATAAGATTCACATAAGGCGGTGCGGTTTTGGAGTTCGGAATTATTAGGGTTAATCGGTATTGTCGGAAGCTTCTAGAACCTTCCGAAGGGGACCAACGTGGCCCCACATTCCGGGAGGGGCATGGGCCTATGAGGGAGTGTCCTGCGCATTGGGCCAGGGCACAAGGCCCCATAGGGCCCAACGATCCTAGAGTTTAAATCGTTTAAACTAGAGATAGGGTTTCTAGAAGAGGAGAGTCCACGCCCCTCCTTATCCTTTGGGCTTGGGGAGGGGGCTGGCTGCCCCCTCTATATAAAGAGGGGTGGGCACACCAACCCCACCTCTCCTCCAAACCCTAGCCGCCTTGCTAGCTTTCCTCTCCCTCCCATTTGTTTGTGGCGAAGCCCTGCAGAAATTCTCCACCATATACACCACGCCGTCGTGTTGTAGATCCAATCTATCTCTCCACCATACTTGCTGGTCCGAGGAAGGAGGAGACGTCGAGGTGCTGCGTGTGCATCTCACGGAGGCACCGCCACTTGTGGTGCTAGATCGGATCGGATTAGGAGGAGAAGCGACGACGACTACATCACCCACGTTCCGACGAACGTTCACGTCTTGAATCTTCAAGGGTATGAAGATCTAATCCAATCTCTCTCGTTGATTGCATCTCCTAGATTATATCTTGGCTTTCCCTCTGTTCGCATCCGTAGAAAATTTTGATTTACTATGCCGCGAAACCCTTCAGGTCGGTACTAGCGTCTATAAATAAATACGAGGTACACAATCACCAAAAAAATACTTAACTAGATCTATTTATCACACCAAGGTTTTTACTAGATGATCTAGCATCATCACAAAACATCACAAAGATTAAGGCAATAGTTTTATTTCTTTTATTTTAGAAAAGTAATTCTTACTCATTGAAAAACTACTTAAGATTTAATATTCTCCAACTAAAACATGGGATCATGTTGACACATGTCATCACCACATATTTCAGTACTTGGGAATGTGATTTAAAGTGGTGTCACAATTTAATAAGTTTTAACCTTTTTATTTTAATTAATTAAAGTGACTAGAAATGCCTATGGGGCATTCTTTTATTACTTGTCGAATATTTCTGCAAGTAAACCTAGATATTTTTATATATTCAGACATGTCTTGTTAAATGTGAATTTTGAGAGTTGGAATCAACTCAAAAGCTATTGTGGTTGAATTTTGAAAAATGTTTGAATGCAGAAAAGCTTTTGCCTTGTTATTTTTACTATAGGTGACCTACAAATCCAAATGATTTGAATCCAACGGGCTTGGATTAAGAATTTCAGTACCTTCTAGCAAAATTGGTTTCATGCAATTTGGTTTAGTAAATCGATCTGGGTTGATTTTTGAATCTCGGGACACAACTAAGTTTGAAACTAAATTAATAAACCTAGATTTGAACTACTGGGTCGCGCGGGAAGCTAACTGGGCCGGCCCACGACACACAGCATGCACGCGGGTGGGTTTAAGTGAATGTACCCACCATTCAGTGAGACATGGGGGTGCGAAGGGGTACGGGGCAATCTAGACCATACGATCAACATCTAATCCAACGGTACGAGGCTTGTCGTCTCCGTCGGGCAACGCCGGCGAGACTGAACCCTAGCGTGGCCAGTGGGGATCTGTGGGGGCTCACCGGGGCTCAGGCGAGGGTCGGCGACAGGGGCGAACGACGAAGTCGACGACGGCGATCCTCCTGGTACCGGCAGCTTCTCCTGGGGCGGCTCCAATCGCTGGCTCCTCTTCTCCTCCTCCACGGCAGACTCTGGCAAAATTCCGGCGACCTGCTGCTCGCCTTGATCCGGGGATGAGGTGGGGTGGTTTTGAGAGATAGGGAAGTGTGTTGGTGTGCTGAAATCGAACAAGGGTGGCCTCTATTTATAGTGAAGCGAGGGGACCGAAGGGCACAGGTGGATCTCGTCGTGGTAGTCGTCACAGTGAGATAATGGCATGGGCGACAGTAGGGACGGTATTGTGTTCCCTAGCAAAGCGACGAGGGCGGTGTGTGGTCTGTGCTTGCGTGTCAAGTGCGGTGCTCTGGCACGCTCTCGGCATGCTCGCAGAGAGGTTGGACATGCTCGGGCTGAGTGGTCCATGGGCTGGCAACGCTTGGGCATTGGAAAGGGGGTGGCGGTGGACGGTGGTCAGTGTCCCAGACAAGGTTGGAGAGGCTAGGGATGCTCCTAGCTGGCTATCGACAATGGGGAAGCCGTTTGGGGCTTGGCATGCTCACTGTTGATGGCAATGGCAAGCTTAGAATGGTGCTAGAGCTTGTTAAATGAACTAGATGATCTACTAAGAGTGTGTTGTGAGCTAGAAAGGGAACAAGTTAGGCAAAAACACTGCTCACTATAGTGTTTGATGTTTGTTTGATTTGTGTTTACAAGGTGTTTGATGAAATGGCCGAAAGAGATTTGAATTTGAATATTTGGTTGAAACTCGGTGGGTGTACTAGTCACATACTAGGTAGTATCTGGTTAGTTGGTTTTGTCAAGGTGCATTAGTTTGGTTGGTTTTGAGAATTGGTGATCTTCACATATGTTATAGATTCAATTTTGAATTGTCATTTGAATCAAGTTGCCAAATGTTTCTGTGAGTTTGAAAGGTGGGCTTGGGTTCACTTTTCACTTGGTCTAGCAAGGGGTGAAAAGAAATGGAATTGTTTCTGTTTGAAATCTTGGACTAGAAACACTCAAAGTGGCCTAGTGAGCAAGATTGGCAAAAATGACCATTTGCTTATTTTGTTTGTTTTTGAATTTCTTTTTATTTGTTTCTGCTTTGAAATGATTTACATGATGTTGTTTTCATCTTTAAACCATTCCTTGCTATTTACAACAATCACACAAGTCCATTCATGCATTCATACATTCATCACAAACACACATGCATTCATATTGATTTTAATTAACAAAAGTTTTTGTTAACCCTAATTTTGGTGATTGGAATTTGATAACCTTGATCAATATTTTTGGGATGTTACAAACCTTCCCTCCTTAAACAAAATCTCTTCCCGAGATTTGAGAAAGAAGAAAAAGAAAAGTGGGATTTAAAGAGACCTAGAAACTCTGTCTTGATGTGATCTTCTCGTTCCCAGGTAGCTTCTTCTTCAGTGTGGTTGCTCCACTGGATCTTGAAAAACTTGATACTCCGGGTCCTGGTGGTTCTGAAAGCTTCCTCCAAAATATGGATGGGTACTTCAGGATACGTCAGGTCATCGTTGATCTCTATGGTTCGGTGATCAATGTTCTTGAAAACTTCAGTCTTCTCCGAGACTTCTAGGCATTTGCGAAGTAACGATATATGGAACACATTATGCACTGCTGACATCTCCTCTGGAAGTTCCAGTTGATACGATACTTCTCCTTGACGATTCAGAATCTTGAAGGGCCCGATATATCTGGGGGCTAACTTTCCTTTCAGCTGGAAACGTTGCATTCCCTTCAAAGACGACACTTTGAGATACACAAAATCTCCGATATTGAAAGCGAGGTCTCAATGTCTCTTGTCGGCATAACTCTTCTGTCTGGATTGGGCGGTCTTGAGGTGTCCATGGATCTTGTGAACTTTATCTTCTGCTTCCCGTAGGATGTCGGGTCCGAAAATCTGACTCTCTCCTACTTCTGACCAATTGAAAGGGGTACGATACATCCTTCCATACATGAATTCAAATGTGGACATTTGCAAACTAGCTTGATAACTGTTGTTGTACGAAAATTCTACGAACGGCACACAATCTTCCCATTTTGATCCATACTCTAGTACACAGGCTCTCAACATATCTTCGAGTATTTGATTTGCTCGCTCTGTTTGTCCATTAGTCTGAGGGTGATAAACTGTGCTGAAATCTAGTCGGGTTCCTAATCCGTCTTGGACTTTCTTCCAAAATCTAGAGGTAAACTGGGTTCTTCGATCCGACACGATGTTCTTGGGGACTCCGTGCAAACTAACAATTCTAACAATGTACAATTCTGCTAGCTTCGAACTTTGGTAAGTGGTCTTGACTGGTAAGAAATGGGCGACTTTGGACAATCTATCAACTATGACCCAAATAGAGTCATTTCCCCTACTAGAAATAAGCAAACCGATGATAAAGTCTATTCCAACTGAATCCCATTTTCATTCCGGAATCTGCAATGGTTGCAACAGTCCCGCGGGTCTCTGATGTCCTGCCTCAACTCTCTGATAGATATCACACTTGGCTATGTAGCCTCCGATTTCTCTCTTCATCTTATGCCACCAAAATTGCTCTTTTAAATATTGATACATATTTGTTCCTCCGGGATGGATAGAATAAATAGTATCATGGGACTCTTTCAATGGCACAACAGCGCGGGAGGAGGAGGAGGCGAGGCGATCTATGGCACAGTGGAAGTCGAGCTGGGACGGCCGAATCACGTGGCGCAGGCAAAATCTTTTGACGATGGCGGGTGGGAAAATGGAGGCGGTAGCGGGTGAAGTTTCCAGCCATTAGCGATGCAGCGTGGGAGAAGATGCCACCGCAGCGTTGTAAGCAGCGTCACATTTGGCGCTCGAATAGTGCAAAACATCGCTACCAAAAAGTTTGCAGCTCATGCGTTTACAATGGCTGCTGGAGGAGGTTTTTTCTCCGTCTTGCATCTGAGACGTTTTTTAGCCTTGACCGATATAGCGCGTTTGCTGGAGATGTTCGTATTACATGTTATATGATACCATATCATATTATGATACCACTAGCACCTCTATTTTCATTAATTGTCGTGCGACATCATCATATTGCCAAGACATCATGCATGATACACCTTATGATACTACCACTAGGACCAGCCTAAGAGTCGCCGTAATAATATGTCCTTTACCACTCCATTTTGTTTTCCTTCTTTGGAATGCTGGTCTAGATCTATTTTGGGAAAGGACCGGTGAAGTGGTGACCTGCCGTACATCGTTGTTGTTCATGGAGGTGTTTTAAAGCTGCTAGATTGCGAGTTGTGAGCTGTGACCGCTTAAGTGGTGATTTGCTTTGTGTTATTTTCTTCACAAAATAAAATAAAATAAATTTAAACATCTTGACACCGACGTCTTGATTTTGTTATTGTTTGTGGCTCTATTGTTTTCTTCTTGGCCATATCCCTTCCACTAAGTTTTTTCTCTCATCTTCCTCGTTGTTTTTTCTTGCTTTCTAAATAGATCCACTGCGAGGGAGGCCCTCACCTTATCCCCTCCCCTTGAAAGTCGCCGCTGTTGCACCGGCTCCTTCCCCCTCTTCTTCGGCGGCTTTGCCGAGGAGGATCTGAAGAAGAGGCCAGGCCCTATAGTTAGGTTAGGTCCTAGTAGGTGTATGCGGATATGTGTCGCGTCGTGGCATTTTGTCGAGCAGCGAGATCCTTGGGCTCGGATCTGGCTCCGGCTGGTGATGCTTCTACTCCTCTTGGTGCTCCGGTGGCCGCAGTCGGAGGTGATGAAGCGGCCTACTACTGGCAACTTCTCTAATAAAGAGCCTATTTGGTGCCTTCCTCTGATTCGAAGATGTGTTGTTGGATTGTTCTTCTTCGGTAGTGGGCGGGGAAAAGGAATCCGATGGAGGTTGCAATCTTTGCTATGCTTTTCCTAGCCGACCGAGGGGGTGATGACCCACAAGTATAGGGGTTATCTTAGTACTTTCGATAAATAGAATGTCGATCCGAACGAGGAGAAGAAGGTGTTGACTAGTGGTATGGAGCAGGAAATCTCTGTAAATACTTAGCAAACGGATTTTTAGGGGTTTTCTGATAAGGAAACAAAACAAAGTGCAAGTAATAAAGACAATGAACAAACGTATCAAGTGGCCCAATACTTTCTTAGCAAAGGACACGCCAGTGGGAATACTTATAAGGACCAAACGTTCTCGGGGACACATGGGAATTCTGTCAAGTGCTTTCGCTTCATATAGGTAAGTACTCTTCTTTGGTGTTGTAAGTGTTGTGTGGGTGAACCTGTGCTAATGCACCAACCTTACTTGGACTAATACATACTTGTTATTAAACCCCCTACAAGCATCCGCAACTACAGGAAAGTAATTAAGATATAAACCTAACCATAGCCTTAAACTCTGAGATCCTACACTCCCTTATGCAAAGGTGTCCTAACGGGGGTCCAGGTCTCTGTCACTCCGGTAACCCCACAATTAGTAGCCAAATACACAATGCATTCCCCTAGGCCCATAAATTGTGAAGTATCATATAGTCGATGTTCACATGACACCACTAGAAGAATAGCACCACGACTTAAATACTAAACCATTGAATAATAACTCAACACAAATCCACTACTAACAACATGACTTCTCCCATGCCCTCAAGAACTGAACGAACTACTCACAATACATCATACGGATAACAATCTGAATATAAACAAAAATCAAATGGTTCCACTCACAAGCATCAACTACAATAGTAATTAACACCAGGAAAGTTTCCCCTAAGAACTAATGCAAGATCCAACACAATTGTTACAGCGGGATGGAGTGGTGATGATGGTGCTGGTGGAGATGATGGTGTGGGTGATGATGATGATGATCCCGATGAAGCCTAGCTTGATGACGGTGTTGATGGCGACGATATCCCCTCTCCGGGAAGGGATTTCCCCGGCAGAAATCTGTCTGCTAGAGAGTTCTTTATCTCTCGGTGTTTTCCGCCCCGCAGAGGCGGCGGAAATCTTTCTGTGGTCGTTCCCCTGGTGTTAGGGTTCCATGAGGAAGATATAGGCGAGAGGGCGGAGTCAGGAGCCCGGCCAGGTGGGCCACACCTGCCCTAGGCACGAGTCAAGGTGAGCCCACGCCTAGGGTATGTGGGCCCCTGTGGCCTAGCTATGCCTCCCCTTCTGGCTTCCTTCGTCTCCTGGGAAAATATAATTTTCCAATATTTTTCTGGTATTTTTATGATCTTTGCGAAATTGCATCAAAACACCTCTTTTTCCATCAGAAACCTGACTCCGGCAATTCATCCTCCAAGAATCATCCAACATGCAAAAACAGAGGAAAAGACATAAGTAGTACCTCATAATAATACATATATCAATGAATAGAGGAAAATTATGATAAAGAATGGTGATGCAAATTGGACGTGTCAACTCCCCCCAAGCTTAGACCTTCGCTTGCCCCTAGCGAAAACTGAGCTCAGTAAACATGTCCACAGGTTTATGGAGTGAAGTGTCGATAAAAGAATACGGATAAGAAGCATCACACTTACCATTACACAACTCATAGAAGAAGGCAAATCACCACTATATAACTTAGCTTGCAACAAGTACATGATTCACAATAGAGATGCATAAAGATAAATCATAATTGGAATTGGCAAACTTTGTTCCTGGTCAGAGAACAGCTGGAAAACAGTTTCACAAAAAGCTTTTGAAGAAGTTTTACAACAGGAGCACTCTTTGCTCAAAAAGGTTTTTCACAAAGATGGCTTTCAAAGTAATACTCAATAGATAAGATTCTTGTGCAAACAAGGAAGATAAAGGATATGATTGAATAAATCATCATATGAATGCTTGAAACACAACAACTCAAATGCTTGCTGGAGGTAGAGAGGAAGTAGGCTTACTGACTCAACTACGAAGTAGGAGAAAGGTCCCTTCATAGAGGGAAGCGGGGATTTCAAGTCATAAAGAGCTTTCAAAAGATTATGGTACTTACTAGCTTTGAGCCCTCATTTACCCTATCATAAGCATATTGAAATGATTAAGGTTAAAGTGAACAAGGATGGAGTATATGATTGACGAAATATACGTTGGCAATCTCAAGTCCCTTGAGTACGAGGGCCGCTCCTCGTGCTACTCAACTTTAGTTATCGGTAAGTTCTTATCATTGTAAGTACATGTGTATCATAAAGAACTGCCAACGGGGTACCCCTTGCACATGGTACAAGAGCTATCCCATAACCAAAATGGCAAGGCAAGCAGACAATGAGCATCTCAACGATCTTTTTATTTACTATGTGCATAGCTTTTTATTGAGGATGCTTCATAGAATGCTCACTATGGTGATGCTGGAAGTTTCCACCATGATTAGGCATGGCTTACGCTAGCGGCCCAGGCGTTTCTCTAACACACATACATCACTCCATGGACTTACAAGTTCCCTCTTTATTTCACATCGTCGACATCCGCAAACAAAAGAGCATGATATCAACTATGTACAACGTACAAGTGCAATGTTGAAAGCGTTCCCCATGATAGCATGGTTCTGCTAATTCCAACGTATAGGTGCAAGCATATACAACTTCGATGACACAATGGTTCAAGTCTATTAGGGGCAAGAAAATAAGGTGTGCCATGAAGTTCGTGAGAGCTTTACTAACTAGTTTTCACATAAAAAATAGTTTTTAATTCGAAAGATAGATGAAGCTTGAGGATTTGCTTGGAATAGCAATAATGCTAATAGATAGATAAGGTGGACACAAATGGCATAGGTTTTGGTTCAAAGGGGTTGGAAACATGAGAAGTATGCCTTCTCGAAACAGGTTTTTGGCTAGCAAGGTTGGGTAGCAAGCAAAAGAGTTGAAAGAACCAAGCAAACCTACAAGTGATAAAGCCAAACATGCAACCTTACTTGAAGACACAAAAGATCTTAAATAGAGAATACTAAGCTTATGAGCCAACAAAGAAGAAAGTAAATGATACAAAATACCTGTAAGCTTTTTCTCTTTTTTATTCCAAACCTCAAAAAGTGTTGCTACTGACCAGAGCTCGGTTTGCCAAAACCAATTTAGATTCACTTGATACTCCCAAAGTGATGCCAATACTGATCAACAAGATCCATCATATGATAGAGATTGCAAACTAAAATAAGAAGTGCAAAGAGTAAAAGATGAAACTTCTCATTAATATTCCATAAAGGCACTCACGCCAAGGGATACATAGATAATAAACTAAAGGAGAGATACTTCCACATGCAAACCAACCTATAAGATAACTTCTCTACCAAAGATATAGCTCTACTAAAAAGGTAAAAGATGAAAGATAATGATGGTGATATCGCGACACTCCCCCCAAGATTGGAACAAGCCAAGGGGATGCCAAACCTGATGACGAATTACTCCTTGGGTGGTGGCGGTGTTCTCTTGTCATCATAAAAATTCCATGTCAAAGGTTCCCCATCCAAAAAGGACGTCCTTGTCTCCGCAATCCTTAAACTAGCAGCAGAGCTTATGCGATCAAATCTAGCCTCATACTCTTAGTTTTGGTTTTGTATGTCGCAGAGTTGTGCTTGTAATTGGTTGGTGGTCTGACGGAGCAAGAAGATTTCTTCTCGGAGCTCAGAAACCTCCTCCTCGTGCTTGGAGATGAGTTCTGAACTTATCTTGTGAATAACATCCACTTCACGTTCTGCCATCTTCTTGTACCTGAAAACATCCTGCTCCAATGCTTCCATCTTGTCTTACAGAATGCCTTCTCCTTTAGGGCCTTGAACTTCTTTCATCTGTACCTTCCCATCTTTGAGAATCAACTCCTTGGGATGGCTCCTCAACTCATACATGTACGGGTTGAGGACATCCGCAAAGGAATCCTCCATGGGTGATCCAGAGGAAGACATTGAAGCAAAGCGAGAATTTGCACCGCTAACAGATCGAAACAAAAACACGACGAGAACTCGATACAAGAACCTTAGGAGATCCGGGGGGTATATATTACGAAGTTTCAATGCATAAGGAAGGTGCTGATACGAAAACAAGGCGGAGGCGAAGCTCGGGGGTGCTCACACCCCCTCCAGGCACGGGGCAAGGTGGGCCTGCGCCTGGGGTGGGTTTGGCTACCCCGGCCTCCGTTTCCTCCTCTATTCTATCTCGTAACTTCCCTTATGTAATAAAAACACCAAAAAATATAAAAAGATTAGGATTTCACGAACCTTATGTTTTCACCACTTTTACCTATTCAAAAACAAACTCTACAGTTTCCTGGTGTTTGGTTTCTAATAAATTCTTCCAGAGTCACCATTTGAATAATATCAACATCTTCATTATAAGAGTCTCTAGAAATATAATGTTTTAATCTTTGACCATTCACCACCTGTGTTGTGTCATCCTTCAAAGAAGATATTTTGATAGCACCCTGCGATATACTTCCTCAATAACAAGAGGTCCTTCCCATTTTGAGAGTAGTTTTCACAAAAAAATCTGAGACTGGACGACCTAACCAAAAGAACTTTCTCACCAACATGGAACTCCCTTTTTAGAATCCTCCTATCACGTCATATTTTTACTTTTTCCTTAAAGAGTCTAGCATTTTCATAAGCTTCACTTCTCCACTCATCTAAGGTACTCATGTCAAACAATCTTTTATCACCAGCAAGTTTAAAATCTCTATTCAACTCTTTCACCGCCCAATAAGCTTTGTGTAATCATTCTAAAGGCAAGTGACAAGCTTTCCCATAGACCATTTTGTAAGGAGACGTCCACATAGGATTTTTATAAGCAGTTCTATAAGCCCATAAAGCGTCATACAACTTTTTAGCCCAATTTTTCCTAGATCTATTAACAGTCTTTTGCAAGATAGATTTAATTTCCCTATTGGAAAGTTCTACTTGCCCACTGGTTTGGGGGTTATAAGGAGAAGCAATTCTATGGTTTACATCATACTTAGCGAGAGTTTTCTAAAATCCCCATGAATAAAATGAGAGCCTCCATCAGTCATGAGATATCTAGGCACACCAAACCTAGGAAAAATAACATCCTTAAGCATTTTTAAAGAGGTCTTACCATCAGCGCTGTTTGTAGGTATGGCTTCTGCCCACTTTGTAACATAGTCAACAGCAATAAGAATATGAGTATACCCTTTTGAACGAGGAAAATGACCCATAAAGTCAAATCCCCAACAATCAAAAGGTTCAATAACAAGAGAATAATTCATAGGCATTTCATTGCGTCTAGAAATGTTATCAACTCGTTGATATTCATCACATGCTAAGACAAACTTCCTTGCATCCTTGAAAAGGATACGCCAATAAAATCTAGATTGTAAAACCTTTTCTGCAGTCCTATCCCTAGCATGATGTCCTCCATAAGCGTTGCCATGACATTTTCTCAATATCTCTTGTTGTTCATATTCTGGAAAAAATCTTCGCATAATACCATCTCCTCCTTCTTTATATAAGTGTGGGTCATCCCAAAAGTAATGCCTTAGATCATAAAAGAATTTTCTTATTTGTTGAGCTATAAAAGTTGGAGGCAAATACTTGGAAACAATAAATTTAGCATAATCAGCATACCAAGGACTCTCATGCGGACTTACCCTTATTGCAGCCAACTTCTCATTTGGAAAACTATCATTAACAGGCAGAGGGTCAAAAGAAATGTTTTCCAAACGAGATAAATTTTTAGCGACAGGATTTTCAGCACCTTTCCTATCTATAATATGCACATCAAACTCTTATAAAATCAACACCCATCTAATAAGCCTAGGCTTAGCATCCTTCTTTGTCATAAGGTACTTAATAACAGCATGATCAGTATGAATAGTGACATTTGAATCAACAATATAGGGTCTAAACTTATCACAGGCAAAGATTACAGCTAAAAACTTGTTCTCAGTAGTAGTATAATTCTTTTGAGCAGCATCTAGTGTCTTGCTAGCATAACGGATAACATTCAACTTCTTATCAATACGTTTCCCAAGGACAACACCCACAACAAAATCACTAGCATCACACATAATTTCAAAAGGTAAACTCTAATCAGGTGGTTGAACAATAGGGGCGGTAGTCAAATCTTTCTTCAAAGTTTCAAAAGCTCCCTTAAAATCATCATCAAAAACAAAAGGTACATCTTTTTGAAGAAGATTGGTAAGGGGCTTTGAAATTTTGGAGAAATCTTTAATAAACCTCCTATATAAACCAACATGACCAAGGATACTACGAATACCTTTTATATCTCTAGGGCAAGGCATCTTCTCAATTGCTTCAGTTTTGGCTCTATCAACTTCAATTCCTCTTTTAGAAATTTTGTGTCCAAGAACAATCCCTTCATTAACCATGAAATGGCATTTCTCCCAATTAAGAACAAGGTTGGTTTCGTCACATCTCTACAAAACTTTATCAAGGTTGTGCAAACAGTTATCAAAAGAAGTCCCATAGACGGAGAAATCGTCCATGAAAACCTCCACAATTTCTTCACAAAAAACATGAAATATAGCAGACATACATCTCTGAAAGGTGGCAGGAGCATTACATAAACCAAAAGGCATACACCTATAAGCATAAGCACCATAAGCACAAGTGAAAGTGGTTTTCTCTTGATCTTGCGCTTTCACAGCAATTTGAGAGAACCTAGAATAACCATCAAGAAAACAAAAGTGAGTCTTTTTGGATAATCTCTCAAGCATTTGATCAATAAAGGGCAAAGGATAATGATCTTTCTTAGTAACTTTATTAACCTTTCTAAAATCAATGCACATCCTATACCCAACCACTACTCTCTAGGGTATAAGCTCATTATTTTCATTAGGCACAACGGAAATTTCCCCTTTCTTGGGAACACAATGAACAGGGCTAACCCATTGAATATCAGCAATAGGGTAAATAATACCAGCATCAAGGATTTTTAATACCTCATTTCTTACCACATCCTTAATCCTAGGATTTAGACGGCGTTGGTGCTCAACAACTAGTTTTGCATCAGGTTCTATATTAATAGCATGCTGACATATAGTAGGAGAAATCCCTTTCAGATCATCAAGAGTATAGCACATAGCTCCTCGGTGTTTCTTTAGTATTTCCAATAACCTTTCCTGAAAGTTTAGAACTAATAATAACAGGATATACTTTCTTATCATCAAGATAAGCATACTTAATATCATCATGTAAAGGTTTTAATTCAAAAACAGGGTCCCCCTTAGGTGGTAGTGTGGTACCCAAATCTTCGACAGGTAGATTATGCTTAAGTTGCTTAGGCTGACGAAGGAAAACCTCGTCAATCTCATTTCTTTCCTTCATGAAGACATCGCTTTCATGATCTTCCATAAATTGCTGCAAGGCATTGTTAGGAGCAAGAGAAATAGCAGAAAGTTTTTCAACCTTGAAATCCTCATTAGGCAATTCATTTTCATAAGGAGTTTTAGCAAATCTGGAAAAATTAAACTCACAAGACTCTCCATCAAACTTAGTCAAAACTTTTTCCTTCCTACAATCTATGATAGACCCACAAGTATTCAAGAAAGGCCTACCAAAGATAATAGGATAGGTTTTACTAGATTCAGAACCAAGTACTAGAAAATTAGCAGGATATTTAATCTTACCACAAAGAACCTCCACATCTCTTACAATGCCAATGGGACAGACTGTCTCTCTATTAGCAAGGTGAATAACCACATCAATGTCCTCAAGCTCACAAGGACCAATTTCATGCATAATTTACCTATAAAACTCATAAGGAATAGCACTAGAACTATCTCCAATATCACATAAACCATAATAGCAATGATCACCAATTTTAACAGAAAGCACATGAACACTAGCTTTTCTAACTTTTCTAGGATGGGAGACAATATTAGAAGCATCTTCATAGAAGACAATATGCTCATCCTCTATATTTCTAATGACAAGGTCTTTCACAATATCTACCAAAGGCTCAATACTAATTTGCTCATCAGGTTCCATAGTTTTCTTTGCACTTTTGCTAACCACATTAGCTATGATAGAATGATCCTTTACCTTAGCAGGAAAAGGGGTTGTCTCAACATAAGGCTCAGGCAAAATAGGATCAACAGTACAAACTTCTACGCTAGTGGGAACATGGGTAACACTGTCTTTATAAGGAGCATGGTACTTGTCCCACTCTTTCTTGTGAATTTCAATGTAAGAGGCAAAAACCTTAAAACACTTTGCAAGAACTTGAGAATCAAGACCATACTCATTACTAATATCACGGTAATCGGTTCCATAAAAGATTTAATGCATTCATAATCATAGTTTATACCTGACTTTCTTCCTTTGTCATTCTCCCAAGCTTCAGTGTTCTCTTGAATACAGTCTAAGAGATCCCATTTAGATTCTTCCTTCATACGTATGAATGATCCAGCACAAGAATCATCTAGTAAATATTTATCATGAAGAGAAAGCCTAGCATAAAAGTTATTGATAATAATATTGTTATGGAGTTCATGAATAGGACATTTAAGCATTAGTAACTTCAATCTCCCCCAAGCTTGAGTTGTACTCTCTCCATCACGAGGCCAAAAGTTATATATAAGATTTCTATCCTTATGAATCTCCCTCGGAGGATAGAATTTAGAATAAAAGAGAGATGCCATTTCCTCCCATTCCATGGATTGTCCATTCTTCAGCAGCTTATACCATTCTTCAGCTCTCCCTTTCAAGGATATGGAGAGTAACTTCTTCTTCACTGTTAGGTTGTGATACGCACTTAAACAACCGCATAATTCATGGATAAAAAGCAAGTGATCACCAGGATGGACAGTTCCATCCCCAAAATAATAATTATCCATAACACGATCAATAATACTTGTAGGTATCTTAAAAGGATTTATCTCAACAGGTGGTGGTTCATCTACTACCCTAACAGTGGTATTAGTTCTCCCAAACATAAAACCAAGTGGGTTCTCCATATTGGAAACAAAGTAACAAACAAAAACAAAAAGCAATACTCACAGTAGAAGTTTCCTTTACGGTTCCACTCTTCAATAGCTTCACTCCGACAGCGGCACCAAAAATAGTCTTGATGACCCACAAGTATAGGGGTGTATCGTAGTACTTTCGATAAATAGAGTGTCGATCCCAACGAGGAGTAGAAGGTGTTGACTAGTGGTATGGAGCAGAAATCTCTGTAAATACTTAGCAAACGGATTTTAGGGTTTTCGATAAGGCAACAAAACAAAGTGCAAGTAATAAAGACAACGAACAAGCGACAAGTGGCTCAATCCTTTCTTAGCAAAGTACAAGCCGGTGGGAATACTTATAAGGACCAAACGTTCTCGAGGACACATGGGAATTCTGTCAAGTGCTTTCACTTCATATAGCTAAGTACTCTTCTTTGGTGTTGTAAGTGTTGTGTGGGTGAACCTGTGCTAATGCACCAACCTTACTTGGACTAATACATAGTTGTGATTAAACCCCCTGCAAACATCCGCAACTACAGGAAAGTAATTAAGATATAAACCTAACCACAACCTTAAACTCTGAGATCCTACACTCCCTTTTGCAAAGGTGTCCTAACGGGGGTTCAGGTTTCTGTCACTCCGGCAACCCCACAATTAGTAGCCAAATACACAATGCATTCCCCTAGGCCCATAAATGGTGAAGTATCATGTAGTCGGCGTTCACATGACACCACTAGAAGAATAGCACCACAACTTAAATATTAAACCATTGAATAATAACTCAACACAAATCCACTACTAACAACATGACTTCTCCCATGTCCTCAAGAAATAAACGAACTACTCAAAAGACATCATATGGATCAAGATCAAAGATGATATGGTGATGGATAACAATCTGAATATAAACAAAAATCAAATGGTTCCACTCACAAACATCAACTACAATAGTAATTAACACCAGGAAAGTTTCCCCTAAGAACTAATGCAAGATCCAACACAATTGTTATAGTGGGATGAAGTGGTGATGATGGTGTTGGTGGAGATGATGGTGTGGATGATGATCCCGATGAAGCCTAGCTTGATGACGGTGTTGATGGCGATCTCCTCTCCGGAAGGATTTCCCGGCAATCTGTGCTGTGAGAGTTCTTTCTCTCGGTGTTTTCCGCCCCGCAGAGGCGGCGGAAATCTTTCTGTTGTCGCACCCCTGGTGTTAGGATTCCGTGAGAAAGATATAAGCGAGAGGCGGTCGGAGCGGCGGTGGGCCACACACGCCTAGGAGGCGGGCAGCAAGGTGGGCTCACGCCTAGGGGTGTGGGCCCCTGTGGCCCACGCCTCCCTTCAGCTTCCTTCATCTTCTGGGAAAATATAATTTTCCAATATTTTTCTGGTATTTTTCTGATCTTCGCGAAGTTGCATCAAAACACGTCTTTTTCCATCAGAAACCTGACTCCGACAGTTCATCCTCCAAGAATCATCCAAAATGCAAAAACAGAGTAAAGTACATAAGTAACACCTCGTAATAAGACATATATCAATGAATAGAGGCAAATTATGATATATAATAGTGATGCAAATTGGACGTATCAAGAAGCAAGTTGCGACGTCGTTCTCATCTCACAAGGTTGGAGGTTGGTGCGGTCCTTAGTGAGTAGTTGTTCTCTGGCCGCCTTGGTGGCGGCGAGCCTCAATTTGCATGGATGCGCACTACCAGAGGCGGGTGAGCTCGTTGCTAGAGTGGTTGGTTATTTGTTTCTTGGAGATCCATGGGGAGTTCCTCGATGGAGACTCTCGATCGTTGCTGGTGAAATAAGCCTGTTATTGGGGTTCTTTCTGGAGCTGTTATTCTCCGCCTGCCTTCTCCCATCTATGGCAGGAGTGGGTCTGAAGGAGGACTGACTATCATCTCCGGCGTCGATAAATAACCTTCTGTTGCAGGTCCCTTCTGTTACTCTCATCTTCCTCTTCCTCCAGTGGTCGCAGTGGTTGCGCATGCTGGAGGAGATGATTGGGTGAGCAGTAGCGTCATGCAGCGTGGCTGGAAGCGACTTTTGAGCATCACCTTGGCGGCGGTGATAGCTCGACATCAAGGCGAACATGGCCTATCTATAAGCCGGCGAAGGGTCCCAGCATTTGCTCAAACCTCCTTGGTAAGGCCCTCTCGAGGTCGACAGCTGCACTCCTCGTCTTCGCGAAAGCAAGTGGTTTCTTCCCGCTCAGGTTTGACGGCGAGTCGACTTCTTTCGCGGTGGAGAAAGAGAAGGATTGGTTTGCCACTTTTATCCTTTAGTGAGATCTTTTCTACATATATCATGGACCTATGTTTTTCTTCCTCTTTTTTATGGGGTCCATTGTAATATTTGTACATCCATCGTGCGATTATTAATATGAAGCTTCCAGTCCCTTTGGGGACTCTCCTTTAAAAAAATAGATCCACTGCATGGTTAATTTGGCATGGCGATGGCTATAGCTAGTCAGACTTAAAAAATACCAATTTATGGATAATTGGAGATAGCTACCCGGTCGAAAATTCTTAGAGGATCTCTAGCTGTGGTTGCCAAATCTTTATAGGCACTGCCTTGTCTGGACACAATTTGGCAACTGCTGAACAAGTTCTATGATATGGGCATTTCATTGCGTCTAGAAATGTTATCAACTCGTTGATATTCATCACATTCTAAGACAAACTTCCTTGCATCCTTGAAAAGGGTACGCCAATAAAATCTAGATTGTAAAACCTTTTACTAGGTCTATCCCTAGCATGATGTCCTCCATAAGCGTTGCCATGACATTTTCTCAATATCTCTTGTTGTTCAAATTCTGGAAAACATCTTCGCATAATACCATCTCCTCCTTCTTTATATAAGTGTGGGTCATCCCAAAAGTAATGCCTTAGATCATAAAAGAATTTTCTTCTTTGCTGAGCTATAAAAGTTGGAGGCAAATACTTGGAAACAATAAAGTTAGCATAATCATCATACCAAGGACTCTCATGTGGACTTACCCTTATTGCAGCCAACTTCTCATTTGGAAAACTATCATTAACAGGCAGAGGGTCAAAAGAAATGTTTTCCAACGAGATAAATTGTTAGCGACAGGATTTTCATCACCTTTCCTATCTATAATATGCAGATCAAACTCTTGTAAAATCAACACCCATCTAATAAGCCTAGGGTTAGCATCCTTCTTTGTCATAAGGTACTTAATAGCAGCATGATCAGTATGAATAGTGACCTTTGAATCAACAATATAGGGTCTAAACTTATCACAGGCAAAGATTACATAAAACTTGTTCTTAGTAGTAGTATAATTCTTTTGAAGATCTAGAGTCTTGCTAGCATAACGGATAACATTCAACTTCTTATCAATACGCTGCCCAAGGACAACACCCACAAAATCACTAGCATCACACATAATTTCAAAAGGTAAACTCAATCGGTGGTTGAACAATAGGGGCGGTAGTCAAATCTTTCTTCAAAGTTTAAAAGCTCCCTTAAAATCATCATCAAAAACAAAAGGTACATCTTTTTGAAGAAGATTGGTAAGGGGCTTTGAAATTTTGGAGAAATCTTTAATAAACCTCCTATATAAACCAACATGACCAAGGATACTACGAATACCTTTTATATCTCTAGGGCAAGGCATCTTCTCAATTGCTTCAGTTTTGGCTCTATCAACTTCAATTCCTCTTTCAGAAATTTTGTGTCCAAGAATAATCCCTTCATTAACCATGAAATGGCATTTCGCCCAATTAAGAACAAGGTTGGTTTTGTCACATCTCTACAAAACTTTATCAAGGTTGTGCAAACAGTTATCAAAAGAAGTCCCATAGACGGAGAAATCGTCCATGAAAACCTCCACAATTTCTTCACAAAAACCATGAAATATAGCAGACATACATCTCTGAAAGGTGGCAGGAGCATTACATAAACCAAAAGGCATACACCTATAAGCATAAGTACCATAAGCACAAGTGAAAGTGGTTTTCTCTTGATCTTGCGCTTTCACAGCAATTTGAGAGAACCTAGAATAACCATCAAGAAAACAAAAGTGAGTCTTTTTGGATAATCTCTCAAGCATTTGATCAATAAAGGGCAAAGGATAAAGATCTTTCTTAGTAACTTTATTAACCTTTCTAAAATCAATGCACATCCTATACCCAACCACTACTCTCTAGGGTATAAGCTCATTATTTTCATTAGGCACAACGGTAATTCCCCTTTCTTGGGAACACAATGAACAGGGCTAACCCATTGAATATCAGCAATAGGGTAAATAATACCAGCATCAAGGAGTTTTAATACCTCATTTCTTACCACATCCTTAATCCTAGGATTTAGATGGCGTTGGTGCTCAACAACTAGTTTTGCATCAGGTTCTATATTAATAGCATGTTGACATATAGTAGGAGAAATCCCTTTCAGATCATCAAGAGTATAGCACATAGCTCCTCGGTGTTTCTTCAGTATTTCCAATAACCTTTCCTGAAAGTTTAGAACTAATAATAACAGGATATACTTTCTTATCATCAAGATAAGCATATTTAATATCATCAGGTAAAGGTTTTAATTCGAAAATAGGGTCCCCCTTAGGTGGTAGTGTGGTACCCAAATCTTCGACAGGTAGATTATGCTTAAGTTGCTTAGGGCGTGAAGGAAAACCTCATCAATCTCATTTCTTTCCTTCATGAAGACATCGCTTTCATGATCTTCCATAAATTGCCGCAAGGCATTGTTAGAGCAAGAGAAATAGCGAAGTTGTTCAACCTTGAAATCCTCATTAGGCAATTCATTTTCATAAGGAGTTTTAGCAAATCTGGAAAATTAAACTCACAAGACTCTCCATCAAACTTATTCAAAACTTTTCCTTCCTACAATCTATGATAGACCCAAAAGTATTCAATAAAGGCCTACCAAAGATAATAGGATAGGTTTTACTAGATTCAGAACCAAGTACTAGAAAATTAGCAGGATATTTAATCTTACCACAAAGAACCTCCACATCTCTTACAATGCCAATGGAATGACTGTCTCTCTATTAGCAAGGTGAATAACCACATCAATGTCCTCAAGCTCACAAGGACCAATTTCATGCATAATTTCCCTATAAAACTCATAAGGAATAGCACTAGAACTATCACCAATATCACATAAACCATAATAGCAATGATCACGTTTTAGAAAGCACATGAACACTAGCTTTTCTAACTTTTCTAGGATGAGAGACAATATTAGAAGCATCTTCATAGAAGACAATATGCTCATACTCTATATTTCTAGTGACAAGGTCTTTCACAATATCTACCAAAGGCTCAATACTAATTTGCTCATCGGTTCCATAGTTTTCTTTGCACTTTTGCTAACCACATTAGCTATGATAGAATGCTCCTTTACCTTAGCGAAAAGGGTTGTCTCAACATAAGGCTCGGCAAAATAGGATCAACAAGACAAACTTCTACGCTAGTGGGAACATGGGTAACATCATGTATTTATAAGGAGCATGGTACTTGTCCCACTCTTTCTTGGGAATTTCAATGTAAGAGGCAAAACCTTAAAACACTTTGCAAGAACTTGAGAATCAAGACCATACCATTACTAATATCATCGGAAGTCTAAGTAACTCCCATAAAAGATTTAATGCATTCATAATCATAGTTTATACCTGACTTTCTTCCTTTGTCATTCTCCCAAGCTTTAGTGTTCTCTTGAATATAGTCTAAGAGATCCCATTTAGCTTCTTCCTTCATACGTGTGAATGATCCAGCACAAGAAGCATCTAGTAAATCTTTATCATGAAGAGAAAGCCTAGCATAAAAGTTATTGATAATAATATTGTTATGGCGTTCATGAATAGGACATTTAAGCATTAGTAACTTCAATCTCCCCCAAGATTGAGCTGTACTCTCTCCATCACGAGATCTGTCGTGGGAATGACCACGGCGAATCTTTAATCGGCGTGATAGTAGAACGAAGGGCAAGGCCACCATCTGCGGTCGAGATGAGGCGAGACTCAGTGGTTTTACCCAGTTCGGCCCCGGTAAAGACCTACTCTGCTAGATTGTATTATGGAGGTGTTTACAATGGGCGAACTTCGGCTAGGCGAAGTTGCTTGGGTGTATGAGGAACGTATCTCTACTCACCCCTTAGGAGGTTTATATAGGCCTACCTCCCTAGGGTTTACATATCTCAACCGATTGATTTACAACTTTGTCAATCGTTTAACTCGAACCATTGGGCCTATCTACTGCTTTGGGCCTTGACCTCCGATGCTGGTACCTGATGGGCCTTGATCCATTCGCCGCTCTGCAGGCCCACTGCCAACCTTTGGGCGATCGGAAGCGTCCGAGGATACCCGGTGGGCATATCCCCATCGATGGTCCCGAGGCCGTCGTTGATTAGGCGCGGGTGGCTGTGGCGATCGAGTATACGGCTTCAAGTTGGCATCGATCGAATCGTCGGCGGGCTCCTGCAAAGGAAAAATCCGGCGAACCGAGTCGCGTCTCGGCGACTCAAACCAACGGGTCGCAACCTCGGCGAGTAACTTAGCGAGCGAGTGCGGAGGCGGCCGTGCGTGGTCAAACTAGCGTTAAGGTAACCGCGGTAACTTTCGGCGTAATCATCAGCGCTACGGCCCCTAATTTGGCGGGCAGCTCTCGCTATATAAGGGAATGGTTGGCCATCGGAAGCCAACCGCCCATTTCTTCCGAAGTCACATCTTTCGCCTGCGTCGATCTCGCGACCCGCAATCCTCCGACCTCAAGCAAATCCTCACCATGGCCCTTTCCACGAACCTTGGGCAGATCCAAGTGCACGTAGCTGGCCTCCTTCGAGGAGGCCGGAATCTCTGGGCGGCTCTGGCGAATCCCGCAACGGAAACGATCCGAACCAGCGAGAGTTCATCTGTTTCACTAGTCACCTCGGCGGGGTTTAGGGTTTCCCACCTCTCTGTTCTTCCGCTGCGCCTACTACGGATCCAGCCCTCGGATCTGGGCCCCATAGTATCGGCAGCTCGCCATCTTTGTGGCGTTCTGCGAGTGCTATAGCTGCGGCCCTATTTTCCCTTGGCAAGATCATTCCATGGCGGATCAACGGCGAGGAAATGACCCAATGCTAGCTTGTGACTTAACCTTCCTGAAATCAAAGCCTCCTTCTTGACCTTATCTTTGGCCAAAGCGGCTGGAAAAAGTCTTGGTTTACGTGACCGAGGCGACCCCGAAGACGAGGCGGCGATCCCGATACTCGACCGCCTCCGAGCCGCGCAATCTCCAGTCGCCCAGCTACCCGACCAGCGGATGGTCGTTGACGAGATGCTCCGGACATTCGCGGTGCGAAGAAGAAGGGGCTCAGACGGTGAACTTGTACAAGCTGCTGGCTTGGTGGCGTCTTGTTCCACTCGCCAACGCGAGCATTATATGTACCAAGACACGGGCGAGAAGACTCGACGAAGGCCTGCCGCCGAAGTGGAAGCTGGAGGACTACCTCCTGGCGGCGAAGAGGATCACCAGGCGGCATGCGGATCGCGGGCCGGGCTCCTCCATACACCACGGCGTCCGGCTCCTACGGTAATAATCGATCCCATTCGCGATCGCAGCATATGCGATCGCGGTAATTCTTTCTTCCATGTTTAACGCAGTTATTTCAAGTGGTGGAAGGGTGGCTCCCACCACCGATGAGCGAGTTGGGCCATCCGCCGGGACACAAGCGAAGTCGCCTCCGCCAAAAGGCAATGAGGACGACGAGGACGAATCCGAAGAAGAGATCGCCCACCATCCGAAGACCCGTGGGCAACGTTAACGCGAGCTCGAGGCGAGCAAGAGCCTCGGCGTCATGATGATGACGAAGAACTTCCGAGACCACCTCGCTCGTCAAGCCACTCCGCAAAGAAGAAGAAGGAGAAAGGAGCGAGGCCCCCTGAGAGGAGGGCGAAGCCGCCGAGGATGGTCTCACCGCTTGGCGCTCGGCAGCTCCGATGCCCATAGCTCGGCCGACGACGGGTGGCTCCGGCAACAGCGCTGGATGCGCCATCCATGGCGCCGCTGGCTTCACTACCTCATTCGCCAGCGGTCTCCGGGCTAAAGGCGGCTCGACGGCGGCCGCCTCGCAAGGTCCCGGCGTGGCGGTTCGCCTGCAATGAGGCTCCTAACATGGCGGTCTCGCCTCGCAAGGAGGCTCACGGCAGCGACTCCACTTCACGAGGGGCCTCCGTCGAAGGTGTTAGGAGGCACCAACCGCTACCTCAACGTCAAAGCCCTCCGTATCTTGGGCCTGGCGTCTGGAACAGGCGGGGCTTAGTGGCCCGGAGAGAAACGGCCGGCCTCCGTCTTGGCTGCGCTACATTCCGATCGCCAAGTAAGTGCACTCGGCCTTCATCTTCCTCTCTTAGTATTTAAATTGTTTTTGAGTTGTCTCGATACATAGGACCGAGTGAAGAAGATGGGCCACCGGCGGTGGCCAAGGTGCCCTCCGCTAGCGAGGAGGACCCTTCTCGTAAGAGGCGGCGAAGTCGCCGCCGCCACGGAGGGCAAGAAGAAGGCTAAGGGCGGCGACATTGTCGCGTCTCTCGATGACACAACGCATCAGCTTTGTGGGCTGTGGGAAGCAACCGCATCCACGAAGGGGCATTTCGTTGCCGAGGCGGAGGCGAGCTCCTGGATGGGCGCGTCAATCGCTACCTTCCCCGCTTCATGACCAAAGGCCCACGGCGAGTGCGGCTCGACTGCGAGCCCTACTCCAGATCGCGGCCGAGATTGACCAACGTCGCGGACACACACGGCGTTGCTTATGCGTCGTGGGCGGCATAGCACAACATGCTTGGCGCGGCCATCCGGTACCTCCGGTCCCGAGGATCAGGTCGTTGTTTTGCAACGGCTGATTCTTTAATTCTGTTTTGCGCGTTCGAGTCCAGTCCCCGAGTGCGCACTCGCTAAATTTTAGCGGGTGGGCACTTAGGAATTTTTTTTTTTTTTTTTCAACCGTCAGTCCCCGAGTGCACACTCGCTAAATTTTAGCACTTAGGAATTTTTTCAACCGCCAGTCCCCGAGTGCGCACTCGCTAAATTTTTAGCGGGTGGGCACTTTAGGAATTTTTTCAACCGCCAGTCCCGAAAGACTGCGCTAAATTTTTGGCGGGTGGGCACTAATTTTCATGTGCTGACTTTGAAGATGTACAGGTCTGCCATTTGGTCGGCAGAGCGATTGGCTATGACGGCGTCTTTGAAAGGCTGGCTCTCCGAAGCGAACAAGGAACTTCAGTTGTGGCTGCGCGGAGGTGGCTCGCCAGGGCTTGTCCTCCGGAGAGCTGGGCGGTCTGCATTGGGCACCGAACAAAAGATCGCCGACCTCGGCGCGAGCTTAAGGCGAAAGAAGAAGCGAGTTCGTGAGCAGGCGAAAGGCCGTTGTGCGCGGAGGGCGATCGAAGCGTGAAGCCATCATTGTTGGGCTTCAGCGACCATACATCAAGGTTTCATCACGGGGCTCGCCCTTTGATTGGTGAGTGCGTCTTCCTTGCCTTTGCGATACTGTTTGTGGTTTCCATTGTACTCATAGTTGTCTCTCCTTCTAGCCGTATGATTGATAGCCATGAAAGCGAGTTCTCTTGATGCGAGGAGTGCGTGAGCATGCTCGTCGACTTCGGCGCTCGGCGACTTG
The DNA here is from genome assembly GCA_030063025.1 of Avena longiglumis. Classification (NCBI taxonomy): domain Eukaryota; kingdom Viridiplantae; phylum Streptophyta; class Magnoliopsida; order Poales; family Poaceae; genus Avena; species Avena longiglumis. The sequence goes on along the minus strand of CP125974.1, from coordinate 42,557,558 downwards.
CATCCGCCTACCTTCAAGAGATGCCACGGAGGTTATTCCCAATGACCTCATTGAGGTGTGGGAGTACTTGGAGAAAGCGCCCTGTCGTGGAGTTCATGACGCGGTCGGCTTTTCGGCGTGGAGCGTCGACGGCTCTGAGTCAGGACTCGCCCACTTCCCGAAGATTTCGACCTCGACGCGTGACGGTGGTTATCCTTCATCGTGCGGCCGTGGATCTGTCGAGGTTCTTAAGCTGCGAGGCGTCTTGCCGCGTACTCGGGCGTGTTTGGGCGATGGGCGACCTTCTTAGTACAGAAGCGGTCGTCGCGCGACGCCGAGCCGCCGCATCGCGACTTCAGGTCGAGCAGCCCTTCCGGCGGCGATGGCGGGCCAGTGACGACTTATCCATCGAACCCGTATCTGTATTCGTCCGGAGCGCGGGACGCTGGTGCATCATCGTCGAAGCTGCGGAGTAGTGTTAGTAACAATTACGCGGTAGGCATATTTTGTAATGTAAGACAATGCGATATGCGATTGAATGGAACGTTGTGTTCATTTTGCTATTTGTTTGCGTGGTTTGGATTGATTTTGGGTGAGTCCCGGCGCGTCCGCTTTTGGGTTTCACCTTAAATATGATGTTTTGTTGTTTATCATGTGTGTTGTTGGTTGAGTCGACTACTTGAGCTCGGAGAGCCGATGCAAAGCGACTCCCTCGAGTGCTGTACTTTACCGTTTTCCGTCTGTGAGCGGTGCGGGTGGCAGTCCCGGCGTGGTACTTAGTAGTTCGAGGCGACTGAGGTCGTTGAGGTAGCGTTTGTGTTGGCGCGTCGCTCTGCCCGGTAGGTCGGTCGCGTGGCGAGTCTGCACGCTCTCTTACTTGGCGTTTTCCTGTCCGATCGAGACGGCGGTATCGATCCCGGCGTGGTACTTAGCCGTTAAGTCGCTCTGCCAAGGATGCGGAGGACGAGTCATTGTGAGCGAGGGCAGATGTCTTGGTTCAGAAACCAGTCGAGCTAAGCGACTCGATGGGGCTCCGGATTGGCGTTTTTGTGGGCGATGCAAGACTGAAATGACTCGGTGCTCTTACATCGCTTTTCTTAGCGTCGATCGCTGTACCAAGGGTTGACTTACGTATGTTAGCATGGCATTAATTCTGGTCACGAGTGGCACAAGGAATGGAGAGTAGGCAATTTTTTAACCGTTTCTTTTATTCATAGCGACCGGAGAGTACATGTGGGGTTCTAGGTATAGAACTTCGGAGATTTACATTCCACGGCCTTTTGACGTCGAGTTCACCGTCCCCGCAGACGTCGACGAGTAGTAGCGTCGTTGCGTCTGCGCCCGATGGCGACAGGCCTTCCATGGAGGAGAGCTTGTGCATGCCCTTCTTGTCTGGATGAGGCGTAGCACCAAGTCGCCTTCTGGAAGGTGCGGGTTTTCACCGTCGGTGTGGTAGCCGGAGCCCTTAGCGATAGATAGCGGTCTTGCGATCGGGCGAGGTCGCGGCTTCGTCGAGTTAGTCGAGCCCATCTTGGCGGGCCCGGATTCGTTTCGACCTCCGTATAGTGGACGATCCGGCGAGTCGTGTTCGAGGTCGGTTGGCATGGCGGCTTCGCCGTAGACCATGAAGAAGGGGTGAATCGATCGACTGTTGACCGAGGTGCAATTCCCAGATAGCGGAGGAAGCTCTTGACCCGGCACCCGGTGCGCTCGAGTGGTACTTGGTCGCGGCAGGCCGTGGAGGATGCTTTGGTTGGCTCGTTCCGCTGGCCGTTGGATTCGGGTGTCGTTGTGCGGTCGAGCGGATGTGGTGCTCCTCGCAGAACTTCGGCCATTGCTCCCTTGGCGAAGTTTGTGCCGTTGTCCGTGATGATCTTTGTTGGGAAGCCGTGGCGGTATATGAGCTCGCGTAGGAACTTAGTAGCGATCTTCCGTCGCATTTCCGGACTTGGCCTCTATCCACTTTGTGAATTTGTCGTGGCGACCAGCAGGTGGGTGTAGCGAGGGGCCTTCTTGAAGGACCGACCATGTCCATGCCCACCGGCGAATGGCGGTGATGGGTATTGTTTTGGCCGAACTTGGAGCGTCGTCGGTTGGCGTGCCGGCACCGGCGCGCCAGGAACGATATCGGCAGCGTCGGCGTGTCTGATGGGCGATGAAGCCGTGTCGCATGGCCTTGGCGACCGAGGGAAGCCGGCGCGTGGTGGCGATCGCTGAGTGGATGTCGTGTAGGATTTTCGTCCTTGGTGGTTGGGCGGCGTTGGAACACGCCGGTGACGCTGCGCTTGTAGCTGCCGTCGGCGATGGTGTAGGACTTGCATCGGCGAACAATCATTCGCTTGTCTCATCTGCGGGCAGGTTGCCCGTCTCGAATAAGCGATGTAGGGCTTGGTCGATGCGTTCGGTGACGAGTGCGACCAAGGTTGCCTCTGGTTGGGCGGGACTCAATGTCGATCTCCTTCGGAGGAGAGGCGGCGTGAAGATGGTGTCGAGGAACACGCGGTGTGGTGCGGATCGTGCCGACCCGATCGAGAGGCGTCGGCCTCCTCGTTTTCCTCCTGTCGATCCACTCGGCGAGTAGCGGTGAAGTGGCCGCCCTTGTCCACCTCTTGGCGGTATGCCGCCATGGTAGAAACAGCGTCGCGGTGCGCGACTTGACCCTGTGGTCGGAGTCTCCGTAGCATCGAAGGCGATTGGCGCTCATCTCGCTTCGGCTCGCATGCCGTGGAGTAGGGCCTCGTATTCAGCCATGTTGTTGGTGCAGGCGTGAATTGAGGATTATGGCGGAGCTTATCGCCTTTGGATAGGTCACTATCCCGCTCTGCCCGTCCGCGTTCTTGGACCCGTCGAACAGGCTCGATGTGGAATGCGGCGGCTTCTCGCTGCTGGGCCTCCTCCCGGTCGGCGAGGAAGTCGGCGATGCTGTGACTTAATCGCCCTGCGTGTCGTACTTAATGTTGTGGGCCGATCTCGGCGGCCCTTGGCGACTCCGGTCGCCTCGCGATTCGGATGATGTCTTGTAGTGGAGCGGAGGAGGCGACCGTGATGGGGTGCTCACGGAAGTAGTCGGCGCCGCTGAGCTCTGAACCGCATATACCAGCTTTTGCTGCATGGGTATCATTGGCTTGGCGACTCGGTTAAGACCTCGCGATGTAGTATACCGGCGGCTGGTGGCGCTCTTTTCCTTCCTCTGGTCGTTCGGCGACCATTACAGTATTGACGGCGCTCGGATGCGACGTAAACCAGCATGGGCTCCTTGTCGGGTGCGGCGAGTAGTGGTGCTGGTAGCACCTTTTTGGTCGCGGAGCGCCTTCGTCCGCCTCCTTGTCCCCTTTGGAAGGTGGGATTCTTGCGCATCGAGGCGGTATAGGGGCATCGCCTTTTACCGTGCGGGGATGAAGCGGCCGGGCGCTACGCCCGGCCAGCTTCCGGGCGTCGCGCAGCACTCGGGTTTTGCCGAGCGAGGCGTCGTGTCGATCTTCGTTGGGTTTGCCTCGATCCCTCGTTTGGAGCGGCGTACCCTGGTAATTGCCGGCGGGTACACGAAGGTGCACTTGCCTGGGTTGAGCTTTATCTTGTACCTCCGCGGGTTGGCGAAGGTCTCTGCGAGGTCGGTAGTGGTCGCCTTGGCGGATTTTACGACCACGTCGTCGATGTAGGCGTGGATGTTGCGGCCAATTTGGCTCGCGAGGCATTCTTGCATGCACCGCTGATACGTTGCTCGGCGTTCTTGAGGCGAAGGTCATGGCGGTGTAGCGAATCCGAATGGCGTGATGAACACCGTCTTCTCCTCGTCCTCGATAGCCATTTTGATCTGGTTATACCCGAGTAGGCGTCGAGGACCAACGACTCCGAGCCAGCGGTGGAGTCGATGATCCTGATCGATGGAGGACGAAGCTGCTCCTTTGGGCGGTAGCTGTTCAGGTTTGTGTAGTCGATACACATTCTCCGGTCCGTTTTTCTTTTCGACCGGGACTGGGTTTGCCACCACTTGGAGTATTTGATTGGCGAATAAAGCGGCGGTGACGCTACACTTCTCGGCGATTGCCCAGCGTTCTTCGTTGAATGGCGTAGCATTGCTGGTAGTCGCACTTTGGGGTCGGCGTTTAATTTGTGCTCAGCGAGCTCCCTAGGACACCGGGCATGTCGGATGGTTTCCATGCGAAGATGTCCCTGTTCTCACGGAGGAACTTCGATGGCGCGCCTTCCTATGCTGGGCTCATGCCTGTCCCGATCGTCTTAACCGTGCGGGTCGCACAGGACCAGCTTCGAGTCGGGGTGTCGTGGCCTCAAAGGTTGAGGTGTTTGTGCCTCTGAGTTGAGCTTCTTGAGTATTGTGGGGTCGTCGTTGTTGACCCGCTCGCGTATTAAGCGAGCTCATCGGCGTGACTAACCCGCGCGATCCGGCGTCGGCGAGTTCGGCTCCTTTGGCCTCGCATTGACCATGTCGAGTCGCCGTTGATGGTGATAACGCCGCCGCGGCCGGGGAGCTTCATCAGCGTTATGCAGCGTAGTATGCCGCCATGAATTTGGCGAACGCTGGCGCCCCAGACGCCAATGGTAAGCTGTCGAAGGCACCAGCTCGAGGCGATCCGCCTTCACGGAAGTTCGCGGAGTGCGAAGGTGACGTAGCGTGACCTTGCCGATCGGGTATGCCTTCCGGCCGGGGGCGATGCCGTGGAGCGTGGTGTGGGTTGTCTCGATCGCCATTGCGGGAGCCGCGGTCGCTGAAGGTGTCGAGGTGAGGATGTTGATGGGCTGCCGCCGTCCGCCGAGTCTTGGGAGCGATGGTCGCCGACCTTTGGCTTGACCACCGAGGCGACTTCGTCACGGGTACTCGTCGTGGCGAGTGGTCTTGCGGCTCGGTGATAGGCTGCTCCGACCGATTCGAGGCGGGGGCGTCTGTCTGGGCCACCGCGTTGGCGGCGGCGCGGCGATGACCTTCTTCTCGCGCCGTGTTGAAGCGGTGAAGGTGTGGGCGAGCCACCTTGCGAATTTTCCGCCATTTTGCGGGTCGTTGTCGGTGTCCTCCCGCGTGCGTGCCTTCTCGATCTCCACGAGGGTGTGGCGGTCGGCGGTGGTGTGCGTGGCGGGCTTTCCTTCCTGGCGTAAGCACATGGTTGGTTAAGGAGGGCCGGGATCGAACCTTGGCTTGTTCTTGTAGTTCCGCCATCGTCGTTGCCCTCCGTGTTGGTAGCTCTTGGGTCGCGTTATGCGTGCCCATTGTGGCGATCGACTTCGCCCATCGTTGCGGCGCTTGCTGTGGCGTAGTGCGGCTGCGTAAATACCGCTCGGCGGCCGCCGTCGTTTGCCGTCGTCGTTGTCCGCCGGACTCGTCGTCGGCGTCTTGATTGGGATCTTCCTCGGCGTATCGTTTGGCGATCTCGAGGAGGTCGGGATGTTGTCGAGTGTCGCGGGCGTGTCGCTTGAGCTTGGCGACTAGGGGCTCGTGAGCGGCACGAGGTCTTGAAGC